>NGZO01000003.1:1363808-1825754 GCA_002215965.1 Aspergillus persii | reverse complement strand
TGGGGGGGGGGGGGGGGGGGGGGGGTTGGTTTGTTCTTGATGAATTGGTGTATCCACTTCTATATATCCAAGACAGTATATTCTGATTAGATAGTAGATACTTTTCCGAGAGATCGTCCGTTCAAAGAATATAATTAAGAATAGATAGTATGAAAGTTGTACATAGTACAATGATTGACCATCTAAGAAGAGGTATATATAATAATATATAATATATAAAAGAAAAGAAAAGAAAAGAAAAAGATATCATAGAACAACCAATAGAAAAAAGTGCACAAATCCAACCAACAAACATGCTAGAAAGAACACAACCAAAGCGAATCAATAAACAGCAGAAACCCAAATATCATAGCCCATTAAACTTCTCTCCTCACCCCCTTCTAATTCTTTTTCTCATCTTCAGCAAGTAAACGACAACCCAAACGCTCTTCGAAAACAACAACTAGGCGGGTTTACTCCGGCCGTCTGTATCGTCCGAAGATCCTATGCAATTAAACCTGTTAGCCATACCATACAGATACAGTACCATTGAAAGAAGGGATTGGAAAACTAACCGAGTATAGAAAAATCCAAACAGCCCTGACGGCTCCTCGCTGCTGCGCTTCGCCCACCCCGAGTCCACGTTATATTGCTTTACATCTTGGAGGCCAGCGAAGAGGCCGCGGCCTGATGTGGGGTGCTGTTTTAATCAATGTTAGTAGGCTGGATTGAATAATAAAGACAGATACTCTGTAGGCAGGGAGGGATGGATGGACGTACACGATGCGGCGTGGCGTTCTTGACCCATAGGTCGGCGCCGAAGTCATTCTGGAGACGGGCGTGAGTGGTGGTTTGGATGGGTTCTTTGGACATTTTGAATTGGACTTTTTCCCGAGGGATTCGGTTTGGCAGTGGTGATGGGAGGATGGATGAAGTAGTGTATGTAGTAGGGGATATAGATGTAGATGTAAATGATATCCCAGTATCGGTAGATAGAAGTAGATATAGGCAAGGGATTGAGCAGTCTGAACACTTGTCTGTAGTTATGATGATGATATCTCAAACAAACACTGTACAACCCTCACCTATAACCCTTATATACACACCTCCCTCCCTGTCTATACACCCCAACCAACCCAACCACGCCAGACCCAAACCCTGGGCAAAGGACAAGGCACACCCTGATCCGAATCGCATCACCTCCCAACCTACGATCCAACCCGACGAACCTCTCGCTCGACCGTCATCATCCCAGACGATCGAACCCTGCGAGCGCCTCCTGTATGGGGAGACCTAGGGCAGCAGACTTCACACGATAGGAGGCGACCAATCACGGAGCGAGGATTAACAAAGAGGGTCGGAAACGTCAACGGACTAGGGTTGTTGCGGAATGGTTGGAGGCTGAGTTGGTTGGAATGGCGTGGTTTTCTTTCTTTTTTTTTTTGGCGTGTTGTGTGGTGCGATACGGGCGGACGGGTGGCATGATCGGGTGTGGTGTGGTCGGGATGGACATTCTTCCGGGTTAGGGAGGCGTGTTGGGATTTGTATCTTATTAAAGAGATGTCCTGTTTTGGTGGACTGGACTGAATTGGGAATTGAAGATGAATTGATTGGGTTTATTCTTGTGATTGTTCTGAACTGGGTGGTTCTGAAGTTGATGGCTCGTTTGAGGGTGGTTGTTGCTTCTGCTTAGTTGGATTCTGAGGTGCACTGATGCCATAGGCCTGTAAGATCCTGCAGACAGTTGAAATGGATGTGCCAAATTCCACAGCAAGACCTCGAAGCGATCTCACACGACCATCTTTGTCGCTTCGAATCGCTTCAAGGATCCCGTTCTCAATAGCTTCATTCGTCCTCGGGCGCCCAGGTCGCTTCCCATCTTCTACGTATTCGACGAGAATCCGGGGATCTTTGGCAGGATTGTAACCGCGAGAAACCTCCTTGTGTTTCCAGGAATAAATGTTCTTTGTGGCATCCCCGTGATGGCTGTAATCGTAGGCATTGGGATGCTTACTTGAAGCAGCGCAAGTGCTTGGATGCGCACGCCCATCGGATGGATTTCTCCTGTCATTCCGAAGCGAATGAACACTATCCTGTAGCAGGTCGCAGGTAGACAGGCAGGTAGGTCGATGGCTCTTGTTTCAAACCCCGCCTTTCAGGGCTGAACAGGGATTTCGAATAGGTTCAAGGATGTTATGATACTTTATAATCTCCTTTGAGACGGCGGAGGGTTTCACAAGTCGCCCAGCTGTCACGTGGTATGTAGCTAGCCAGCATCCTGGAGGTACCTTGTCTAAGGCTGGTAACTCTTGAAGTATCACCATCATCCATCGATTGTTGGTTGTTTCTTTATGATTGTGGTGCGCATCTGGGCACCCTGGTACCCTACTTGACGGCTTCTTTTAAAACCCTCGATTGACTCTTTTGTATGACTCACTCTGGATATGGCCATCTTGAATGGTACCCAGGCACTTGACAGGAGAAACGATAGCTTTTCAGTTGAAACTCTCGTTTGATGTGCAAGAAGCTAAATATAGGCCATCAACAGACACCGATTTGACCAACACAAATCCATTCTCATACTCTTCGGCTGCCAGTTTGAAACCTGATATTTTCTGCAAGTCTTCCTTGAAAGTCGACCGGCTGATCCTGACAGCTCCCACGGTCGGATCCTCCGGACTCCGGACTGAGAAGTCAGAAGAAAAGGGGTCTCAAGTTCTCAACGTGGGCTGCAACCGGGCTGGGCTGACTAACGATACGAGATCAATTGGGGCTGAAGGGTGGATGGGGCTCTTTAGCTCTGAATCCGAAGTTCCGAACCAGTAAGCAAATACGGAGTAGGTCCGAGTGAGACAGTTAATTTCTGATGGCGGTGACACAGCTGACAGCGCCCGTAGAGATCAATTGGACTCTTGACCTGGCTCTGTTGGGGGACTGAGAGAAGAGGACATATGGAGTATACCATACTCTGTATACCAGTGTTCAGGGGCTCGCTCAACCTACTCTACCGGCGTTAAGGGGCTAGCTGAACATCCAAGACATGCCTAGGGACTATTAAACTAACAATATCTGATAACTGACCATTAGTCCGAGTCTCCATCGTCTATTCCACTATTCCAGCGGGAGTCGTCCAGCGCAACCTGAGCCCACAGTCGGCCCCTCGAAAAACCCAGGCCAAGCTCGAGCTACTACTAGGCAGGGGGCCAGACAGAACAAGCGTACTGATCGCCACGATCATTGATACCTCGTCTAGACTTCCAAAGAACCCTTGTTGAAACAGATGACAGGTGAGACGCAAATACGCAGACTGAGAGTGTATCCCAAACCCTCTCAGTCAGGGTCAAGCCACGCCCCGTTTCGTTGTCCCTTGCAGGCTCCGTTATCCGGGAGATCGTGTGCGCCACGATTCCCCAGTTATTACCCAGTGCCCTGAATCCCTAGGCGAGGATGCCACCCGACCGAGACATGGCGAATGGGATCGAGTTTCTCTATCGCATCTCCATCTCCGTCATGTCGGGTCTCGGCAGTCCAGAAGAAGCCGGTAGATACTAGAGGTCCACCGCAGCCACAAGGCCAGGATCTCGACTCAGAGGCGACTCAGGCGAGAGTCGAGAATTTCGACAGCGCAGAGACTAGAGAGAGAGGCGCGCAGTTGGCTAGAATTAGATACCTAGAGAAAGGAAAGGAAATGACGATCGGCTGGCGCGGAGAAGATCCGTGGATGAACTATTGCCCATTATTACTATTTCAGTTTGTGACGGCTTCAGGATACAGGATCCAGGAGAGGGTTGCGGAGTGAGGACCGAGGACTGAGGTACGCAGTATTTCGAGATGTGTCTGTTTAGGACTTGCAAACAAGACCGAGAAAACAAAGAACAGAGAAGAAGATTAAAGGCCTGAATGCAGGGATCTCTGTTTCAGCTATGATTAATAACATTCAAGATTAATGCCAGGATGTACCAGGTCGTACCAGGTACCGTACGGAGTACAAGACTAGGGGTAAACAAAGACCCAAAGTTGGGCCAACCCGAGGAAAGCAGCGGATCCCCGGAAATTAAAGCTCGAACGGAGCAGCCAATGCCAGCGGCAGAACGGGCTACAGATGCAGGAGGGCCCCACATGGCTGCAGAGGCGGGGAAGTTTAGCTCTGCGCTAGTCCCACTCGGGCTGACCGTCTTTCTGGTTTTTGATTTAGGATTTTGCACGCTTTCTATACGAAGTTGTTGGTTGCAGAAGGATGGCAAGGAATAATAATGGTCTTCACGCTGGGAGAATCCTGGATTAGGACCGTGGTTTAGCCCCCAGACCGGGTGGGTGAGGAACCCAGGGCATCGTGCGTCTTCTCAAGTCACATACGCATCCAGAGTACTCCGTAGTCTGTACACATCAAACATTGTCGGGATCCCCCATACTCCGACCAAAATAGACATTAAGTAATGCAATTCCTCGGGGTGACTTGTCCAGAGAAACGCAAGCAAGGACGTGGCACCGAGACACCCAGACAAACAGGCACAGGCAAACAGACCCCACCGTTATCCGAGCCGAACGGCGGCGGTGCCTGACTAGCCTGGCACTAAGGCAACTCTCGCACCCCTGATCGATTCGCCCCCTCGTCGCGCTTTCTTCTTCTTCCCTGCATCCGCCGCCTTTTCTCTCTTCTTTCTTTCCCCTTCGTCTCTCCTTCTTATCCCCCGCCAGTCAAGATCAAAAAGAGCCTCCCTGGCCTTCCCTTCCTTTCTGCAATCCCTTCCTTTCGACTGACCTATTGACCACCGCTTCACTCTTTCAGCGGGCTTTCTTTCAGTGCACCTTTAATCCCACCCCTTGAACGTTCCTTGCCATCATGAAGGGTGCTTTCTTGGCCACCGCCGCCGCTCTGGCCGGCACCGCCATCGCTGATGTCGGCCACATGCGTCGTCACGATGCGCTTCACCACCGCCGGGCTTTGCAGCCTGAGCCTGAGTCTGAGGAGTGCGGATGTACCACTGAGGTCATCACCTACTACGGAAACCCTACTCGTATGTATTTCCTGTTTGTTTGAGATAGACGGAGGCTGACAAGGGAACAGTGATCCCCATCATCGAGTCGACCTCCGCTCCCGTCGAGCCCCCCGTTGAGCCCACCTCTGCTCCCAACCCCCCCGCTCCCTCTAGCCAGAGCACTGTGACTTCCAACGTGATCACCACCCGTCACTCGACCAGCACCACCACCGAGACCGTGATCATCACCCAGTCCACCCCCGCCGGTGTCGAGCCCACTGGCACTCCTGAGCAGCCCACATCCCCCCCCACGGTGCCCGAGCAGCCCTCGAACACTCCTGCTCCCACCCCCGAGGTGACTCTGCCTACCCCCGGTGTGACCAGCTTCTCCTCCACCGGTACCTTCACCATCCCCGCCACGACCTTGACTGTCACCGACACCACCACCGTCTGCGGAGCGACCACCACCGACCTGCCCAGCGGCAGCCACACCTACGGTGGTGTCACCACCATTGTCACCAGACCCACCACGGTCACCTGTCCCTATGCCACCGTCAAGCCCAGCGGCTCGACCGTGACCAGCATCATCGAGACCACCACCTACGTCTGCCCTAGCGCCGGTACCTACACCATTGCGCCCACCACCACCTATGTGCCATCCAGCACCGTCGTGGTCTACCCCACCCCGGCCACCTTCACCCCCGGCACCTACACTCAGACTGAGCAGGTCCTGACCATCACCCGCACTGACATCACCTATGTCTGCCCCTTCACCGACTCCAACGAGCCCACCTCGACCCCTGCTCCTGTCCCTGAGCCCAGCACCACCCAGCCTCCCGTCGTTCCCACCACCACGGCTGTCCCCACTACCCACGCTCCCTCGTCCAGCTCCAGTTCCAAGACTCCCGTCCCCACCGGCGCTAGCGGCAAGCAGATGGGTATGACCTACTCTCCCTACACCAACGACAGCCAGTGCAAGGGCAAGTCCGATGTCATGTCCGACATTGCCGTCATCGCCAAGAAGGGATTCTCCCACGTCCGTGTCTACTCCACCGACTGCAACAGTCTCGAGTACATTGGCGAGGCCGCTAAGCAGCACAGCCTCAAGCTGATCATCGGTGTCTTCATTGACGGAAACGGAATCTCCGGCGCCCAGGAGCAGGTCACTGCCATCGCCAAGTGGGCCCAGTGGGACCAGGTCACTCTGATCGTTGTCGGTAACGAGTCCATCCAGAACGGCTTCACCACCGCCTCTGAGCTCGCCGGCTTCATCAGCTCCGCCAAGTCCAAGTTCGAGGCTGCCGGCTACTCTGGCCAGATCACCACCACCGAGCCCATCAACGTCTGGGAGCAGAGCGGCTCTGCCCTCTGTGGCGCCATTGACGTTCTCGGTGCCAACATCCACCCCTTCTTCAACGCCGAGGTCAGCCCCAAGGATGCCGGCAAGTTTGCCCGGTCCCAGATCAAGATCCTCGAGGGCATTTGCAACGGTAAGGAGGTGATCAACCTGGAGACTGGATGGCCCAGCCAGGGTGAGGCCAACGGTCTCGCCGTGCCCGGAACTTCCCAGCAGGCCGCTGCCATCAAGGCTCTCGTTGAAGAGGTTGGCTCCCTGTCCGTCTTCTTCTCCTACTCCAACGACCTCTGGAAGGAGTCCGGCGACTTCGACGTCGAGCGCTACTGGGGTTGCATTGACCAGTTCTAAGTTGGCTTAGAGCCGGAATTGTTTATAGGTTAAGGATATGTTTGGAGTTCTTTTCTTGTGGTTGTGAATACCGCCTTGGATTTTCTTTATCTTCTTGATTCTCCGTCGGAGGTCTTCTTCATGTAGTAGATATCTTTATTTGACGTGTTCAGACTGCACATGTTTTCTTTGTCCATATGTACTGTATGCTAATATTACGATTTGCGTATCTGTACTTGCTCGTGTAGATAACAGATATCGAACTGTCCAAATGCCTCTACAGTCGAGGAAAGTACGTTCAAATGAAGACATCCTTAACTATCCATCATTGACATGTATCAAATCACCTTAACCTGCTTTGAGATGAAACCCACTTCTAGATAGTCTATCTCATTCATCCCGTATTCCAGACATTTTCTCCAAGATAGGACTTTTATCCATAAACCCTGATGCCAGGCATTATTCTCCTATGCACAGAACCTACCAAAAGGGAAGCCGAACTCACAAACACATCCTTAACTATTATTCCATCTCGAAATAGAGCATGTGAACTGGTAATCCTTTCTTGAGTATATATGATTAAAACAAACAGTAATTAAACAAAAAGTAGTAAATAGTAGATACAATTAAAGTTAAAGTAAACAAACAGCCAGAAAACAAGGGCCTACATCACCATAACCCACAATCAATTTCTCTAGCCTAGCCGTTGAGCAAGTATGTAGGAATGTAGGTATGTGGGCGTTTTATCTCTTATCTGCTTTTTTTTTTTTGGTACTTCGTACATTCCATTCCATCACATTCCCGTCTTGTCGTCTCACTAATGAGTTTATTATCTTATCCTATATTATCCTAGCTTATCCTATCTTATCTTATTGTACTGGGCCTTATTATCTTCGCTCTCAATTGGGTATTTCGTCCTTTCGCTTTACTTGGAAGAAATATGTCACGGGATTGGGTGATGATTGATTGATTGATCGAGAGGTCGAAAAGAGTGGTTCTTTCATTCGGAATAGAGCAGATTGTGTGTGTTATTGTTTACCGGCACAGCTAGAGGGGGATAAATGTTAGCACCCTGATCTCAATCCTCTCCCTGATTGATACAAGGCTGGACATGAGAAATATAAGAAAGGTAGGGAGGGTATATGGTATATACCTTATCACTTCCGCACTGCAGCGGCGGGCAGCATGCGAACGCGGAGGCCGTGACGTTCGTGCAGGGCGAGTGGGGTTGGAGTTTCTGTTGGTAGGTATATTGGTTAGTTTGGTTCATCTCATCTCATCTCATCTCATCTCCTTTTCTCTCGGGGGTCTTCGTCTCATCCGATTCTATCTTATCATTCCATCAAACGGACAGACAGACAAACAAACAATCAGATGGATTAACAGGCAAAAAGACCCTATTGCCTAGCAAGATAAGATGCAGAAAAGATAGAAGGAAACATACACCAACGCAGCTCTTCAGCGGATCGCGCACGAACAGCTCCGAGTCGCGGACGACGTTGGAGTGGGAGTCAGCGGGACGAGCGGTGGCGACGGAGGCCAGGAGGGCGGTGGAGAGGAGGGTCTGGAAGAGACGCATTTTGATGGTTTGGTTGATTGAGGCTGGAGGTTGATTTATTAGTATTTCGTTTGGTTGAGATGGGATGAGATGAGGGGAATTGAATGAGTTGGTGGATGGGAAGCGGGAAGCGGGAAGGTAGATAGATAGATGGGTAGATGGATAGATGGATGGAGAAATCAGAAAGAGGGACAGGAAGGTACAGTAGATTAGGTAGATATTAGGTATGTACCTTAGTAACAAGATATGATCTCGAACGTGGACAAAAAAAGCGGGCAACAAACAATCAAAAAAAAAGCCAATCCAGGGATGGAAAAAAAAAAAAACAGAAACTCCAGACCGAGATTTTCAACCCTTTATACCTCTCAACTTTACAGCACCTAGTTAGGTTACCCTGTACCTTGGTTAATTAGTTACATCAGATCGGAGGTTTAGGTCCGTACCTAACACTACCTACTGGCAGTGGCAGCCTGCTCTGACCCACGAGAAGGACCCTGTATCAACAACCACGATGTGACCCTGACGACTACCTTACTGTACAGAGTAAACAACCGAATATTAATAGCAACGTACACGTACAAGTAACGGAGCAGCAGCATCCAGCTTGCCACTCACCACATCATCCGAAACAACAATCGGCGGATCGACAAGCCCTGCCGAGCCTGATTGGCGCAGGGCCCCAGTTTTATGCGCAAAGCGACAGGAAAGGGCGAGGAGGATGGACGTGTATCAGGGGGGAATTGTGGGGATTTCTGGCAGGTCTGAGTTCGGGATCTGCGTCTTGGTGGCGATAGTTTGGGGGGATGGCTTTTGTTTTTGTTCGTTTTGGGTGTGGCTGGTCTGGATGTGTTTATTGTGTGTTTGGCATGAATTATCGGGGTTAAGTGTTGTAGGGCGGTATGAGGTACTCCGTAGGTGGGAATTGTGTAACAGGCTGGCTTGCAACACAGTGAAGACACGTAACTAAGGAGCAAAGCGATGCCATGTCATGCGATGTAAGTACAAGCAAGAGTAAGTAAGGGGCAGACGGGCCTCAATGAGTAAGGATTGGCGTTGGTCTCGAACTGGCTGGACGCAGGTACCGTCTTCATTCTTTGTTTACCACGGCAACTGAGGCTGGTGTTTGTTCTGTTTCAGAGGAAATGAGCCGTTGATGCTGTTGCAGTGCTAATTTGTGTGTCTGGCGAGCCAGGCGGTCGGACGTTATAAATCATTCTAGCACAGGAACAGCACCCAGTCATATGTTCAGTCGATTTGTTCATACATATTTCCATGCGACCGGTCAACCGACCAACAATCAATAATCCAATATGCGTGTCAATTATTATGCATTATTATCCCGAGATGTCGCTCATATACGCCGGAATGTCGAAATCGCTGAAAACTAAATCCCCTATACAGACATGCTGTTCGCTAGACAGCTAAAAAAGACCGAACCGCTTCTTGCCTTCTGCTATCATTGTTAGCCTGCCGATCGACGATCATGAACGGTAATGACATGGACACTCACCCTTCTTCCCCTTTTGCCCCTGAAGGGCCGCCTGCGATGGATCCACCCCGTCCGCTGCTGCTCGAATCGCTGCGATTCGATGCGTTGCGCGTGCATCGCCTTGTTCCGCCGCTTTCACATACCAGACGTTGGCCTCGAGCGGGTCACGGCGGCAGCCAATGCCCATCTCGGTGAAATAGCCAACCGCGTATTGGGCTTTGCTGAGTTCTGTCCACGCGGGGGAAAATGTTAGCGACGACACCATGGCCAGAAGCGAGTGCCCACTTACCAAGATCGGCGGCTCGTTTGGCCCATTCATAGGCCTCGTTCTCGTCCTTCTCGAGCACTGGCTCCGCCCCCACGAGGTACCATGCACATAGTGCCATCATTGCAAGCGGATGCCCGCCTTGCGCGGCGCCCGTGTAGAAGTGAATGCTCAACGCGGGGTCACGAGGGCAGTTCAATTTGCCGTGCTCGTAAGCATCGCCCAGCCGGTAGCTCGCCTCGATATGGCCCAAGTCGGCCGATTTAGTGAAAAGTTGAGCGGCATAGGACGGATCGGGGAAGACATCGTCGCCGTATCCGGACTCATGCATCAGGCCCAACTCATATGGCCCCGAGTTGTACTGTCTGTCGGCAGACTCCGTCGCCCGCTTCAACCATTTCACTCCTTCTCGGTAGCGCACTCCCAGCCCCATGTCGCCGGCGAGACAGGCATGAGCCATGCGCAACATGGCGCCCGGATGGTTCTTGGATGCCGCCTGCCGATAGAATTGTTGAGCTCTAGCCGCCTCAACACGCGTGCCCCAGCCAAATTCATAGCAGAGCGCCGTTCGGTAGCATGCCTCCACGTGGCCGTGCTTACTGGCGGCGAGAAACAAGGTAAATGCGCGGTCGGGGTCTTCCTTGCCCTTGCTGAACAGTCCGGATGCATAGCCGTCGGCCAGGTAGTACTGCGCGAATGGATAGCTGCGGTCGGACAGACGTTGCAGGATCGACTTGGCTTCCTTCAGCAGACTGGCTCGCGTGATTTCAGATCCCTTCCGCCCGTATACCTGCGCCACCCCATCGAGGTCCTCAGGCATTTCTAGCATAGCATTGACCATGAAGATGGCAAATTCATACTGGATGGCCGGGTCATCTGTCTTCTTGACATTGGCTAGGTACATGTCAAAGGTTTCTTTGTGGCTGAGCAAAGATGCATTATTGCCAACGGCGGATCGCAACTGAGCATTGCCGAATTGGGCCGGTGCGGGACCGGGTTGAGGATAGGGTGTGTTGAGAAGATCAACGAAGGAAACCGGTCGAACGTCGGGGGACGAGGAGTGTCGAGGTGACGAGCGGGCATGCAGATAGGGAGACTCGCGAGGAGACCCACGTCCTTCCACGTCTGATGCGATGGAATACGCCGAGCGCGGCCGGGGTCGAGCATGATGAGCTGACAGATGGCCGTTGTCCGTGGTTTTCTCAGCGGGGGGAGTTGTCTTGGGCTGATAGGGACGGTGGTGATAGTGCAAAGGCTCTGGCTCTGGCTCCTCAACGCTGTCAGGTACCTGCTCGACACTATCCAAACTGCCCCGCGAGGAGCTGTTGTGACTTGCGCTGGGGGCGCCTTGATCCAGTGATGACCCACTGGCATTGATCAAGATCTTAGGCTCATCCTTCTCATGGGGCTCTACCACCGACCACGAGCCACTGCTGACCGGCCTGCGTCTATGCGCCGAGGCCTGTGGAAGATGTGGTGGCGGGGGCGGGGCGCCGTAAGAGTCTCTGTTTGAGGCAGAAGAAGGACCATCGCCTTCACCAGTATTGGCCGGGGGTTGGTCTTCCACGGTCAATTTGGAGAATGCGCCCGTCGGCAGCGGAGGCACGTCGTAATCGTCGGGGAAATTGTTGACGGTTTTGTTGGACACCGGTGCCAAAGTCGCATCCTCCGCGGCTTTCGCGGCACGCTGGTGCTCTTCGATTTGTTCTATCAATGGCAGGGAGGCCGTGGGAGATTTCCGCCCAAAGCCCATGCTCAGAGGCCTCTTGTGCATGGATCGAGGGGCGGGTTGTTGATGGGTGGGAGAGGCAGGCGGAGACGATCGCAGGTAAACCGGGGGAGGGGAGGTGACAGGTTGAGGATATCCGCCTGCAACGGGGCTGGCCATGTTGTGCTGTTCCGCTCGATCGGAATGTGAGGACAGCACGTCGGACTGTCCTTTGCCTGTGGATCTGGATCGACGTAGCTGGAGAGGGCGCGAGTGGACAGAGCGTAGAGGGTAGGTTATGGCATGGACATGGAGGTTCGTGGGATGAGGTTATATGCCGGAGGTGACGAGAGATTGGGACAAGAGATTGCGTCGCAGATGTGTCCAGCGATCTGGTCTATTATCTCTCGGAATGCGGACAGTCGGACAAACCGAGGTGGGAATCGACAAGGTGTGATGGAGTCGTGGGCGTGGAGAACTGGAGGAATCGGGATCCACCTGATAAAGATTAATGGACAGACTTAATGATGGGGTACGGGATGGATCATACGGCATGCACGGGAACGACAGGAAATGTGTCAAGCGAGAGACCAAAACGAGAGATGGGAGGAGCAAGAGGGAAGAGAAACGACCGACCGTAAGATGGTGAAGATGGGCTGAAGCGGAGGAAGACACAAAAAGTGGATTTGGGGAGAACGGGTGGCCTCAGGCGCCTAGGCGGCACTAGCGACACGGTATCCGCGGGTTGGTACCGTACGGTATAAATGGTATAAATAGACACCAGTATAGATGGAAAAGTACCAGTAAGTAATAAATAGTAAGAAGAGGCCCTCACAAAGAACCCAAAACTGCCCCTGGATTGCTCGCTAAAGCTTCAGCCTCTCACTGTCTGGGCTCTCGTTTTATTTCTACCCTCCTGTTCAAGTCTGGCAGATGTAGGCGCCAATAATGGCTCGGATCGGATGGTAAGGCTAAGATGGAGGCCGGAGGGGCATAATGAATGTAAAAACTAAAAAGTAATGACAAGAATAAGTAATAGCAGGATCGTATTCCTAATTTATCCCCCCGCATACACAGAAAACCTCGCCAGTGCAGTCTAGTCCCATTCGACTCTCGGCCTCTCCTCCGGACCCATCTGCATGCCGACGTCTCTCCGCATTGGTGCTTGTCTCACTGCTGGTTCTCCAGGATGCTCCATGGTTGGGCGAAACCAAACCGGCGGCACGATGAAACGGCGATGCTAGAGCCTAGGAGCCTAGGATGATGTCCAGTCATGCTCGATGACTGCAGTAGAGTACTCCGCACTCGGATCTGTGCGACCGGCTGGCTTCGTGATGTTGATGGCGAGCTGAGATCAGACGGTGAGATGATGGTACAGAGTATACGAAGAGAAATGTGCCTTATGCGTTGTTCATGCCTCTAACAAACTCAATCCATCGAGCATCCTATCCTGCGGCAGAAGTTGGCGATAGAGCCTCATCGCTTCAGGAGTGGATGTGCAATACGAGAATGTTCTGACTATCAGGGGGCTTTAGCGAGAGATGGGCGTCTAAGCGCCGTTGGGATACAACATCTGTCTATAGCCTGCTAAATGCACAGATTGCAAGGCTGATCAGGTAGTCAGAGAGAGCCATCGTCAGGAAATTCGGCCAGATCTCAGAAGCCCCTACAAAGAAAGGAAGTTGGAGGACTAGCGGCATCCTCGTACACAAGCGATCGCTTTGTCGTCATAACGGTCGGGATTACAATCGTGGCGGTTCTTTGTGTCAAGCAGGTAAAAAGAAGCATTCCTGGCGGGAGTTCAGGATATTTCATTCTGATCGTCCCTGGCTGTAAGTGGAGCAGGCTGATCATCCCCGGAATGATCTGACAGATGACGGATACTTCGGAGACACGCATTCTTCGTTGTAATCGCCTGCATTCCGTACTGTCAGCGAAACGTGGTTGACCACCTTGATAGGTGGACAGGCCCTGCATCCTTAGTCTGCATAGACCACTCGGTGCGGCCGTGTTGGCGATGGCATCATGGTTGTCGAAGGTGAGCTCAGCATGGGAAATGCCTAAGAGAATGCAGAAATGTCTCGGAAGGCAGCAAAGCGACGCAAGGTCAAATCTACAACCTTTCATGCGGGTGCGTTACATGCGGGTTCATACGGTCCGAAGTATGGCCAGCCATAAGGTACCTATAGGCCCGATGATGGCTGTGCTGTATTGTTTAGGCTGACAGAATATGCACAACGGCATGTTCTATCGCGTAGTTGGCACCATATTCGGGGTTTCTATTGGGCATCCAGAGTGGAAAACGAGTCGGCGGGAGTGAGACAGAGTCGGGGAGATTTGATTGAATTGACCTGTTACATAAGGGGTTTCCACGAGAGACACTCAGGTGCTATCGGTAGGTCTGAGAAGTCAGTACGGGGTACTGAATACTACCGTAGTTTCATGGGCGAGCAGGTCAGGTGAGCGACGAGGTTTTACGCAGGTTGCACCGCTAGCGGGTGGAGCTATACTGCTTATGCTGTACAGGGTGGAAGATAGATGACATGGACTGCATTGCGAATCCACCTCGTGGTCATCTGGATTTGACGAAGCATCATTCTGAATAGAATGAAACTAGCGTCGAGTGCCGAGCCTGGAAGTTATCATTCCCTCTTATACTTGAAGGCTGTCTTCTCCGTCAGGTAGTAATCCTACAGTCTAGTCTCGGGTACCTAGGTAGGCGACCCAAAGTGAATAGTAAACCCTGTTTCAGAAATATCAGATCAGTAGATGGTAGGGGAGTAGCTGTCAAGAGGATCAGAATCCCCTGGGGATGAGTTAATATGAGATATAGTAAGAAGGTATATTTCATCATACATAGGTGCGTGAAAGACAGACAGGGAGTATTTATATATCTGATGTATATTGTCAGTGAAATGCAGAATCACGTCCTACTGTTGACAATCTATAGATAGGTTTGTCCGTCTATTTATAGCCTTCCAGTGACTTCCATTAGTTTAACCACCTGACAGGACTCCAAGGACTGACAGACAGAAGAACTCGGAGGATCCAAGAGGTTTAAGTTTAAACTCCAAATTGCGATTTGAGGGGCAACTCGAGGTGGGGCCAACGTGAGACATTATACAGTCTATGATTGGCTGACCATTCGAAGCCGTTAGCACAATCGGGTTTAGCGTGTCTGGGCACGGAGCGGCAGCCAATCACACACCCCGAACTCAGTGGGCCCGAGCCTTTTCCCCGGCCGAGTCGATTCCATTGGCGGGGAGGGGAGTCTGGACCGATTGCCCCTAGCGACGACGAGATGGCCTTACCGTCGGTGGAAGTATTATTATAATATTATTCTATCTCGGCTTTGCTACTGCTCAATCCTTGCGCTTCCAATTGCTCGGGCATTCACTGTGTCCTTCCAAGGTTCTGGAATTTGTGAAGTAGCGGTGGAGTGCCGGCATTCTTCGGGAGAATTAACATACCTTTCTTATCGATATCGATAACTCCGAATCAGATAGATACGGACAGTTTTCTTCATCTGTCCCTGCAGCCGAGGGCAAAAGTTGTGTAGGCTTCGGTCAGGTTCAGGCGACTAGCAAGGCACCGTCGCAGTGGCTAGTCTTCTTCTGTACCACTCCGCGCCATCGCAATCGTCTGCCGCCGATACTCCCCCCTTCCTCTTTCCCCCTCTCCTTTAACACTTCGGCTTCATCGCTGCTGGGCGCATCCTTTCGCTATTTGGGATTTTTTACTCGTGGTATTTTACCTGCCGTCACGGCACTCTCGTCGCTCGCTTTGTTTATACCATAGTCTTCCACGGAGCATTTATCTCCTGTCCCTGACGTGGTCTACTGTTGTCCGTTGACCACGCCATTCCGCGATCGCTCAGCTTGGATCCCGCCGGTTGCTGCGTTCGCATCCTGACCAGATCGCCGAGACCCTGTTATCGCCTGCAACAAGCCCAAATAAAACGTTTCTCGGAGCCGTAAACAAAGAATCTGCCGCATCGCATTCCCATTTCCACCATACCAAAACAGCGTCGCATCGTCGCATATGCCGTTGTAACAAGCAGTGACTTTTCGTACTTGATGGTCGCACTGCAATAAGGGTATGCTCTTTGACTGCATTGTTTCATGTTGATTCTTCGCTGACTTCCCCTCTCTACCTGCAGCACAATGTCTTTGCCTCAGCGGCCGGGGAAGGCCTCCCCGCGACGAGATGACCATTCCGCTTTTCGCGAGTCCTCGCGACGCCGGAGACGAGATACCGAGACCGGTGCCAAGAATGAATCGCTATCGAGTCCGCCAGCTTCCCACCGCCACCACCACCGCCGTCATCGTTCGCATAGCTCCCGGAGGAAGGATTATGACGAGGAGCGGGTTGATCCGGGCGACGATCTGAGACGGAAGAAGAGCTTCGTGAAGCCGGAACGCAACCGAGTCGATGAATCCCATCCGAACTACCATTATCGTCAGCGGTCGCAGAATATGCCGACGCAGCCTTCGACAACCGGACACGAACCTTTGATGGAAGATGAAGACGAGGCCGACACCCCCAGCTCCCGAAGCGTGGAATACAAAACCAAGGATGGCATGTATGGAAACGTCAACAAGCCGATGGAGAGGGCCCCCAGCCGAAAACGAACGAAAAAGAGACGGCATACGCGGAAGATCTCGAAGAAAGCAGCCGCAGCGGAAAGAGAGCGACAAAGAGCTATGGAGCAGGTCCGACCTCCTAGCCTCTGGACCACCTACTGCGCGATTATCACGTTCTGGGCGCCGGATTGCATCATGCGATGTTTCGGCATGCCGCAGAAGGCGCAGCGGAGTGCATGGCGTGAGAAGATAGGCCTGATAAGCATTATCCTACTTATCGCGGCGTTCGTCGGTTTCCTGACCTTTGGTTTCACGGCGACTGTGTGTGGCACGCCGCCCACCCGACTGAAGATCAATAAAGTGAGCAGCGGCTACATGATTTTCCACGGGACGGCCTACGACCTGTCTAAATCGACCCATCCGACTGCCACCGGTATCCCGCCGGATACCAACGTTCTTTATGATCTTCCCCACAAATACGGCGGCCAGGACGGAAGTTTCTTCTTCCAGCAGGTTAACGGAGCCTGCAAAGGGCTTATCACGAGGACCAAAGACTCGGATATTCCTACCAATTCCAAAGGCGAACTGGGCTGGTACTTTCCTTGCGCGCCGTTCAACCAGGACGGCTCGTCAAAGCCCAATTTCACCGAATCCTACTACAATGGCTGGGCCTGCCACACATCCGGGGCGGCTCGCAAGTCATTTTACGGCTTGAAAGGCTCGGGCGATGTATATTTCACGTGGGATGATACAAGGAACAAGAGTCGCAATTTGGTGGTGTATTCTGGCAACGTTCTTGACCTTGACCTCTTGCAGTGGCTCGACACTTCGCAAGTCAAGTACCCGTCCAAATTCGACGAGCTGCGCAAGAATCCGGACGTCCGCGGCGTCGACCTGACGTACTATCTACAGAGCGGAGAAGACAAGAGGATCGGCAAGTGCTTGTCTCAGATCGTGAAAGTAGGAAGTATCGACACCGACACAGTGGGATGCATTGCATCCAAGGTCGTCCTTTACGTCTCGTTGATTTTCATCCTGTCCATTGTGATTGTTAAATTCGCATTCGCCTTGCTCTTCCAGTGGTTCCTGGCACCTCGCTTGGCCGCGCAGAAAACGAGTATGAGTTCGGATCCCAGGACACGCAACCAGCAGATTGAGGACTGGTCGAATGATATTTACCGACCTGGTCCTCGGATTACGGACCCGGTGGCGGATCGTACAAGCAAGAGGGCTAGCTTTTTGCCGACTACTTCTCGTTTTTCCAGCCCGTACACTGTCAGCAACGGTGGGAAACAGCGGCCTCAATATGTCACGATGGCGAGCCAGAACTCGACCTCCCGATTAATACCCAGCGGCAACTCGATGTATAAGCAAAGTCACAACAGCAGCGGTGGCACGTTGAGTGCGGATCCGTCGCGGCAAAACCCTACTGCCAGCCGAACAAGCTTGGTACAGGACTCTCGCTACTCTCATGCTATCGCGGAATCCGAAGGTCTCGGCGCCGCTGGATACATCCACGAAGCGGTTGTGCCTCAGCCACCACCTGACTGGCAGCCCTACGGTTACCCTTTGGCCCATGCCATGTGCCTGGTTACTTGTTACTCTGAGGGTGAAGATGGAATCCGCACCACTTTGGACTCCATTGCGACCACCGACTATCCAAACAGCCACAAGACAATTGTTGTTATATGTGATGGTATGATCAAGGGTAAGGGCGAAGAATATTCGACACCTGAGATCGTGCTTCGCATGATGCGGGATCCGGTGGTGCCATTCGATGAGGTGCAGGGATTTTCGTACGTCGCGGTCGCTACGGGCTCAAAGCGCCACAATATGGCCAAGGTCTATGCTGGCTTCTACGACTACGGGGATACGTCGATCATCCCGACCGAAAAGCAGCAGCGCGTCCCCATGATGATTGTCATCAAGAGCGGAACTCCTGCGGAGCAAACGCAAGCGAAGCCCGGCAACCGTGGCAAACGAGACAGTCAGATTATCCTCATGTCCTTCCTTCAGAAAGTGATGTTTGATGAGCGAATGACGGAGTTAGAGTTTGAAATGTTTAACGGGCTCTGGAATGTCACCGGGATCCCACCGGACTTTTATGAAGTTGTGCTCATGGTTGATGCCGACACCAAGGTCTTCCCGGATAGCTTGACCCATATGATCTCTGCGATGGTTAAGGATCCTGAGGTCATGGGATTGTGTGGAGAGACAAAGATTGCCAACAAGATGGATAGCTGGGTGACGATGATCCAAGTGTTTGAGTAAGTTGAACTGGAAATGGTATCACAATGTCCTGGGAACTAACATTTGTCTGCCAGGTATTTCATTTCGCATCATCAATCCAAATCTTTCGAGTCGGTCTTTGGTGGTGTCACCTGCTTGCCCGGTTGTTTCTCCATGTACCGGATCAAAGCGCCCAAAGGAGGCCAGAACTATTGGGTTCCCATTCTTGCCAATCCCGACGTAGTGGAGCACTACTCCGAGAACGTGGTGGATACGCTTCACAAGAAGAACTTGCTGCTGCTCGGCGAGGACCGATATCTGTCTACCCTGATGCTTCGGACGTTCCCCAAGCGGAAGCAGATCTTCGTGCCTCAAGCTGTTTGCAAGACGCAGGTCCCAGACAAGTTCATGGTGCTGCTGTCCCAGCGTCGTCGTTGGATCAATAGTACGGTCCACAACCTGATGGAACTTGTCCTAGTCCGCGACCTCTGTGGAACATTCTGCTTCAGCATGCAGTTTGTGATTTTCATCGAACTGATCGGGACGCTGGTCCTGCCCGCCGCCATCGCCTTCACCTTCTACGTGGTAATTTCCTCCATTGTCAAGAAACCGGTGCAGGTCATTCCTCTGGTTTTGCTGGCCCTGATTCTGGGACTTCCGGGCGTGCTCATCGTCGTGACAGCCCATCGGCTGGTGTACGTGCTGTGGATGTTGATATACCTCATCTCGCTGCCCATCTGGAACTTTGTCCTTCCCACTTACTCCTACTGGAAGTTCGACGATTTCAGTTGGGGCGACACGCGTAAGACGGCGGGCGAGAAGGACAAGGGCCACGAGGCGGGAGAGGGTGAGTTTGACAGCAGTAAGATTACGATGAAACGATGGAGGGATTTCGAAAAAGGTATGTATCTCCGGGTTGACTACAGAGGATGGCTCGCTGACTTCTGAATGTAGACCGTCGAATGAGGATGGCCGGCTGGGGACAGCCCATGGGCGGAGGATATCCGTCGCATTACGAGACCTACTCGGATTACTAGTTATTATTGTGATCATCTGAACCTGTATATTGCTTTTCCTTTTCTTCCTCCGACGCATTACGACTGGCTGATATTCTCTGATTTATGGTTGCTTTTTGGGAAGGGTGTATTCGCTCGCCATATAGTATACTATTGACCGAAGGCTGTAATTATTCTACCTTGGATGTATTTTCCTGCAGCGTTGATTTCTTGCCTCTGTTGATCTTCATTCTGTGTTATTATCAAGCGATAGTTTAGCCACGATAGGGACGACGAATGCACATCATGCAAATCATGCAAATAATCCCGGTCACGCGTGCAGGCTTGGCAGGTCAGGTGTGGCTGACACATTCCCGTCAAGGCGATTGTTCATTTCCTCTTCGTCTTCTTCCTCTTCCCTTTAAATCCACCTGCAGCATTTCCACCTCGCTCAGCTCTTGGCTTGACTCTGACTAAGATTGCTCCCAACAGGCTGAACTCGGGATAGATTAAATGGATAAACCATCCGTCGATGGCCTGATTCTGTTCCATCGAACGCTCTGCTAATTTGCCTCGCCCTCGAATTCATGTGACCCGCCCACGTTCTCCCCTCCCAAAGCCTGACTAAGGCGTCTCTTTGCCAGTGATCGGTATGGCTTCCAATCCAATCCAATCCAGCCTGCTTCGTCCGCTTCCCACGAGTTCCTCCTGACTGGGTTTCTTGCAGCCTCATCTGTTCCACTTTTCAGTACTTTGGACCCCTGGAAAAGGCAACCTCACCTCCGACTTGGTGAGGCTACCTACGGTTTCTGCAACGTAAAGCCCTCCTCTCTTCCCCCCTCTTCCCCTCTTCCCTGCTTCTTTTCCTATATAGCCCCCTCGCTGTTCCTCTCCTCTCTTCTTTTTTTCTTTCTATCGTCCGGACTGAGTGAAGTGTGACGTCCCAACCCAATGCCACATCATCTGTTCCCCCCTCTTTATGTTTCTCATTCCCGGATAACTGCATCCATAGTGCGACGTCTTTTCCACTTACACAGAGCCGCAGGATTCCTGTTCCGACTGGTTGCTACTGGGATTCAAGTCTTCTAGCCCCAAATTGGTTGACTTGTTATTTCGATCCGCGTGGGGGTTGGCGGGCGACGAATGCTGCGGGGTGACCACCACGTGCAGGGCCAAGATCTCTGATCCCGATTCGAAGAAGAAAAGAAAAACGTGCATTCTGTTGTCCCTTTGTGTAGCCCAAGGGTGCCAATTGCGGTCTATTATCACTCTTTCTACGGTCGCCTTTGACTGACCTTGTGTTCAACTTAATCAACTGGGTCCGCACCGACCCCTTGCGCCCGCGGGCGGTTCAGTTCGCCTTCAGTTCATAACCTGACCGGAATGCCTGACCGGAGTGAATCGGATAACCCCTGGTCGCCATCTTTCCAACCTGGTGATCGCCCCTCCAGGGTTTCCGGCCCGACCCATCAGAATGCATCGGCCATAAGGCAGTCCCGCCAGTCTTTCTCGCATTCTATCCACGAAGAACTACCATCACCGTCCACCATAGATGATTCACACCCTCCTTCCAGCCCTGGCCCAGCAAGTGGCGGCGTGACGCTGGATGATCACTTGAGCACGACAGATGCGGGAATCTCTGCTCTCATGGCAGTCCCTCATTATCCAAATGCTACTAGCAACGAGCCGAATTTTCTTTCGGTGTCGGAAGAGGTTAATGCGGTTATCGAGCGCGAGGAGTTCTTCCGACCTGACAGGATCCATGGACATTTCGCCAGAATATCTTCCTCGTCCCCGCCCACCGAGTTGTATATGTCGGACTCCGAGATGACAGATGTTCTGTCCGACCTGGGCGGCGTCGCACTTCATCCGCAGGGTGCGCACGTGGGGCTTAACGAGCTGGTACAGCAAATGATCGGCAATGGCGCAAATATGTCGACAATCTCAGAGGATAGCGAGGACGAAGATGCCGAGGGTCTTTTTGGCGATTACGAGGAATCCTACGTTCAGCAGCCGCCAAATGGTCTGTCGATGCAAGACGACACGCAAAAGTCCGATTCGGAAGATGATATCGGTGGCGAATACGGCGAAGAGTACATCAATGACTCTCCATCTCGACTTGGACCAACCTCGCTATCCGATGTGGATTTCGACGATTTCTATCGAGGCATGGATCAAGATTTTAGTTCGCAATTTACAGAGGATGCGGCCGCTCACGACGATCATAACTACTTTTCGGACGCGGAAGACCCGACGGACCCTCACATCGCGCCTTCCGTCGTACAAGGAACAAGTATGAGTTTCCAGCGTATTGATCTTGACTAGGTATAACTAACAGTTTACAACAGTTCATGAACGAAACTATAACATTGACCAATTCATCTCCCAGTGGGTGCACTCTTCCATCGCGGCGATTCCTAGTCTTCCGATGGCCCCGGCATCGTTACCGCCCAATCCTCTGGCCAACATCATCGGCTGGAACCCGCCGCAGAAGATTGTGCGACCGACCGCATACGGCGGAGACTTCTACGATATCCAACAGATCCCCTGGTGGGAAGCATTACGGGTCAAACGCTCGGATGCGCGGCGTTTGCGAGACCAATGGTACAAGTCGTATCACAACTTGGAATACTCCAGCAACCGACACGGGATGAAGCTTCCCCATGAGGAATTCTATTTCCGGGAGAAATCGATGTATACGCGACGTAGGGTCACCATCGAACATTTTCAACTGCGCAACCTCATGTCAGTCGCTGCCTACAATACGGTACACTTCGCACAGGAGTCTAGGCTGTACTCGTGGATCCCCGCCTATGACCACTTGACCTGTTTGATCGACCTGTCTCAGCCGTCGGTCGAGACCAGTTTCCAGGGTCCCGTCAAGATTTCTTCCATGAAGTCCGCACACGAGGTGGCCATCGCAGGAGGTTTCATGGGAGAGTATGCCCTTCGGTCGTCAGGCGCCGAGGGCGTTGGTGCTTCGGGGTATGTCACTAAAGATCTCAACGGGATTACCAACCACATCGATATCGTGCCGAGTCGGACGAGCCGAGCGCCGATGGGAATTTTCGCGTCCAATGACCGGCATCTGCGGGTGCTGGATTGCGAGACCAACACCTTCGTGGCGGACCACGAACTGTCGCGCGCCATCAACTGCACGGCCACTTCTCCCGACGGGCGCCTGCGCGTGGTCATTGGCGACTCTCCGGACGCCTGGGTCGTCGAGGCGGACTCGGGGCGACCGGTGCACCCGCTGCGGGGACATCGTGACTTTGGGTTTGCCTGCGCGTGGTCACCGGACATGCGGCACATCGCCACCAGCAACCAGGACAAGACGGCCATCATCTGGGATGCCCGCACGTGGCGGCCCCTGGAGAAGATCGAGTCGGACGTGGCGGGCTACCGGTCCCTGCGATTCTCGCCTGTAGGCGGCGGGCCGCGGACCCTCCTGATGTGTGAACCGGCCGACCGCATATGCATTGTCAACGCGCAGACCTACCAGACGCGGCAAGTGCAGGACTTCTTTGGGGAGATCGGTGGTGCGGACTTTTCGGCTGACGGCGGGACGATCTGGGTGGCCAACGCAGATGAGCACTTTGGCGGGTTCATGCAGTACGAGCGACGACAATGGGGACAGCGGTACGGGGTGCGCGACCTTCCGAACGAGTGGCTGCGAGAATCAGATCTGGACGCAGACGAGCGATGCCAGCTGAGCGAACGCGAGCGGCAGATGCGATTCTGGTGGAACCTGAGCGACGAGGAGCACAACGCTTTAATATTGTGATATTGCAGTCACTGGCATCATATGCTCTTGCTAGCTCCTGGTCTCCTTTTATTTTCTTTCCTTTCTTCCCCCATTACTTTTCTTTCTCTTCTGCTCATTGCATTTCATGGGAGGACGATTGCTTTATTCATTAGCGGTGATACCATGTGATATTTTCGTGCCTTCGAAACGTTCTTAGACTTTATTTGGGCCAGTGTCCCAGCTTAGCAGGCGTTACTAAGAACGAAATCGAATTGACTGTACACCAATAACCATTTCTCTTTAGAACACTCGGTCGTAGACCGAATCTCGGCTTTACATCTGGAGCGCAATAGACAAAAGTAAAGCCCGGCAATTCCGAACATATACGGGGTAGAGATGAAAGATGAGATATCGGTTGATTACGTTGCAGACTTGCGTTGTATTGCGTACTCACAGTAGTTAATGTGGTTTAGTCTGGTTTGGCGCGATGGGAGTTCTCAGGGCCAAGTATCCCCGGTAGATGTAGAAGTGAAAGCCCCCCCCCCTCTCTTAAAAAAGAGCACAGATGTTGAAAGGAAATGGAAATAAAGAAAGAACCAGAAACCGTAGACTGTATTCCCAAGACCAATCCTTCTAAACTTCCTAGCCAAGAAGAACGGACAAGGAGAAGTTCGATATCAAAATCTTCGTTCTTGGCTCGCTCCTCTCGTTTAAAGTGGGCCTTTGCCGACGTGGAAGCAAAGTGTGGCTGTCTCACATACGCACACTGTCCTTAAGACTAAAACTAAGGTAGTATAGTCTGATAGCGAAAGCATAAAAATACAACGTCGCATTGCATATCGAATCTGGTAACCTAGCCCTTATGCTTCATGTTGGGCCTTTCTCCCATTTGACAGGCGCGGACGTGCCGTGGCCTTTTTAGTTTTTACTGGTGCCTTACATAGGCCAGTTTGGGGGGGAAACCGAAAGGAGTAATGATGTGATGATCAGAGATGAAGATATCCGGGTCCATGTGAGTATTGGGACTGGGCTTTTGCCTGATTGGGAGACTCAACGTGCGTAGTTTGTCTCCTAGGCCCTATTAGCGCCTGGAATGTGTCAGCCCTAATGGGCATTATAAATCCGTTTCTGGGTACTCATTACTTACTCCGTGCTTCTTCCTGAAACGGCCCCGTCGGCATTGGCCTCTTTATCTATAGACTGCCTAGGTATAAATTTCTTGGCGGGAAAAAAGAGAAGGCAACGACGTATTTTATGTATGGCAATGTATGGCACTGCCGCTCGTTCCTTGGTTGTTGATTCTTTACATAATGGCATGTGTGGAGGGGGTGTACGTAGATTCGAGTTCGAGTTGAAGTATCCAGACCTGAACGGACTCTCCCCGACGTGCCTGATATCTGGTTTGTGGTTCTGGTTCTGGCTCTGACTCGTCCCGAAATGGCTAAATGCCCTACGTAGTCGGAGCGCCACTGCTCCGACAGACAGACAGTAGAGAGTCTACCAGACAGACCCAGAGTCCCACATTATTCGCAGTGGATTCCATGAGAAGTAAAGTGATGACCTAGTCCGGCTTATGTGCCGCTCCTGCCATTAGCATTACTGTGGATCCGGGCATTTTCTCTCAACACCAATTGCACGACTTGCTTCCTGTATAGATGGGGGCGCTCTGATCAGGTACAGAGCCAGGCTTCGTCTGCTCTGCGGGGGTGTCTTGTTAGTATGGTCAATTGGTATATCCTGATTGCTGCGCTACGTGACACCATGGAGTTAGTGTTGGGTGCATGGGGCGAAACGGTGCTAGAATATGCCTGCCTGTGGTACAGATATGGCCGATCTGTTGTTGGGATGTAACCTGCCTGTGGTAGGAATGTGAATATAGGGCGAATCGGCAGTTCTATTGTGGTGCTATCCTGTCTGCCTTGTTTCATACCACGCTGGATCATCTGTTGCGTGCTGATCCCTTATATCACTGTTCGATTGGCTATATATGCGGCCTTGATTGGACAGGGTAGTGTTAATTCAGGGGTATATTCGCTCTATTGAAAGGGTATATATACATATACCAGAGAGATCAAACCAAGATCCAAGACGTCTGAGGCAGTCCTGCATCCTGTTCTACATTCTATATACTCAAGATGAAGCTCCACCCTCTCACCTACATCCTCTCTCTCCTCCTCCTTACCCTCTCCACCACCGCAACTCCTCAACCAGCGGACACTCCATCCCCCTCAACCACAACCACACCAACCTCCTCCTCCTCCTCTACCCCTCGCCCCATCTACGCCATCGCCCACCGCGTCCTCACACCCTCCTCCCTAACCGCCGCCCTCTCGCACGGCGCCAACGCCATCGAAATCGATCTCACAGCCCACCTTTACGCCTGGTTCGCCGACCACGACAACAAGCTCTCCAGCGCCCGCTCAACAGCCACATCCCTCTTCAGAGCCATCGCGGACGCCCGCGCCGCTGGCTCCAACATCTCCTTCGTGTGGCTGGACATCAAGAACCCAGACGAGTGTCCTAAAGGCCGCGCCTGCTCGATTGAAGCCCTGCGTGATCTAGCCCGCGAGGTGCTGGGCAAGGAGGGCATCGGCCTGCTGTATGGGTTCTATAAACAGGAGGATAGTCGCGGGTTTAGGGTTATTAGTCAGGGATTGAGGGATAATGAAGCGGTCGTGTTGAGTGGGGGGGTGGGGGATGTGATGGGGTGGTTTGATCAGTTGGGTAGTAGTACCGCTGGTGCTTCTGGCATAAGTGAGTCTGGGTCTGGGTCTGAGTCCAGAGGAAACGTGAACAAGAACCCAACTCCTTCCGCGAAGCAAAAGGTTATGGATTATGGTGCAGTGGATCTCTCTAGAGATACCTTTGGGTCGTGCAATGACAGCAACAACAACAGCAGCAGCAGCAGCAGCAGCAGCAGCAGCAGCAGCAGCAACAACAAAAACAAAAACGAGGAGGGCATCTGCTCGGTGCTGAAGGCAGGGAGTCGTGCGAGGGACGAGTCACTGCTGGGATCTGTGATGGCTTGGACAACGGACAAGGGGGAAGACTGGATGGTGGAGAAGATGCTGGGCAAAGCTGGTGTGGATGGGATTATATATGGGCTGAGCAGTGGGGAGTATGCGGATCTGGAGAGTGTCAAGGCAGCGTATCTTGATATCGAGGGATATGTGGCAAGACATCCGGATCAGATGAGGATGGCGACAGGGGAGGATTTGCCGTGGTAGGGTTATATTATGTTTTACGGTTATTGGTTATGGGTATAGAGTGAAGATTGAGTTTGGTCTATAGAGGTTCTATGCTCTTTTGAGTATATCGTGAGAGTGTGTCTTGGTGTTCATACCTGAGGCTTATATTCGACTTGATATATGCTCTAAATAATGTCTTTGAATACTGTCGTATAACATCTAATCTTTGAATTCTATTTCTCAAATACTTGAGCCATAAATGGGTGGTAAATTAGTAGATATTGATATTGGCTTAAGGCTGGATTGAATATCTATACCACTAGAAGACTGAAACCTTTCTTTTTTATCATCTAGATAATCCCCGACAGCATGAAATAAATCTATATACCTCATGCTCTACTGAGGGTTCCGTTCATCCTCCGCCGCCTCCTGCACCACCTTCACCATCTCCTCCTCCATCGTTAAAAATATACTATGAGCGGTCTTATAATCCAACAACCGCGGCTTCACCCCATCCTCTTGGACCTTCCTAATCATAATATCCTGATAAACCTTGGGCACCGAACAGTCCTCCTGAGTCAGAACATACGTAACCGGAACTCTGCGCCAGGCATCCCCCTCCGTAGGGGTCATAAACGCCGCCATGGGCGAGCGCACCAAATGCACCAACGCCTCCTGGACTCTATCCTGGTCAACGCCGCCCAAAAACAATAGCACCGGATCAACCGGGAACGTGGACCCATCGTCCGCATTCTCCACAAACTGCGACCACAGATGCATCATGCCCGCTTCTTCGACCACGCTGGACACCGTGCTCCCCGGGCGCAGGATGAACGCGCACAGATACGCAAGGTGGACGACGCCCCCGGGGAGGTCCTGTGCGCGTCGCTCAGGCAGCGTTAGGTCTTTGACGGCGTCCGTGCCGACGGCCCCGCCGTAGGAGTGCATGAGCATGAGGACGTGGTGGCCGTCGTTGACGAGGGAGGAGACGGTGTGGCGCACGGCTGCAACATCGTCGGCAAAGCTGAAGCGGGGAGGTCGCGCAAGGCTGCAGGATGGGAGCGCGGGGGAGTGCACGTCGAAGCCTTGCGCTGTGAGGGCGTCGATGTAGCGCTGGTAGTTGGCGACGGTGTGCCAGGCGCCGTGGACGAGGACGATTGTGGGTTTGATGGGGGCCATTGGGCTGGATGGTGTTTTTGTAAGGCTGTGTGGGTTGTAGGTAGGTAGTTGTTATTGGGATGTCGATGGGCTGTTGTTAACTGTCCGTTTAACTAGTTTGTTGGTTGCTAGTTTACTAAACATATTCTAGTGCCAACTAACTAATACTAGTTAGCCTGTCAGTAACAGACTCGCTTCTGCCTGACTTGACTGGGATTGTCCTTTATGTAATTATATGAATAGAGCCGAATAATAGTTGAGCCTCGAGGTAGTGAAATCTGTAGACTAAAAAATGATAGAGGCCATATGTGGGCCTCCCTCGCAATGATAGCGATATAAGATTGAGTGCTTATCATAGTAAAGACAAGAGAATAGAGGGTGGATGTTGACGAGTACGACCAGTATAGGAAGTGTACAAGCAGAAAAAGTGAGCGTATTTATCCAAGATTTCTAGAATGCAGGGCAGTCTTTTAATATGACGTCAATCAAACCGGACCAGGCATTCCTTGCAATTCCCTCAGTCCCGAGGGCACGGTGCCATTCTACTCGCTGTTGCTTTTAGTTCTGACTGCCATTGACGTCTTCCTGCAGGATTACCAGGAATCCAGGATCAACCAACAAGAGAAACCGCCAGCGCGCCACGCCGATTCGTTCCGTCACTCAAACCCCCAACGACCAACTATCATAAGATCATAAGACCATAAGTGTGTACCTAATCCTCTAGCGTATTTCTAGTCCTTTGGCCCTAATGCGAGGATGTAAATAAGCCAGGCCTCCCCTCCCCCGCAGAAACATCAATTCCTAGCCCTCGCCAAAAGTACCCTTGTTCGATCTTGTCCGCATATACATACATATCATCACCATGACCTCTCAACCCACCGTCCTCATAACCGGCTGCAGCGACCACGGCATCGGCTCCGGCCTGGCCCTGGTCTTCCAAAAGCGCGGATACCACGTTTTCGCCACCGCGCGGGACCCATCCAAGATGACGAACTTGCGCGATCTGCCGAACGTGACGCTCCTGACGCTTGATGTGAGGGAGGAATCACATATCGCGAAGGCTGTGGAAGCCGTGCGTGTCCATACCGGTGGGACATTGACTTGCCTGATCAACAATGCAGGAAGGAACCATTTCATGCCGATGCTGGACGAGGATCTCGGTGTTGCGAGGGAGCTGTTTGAAACGAATGTTTGGGGCCAGGTTGCGATGACGAGGGCGTTTATGCCGCTGCTTATGGAGGCGAAGGGTGCTGTGGTGTTTACGACCTCTGTTGCGGGGTATTTGAATGTTCCGTATATGGGTATGATTTCTTTCTTGTTTTTCGGCACACGCGGTGGTGGATTTGGGATCTGGTTTGCTGATGAAGATGTTTAGGGACGTATGCTGCGTCAAAACGCTCCATCGAGCTGATTGCCGAGACGATGAGGTTGGAACTGCAACCTTTCCATGTCCGAGTGATCTCCATTGTAACGGGAGCGGTGAAAACAATGGGTCAGACGTATTTTGGGGATTTCAAGTTACCAGAGGGCTCATTGTATAAGCCTATTGAAGAGACCATTGCTGCGAGAGCTCGTGGAGAAGATGGCCGACCAAGAGAGGAGCTGACCGTCTATGCCGAGCACGTTGTTTGGGCGATCGAGCGCGGCGAGTCAGGCAAGATTTGGTGTGGTGAGAATGCAGCGTCTATAAAGCATGCAACGACGAATCCGAATGTTGACACGGCTTTAATGGTAGGTTATTTCTTTATTATTCCCTTACGTTGGTCGTGTACTGATTTGTTGGTGACTTCAGGACCATGGCCTTTCTCAGGGTACTGGGTTAGATGTTTTGGCAGGGAAGGATAAATAATGCGCTATGAGCGATGGCTTATGGAATTTGTATTATTGGAAACATTATCATGACAGATGTATTCATGTGTGGAATTCAGACGCCATTTTGAATGCTCGAGGTTGTGTATCTTCAATGCCGCTGGAAAATGAAAAAGACGTCGATAATTACACGTATGTTAAAGATATATTCTCGCGTAGCGACAGATAGTATAGTATGAAATTCATCGTTGAGTCATTTTAGTAAAGTCAAAATGCACATTTGGAGCAGAAGACCCCTCGGCCCTGTACTTCTCTGCAATCAATGAACGCAGGCGATGCGCCCAAGTTTCGAGCAGCTCAGAGTCGGCGTCGGAGACACCAAACGCTTCATATTCTGGTCCAGATTGTGTATAATTATCTGCTGTTAATAGCCTCTGAAAATCTTCCGATACATACCCGATGTCGAATGGCTTTTTTAAACCAAGGGCATGCATCTCCTGTCCAGTCGGGATTGTTTCAAATGGCAGTTTCGAGGTGTTGCTCCTGCGAGGTTTGGCGCCATTGGAAGCTCCTTGTAGATGCGAACTCCGACGACGCATGAGATACGATCTTGGATCAAAAGGCCCTAGGGCGGGCTTGGACGTAGACATGTGTATTGTCTGAGGCCCAGTAGGGTTATTCGACTGGACGTCATCGACGCCTTCCTCCACGGAGTGTTGTGCAATCCCAGACTGCGAGGTCAAAGAAGCACGTGCAGCAAGATATCTGCTGTGATGTGGAGATTTGGTGTTGCTATTGGCCGACTGGTTCCTGATTTGCTCGCGTCGCTTTTGGATTGCTTCCTTCTTGCGTCTCTCAAAGTCCAGTGCGTCTTCTAATGCATTGATGCTCGCCTGCGAAAGCTGATGAAGTCCCGTTGACCATCCGTCTGGAACGGGGAGTTCATTTCGTGTTCTCCCTGGATTGTTCGCTTCATCTGGTATTGCTGCCCCGTGGTTTATCGTCGTAGCCTCTGAGGATATGGAACCCTCCTGTGTATGTCTGGATGGCCCCGCAGTTGATATAGTTTGACTCGTGGATTCGTTTTCATTCGGGGGTGATTGCTCGAATCGTCTTTTAGCCAGTTGAGATAGCGATGGCTCTCGGGGCTCTTCCAACTCCGGAGAGACCTGGAGAGGAGTCGTTTCTGCTGATCTTCTGAGCCATGTATCCAGCATCCCGTTGCTGGATTGTTCTCCATGTTCGGGTTCTAATCTATGTTGTTGCTCTGGTGTCCGTGATTTCGGTACTCGAGGGACCTGAAAGGGTGCGGCTTTAAATGGCAACTCCATAGAATTAGAGGAAGATTCGGGACTGGACGCTGATGGACTGGGTAGTATTGAAGCCGCGGAGCTCCTCCGGCTTGTCTCCCTGGATTTTTGGCTCCAGTCACAGAATCCTCTACCGGGAACATACTTCGTTATGCGTGGACCGGCCCCATTTGGTTTGACATTGTTTCTCTGCTGCGTCAGGGCATTCAATCTGGTCAAGGACCATGGATTTTCTCCTTCCACGGGACCCTGAGAGCTGACAATTAAGCTCCCCTCCGAATCTGAAGACTCGTCGGATCGACCGATGCGTTCGGTATGTGTGACAGGATGAGGCGCGAGGCTACTGGCGGTTACCACAAGTGGTCTGCGATCACTATGTGCCTGTGTTGGTATAGTCTCATCTTCTTCTCTGCGTGCAAGAAGTAAGTTGAATGAATCGCTTTTTTGTGCCGCCTGCTGTCCTTTTGTTGCTCGTTTGGAGCTGTCCTTTTCTCCGTACATGCACTGCAGAAGCTCCTCCACTAGAGCAAGCACTTCGTGGGGATCTTCAAACAATACATCATCTTTGGCCGGCTCTATGTTGGCATCGTAGCTCGCTTCCGGGCACCGAATCTGTAAGCAGAGGAACGGGCCTGTGGTCGTCGCAGAACCGTCCTGGCGAGAAGCTGCAGCATGTATATATGATTTGTAGAGTTTGGCAATGTCTTGCCCGATCCCTCGAGTTGCTGATACTGGCCTGCCGTCAACGCTAATGAATTGGCCGATATTATTCATCTTCGTGAAGTCTATCTAATCAGTCTCGTCCAGACCGATAAAAAGGTTACATACCACAGTCGATCTTAGGGAGCAACGACACCAGACGAAAGCCGGAGTCAAAGCCTTCGCTTAGCACTCCTTCGAGTCCATGCTCTTGCAATGGCCAATTCATTTCAACACAGTTAGAAGCAACCTCATGGCCAGCAATCTTCAATGCCGCATCCATAAGGGTTCCATGCTGCGGCGCATATACCCAGTTGCTGTTTTCAGTTCGGGCTTTCAGAACTTTCAAAGAAAATCTTTTCGATGGATTACACATAGCATACGTCTGAATCATTTTCTTCAATCTTGTCAAAATCTTGGCACTATTCTTCAAGACGGTCTGCCTTCGCACAGGAATGTGCTTGAACAAGTCTGTTATACGAACAGTGGTCCCGACTGGATGCGATGTCCGTTGAGCGCTTGTATATCCATCAACAATGTTCAGTCAAAGCAAAGTAAACAGCATACACACCTGGAAAGCTCTCCATTCCGCCCATATTTGACACAAGTGCCGACCGGCTCCGATTCAACTCTAGTAAAGATGTTCACAGCACCGGATATCTTGGCCGCGCTGGCGAGGGCCTGGCCTCTGAAGCCGAGACTCTTCCCTCCGACTCTCCTCAGGTCGTCAAGGGTTTGGATCTTGCTGGTGAAGGTGCGTCTGCATACGAAGGCATGGTCTTCGGAGGGGATGCCGTGCCCATTGTCCTTCGCTTGGATAAGATCGAGCGTATTTTGAGATATCTCGATTCCAACGGATGTAGCTGAAGCATCGAGTGCATTGTCCAACAATTCTTTGACGACCGAGCAAGGATCTGAGATGACCGACGTTGAGCCGATGGCTTGGGCGGTGGATTTAGGAAGAGCCGTGATCGGCATCTTCAGTTGCGGTTCTCATACAGATGGCGGATCATCAATGAAGGTGTCGAGATAATATGATATAAGAAGGATGGAACTAGATGAACGAGATATATAGTCAAGATTTGATTATGATGGAATCCAGGAATGATGATGAACGAAGGAGTCGACGGCCGTGGATATCTCGAGATATTTCCACGCACGACACGTGAGCTGAGTCAGCACCCCGACGTGTCCTTCCAACAACGGAAAAAAAACGACAATGCATCGTCGTCTTCTCTGCTGCATCTGCAAATCAGTATGAAGTGAGCCACGATGCTCTGCTCTTCATTCGCGATATCGCAGCTCGCGATACCGCTAGTCTGTTTGCTGATTGCCTTTCTCGCGTACACCTCGCAGTATTTCTTCACCTATTTCGAGCCGTCGCCTCTCCGGGAGAGCGAACTATGGCGCATCAACATCTTCGCCTTGTGCATCTGGATCTGCTACTATCGCTCATGCACTGTAGACCCCGGACACATCCCAAAGGATTGGGCGCCGGTGGACAGTAAGCAGTTGGAAGCCGACCGCGCCAGTGGTCGACAACGATGGTGCCGTAGATGCGAAGCCTTGAAGCCACCACGGGCGCATCATTGCAAAACATGCCGCAGGTTAGATATAGGTGGAAAGACTTCTGCAGGGGCCCATGTGCTAATTATTTATCCAGGTGCATTCCAAAGATGGATCACCATTGTCCATGGACGTCTAACTGCGTCTCGCATTTTACTTTCCCGCATTTTGTGCGCTTCCTATTTTATGCGGTTGTCGGCATGGGTTATCTCGAGACATTGCTGTTTGAGAGAGCTTCCATTGTTTGGGCTTCGAGGGAACTCCCAAGCGTAAGCCTTGTCATGTTCACTTTACGTTGATATACTGACCATATACAGTACCTCGGACCAAGTGCCTCTCAAATTGCCCATCTTTTGATCTTGCTCGTGCTAAACAGTTTGACGGTGTTCATGTTATTTGTACTCTTGCTTCGGACCATGTGGACTTTGGCGTTTAACACGACGACCATCGAATCCTGGGAGATCGAAAGACACGAAACTCTGGTTCGGAGAGCCCGGCACTTCCGCGGGTATCTGAGCGGACCGGGTGGCACGAGCATCCGTATCAAGAAGCAAGAATTCCCCTACGATATTGGCATCTGGGCCAATATTAGAGTAGGCATGGGAGGTAGTTCAAATGTATGAACTCGCTTGCTTCATGTACCCTAATGTAGCTAACAGGCGGTTAGATCATCAGCTGGTTTTGGCCATTTGCACGAACGCCTGCACGCACGACTGGATTGGATTATGAAGTCAATGACTTTGAAGGTTGGTCGTATTCTACTTGGCCTAATGGTGCAGTAATTAACACGAGGCAGATCCTGGTCTTTCATGGCCACCCCCTGATCCGGATCGGATCCCAATGCCGTCTAAACAACACCTATCTAGTGGCATTGCGACCGGGGCTGGGAACTACGGACGTGATGAGATCGAAGCGTTCAATCGGCGCAAGGCAGAGGATCTGAAACGGTCGAATGAGAATTTGGGGATTCAGCGTCGTCGTCGTTTCCATGATCGTTTTGACAAAGCCCAGAATGGCGATTCCGAAAAGCACGAGTCAAACGAAGATACTGACGAGCCCGAAGACGGCGAGGAGGGGTGGAGGAACGCTGAAGGAGAGCGTCTGGGAGATTTTGGCGTGGATGAAGATGCTGAATTCTACGACGAAGAAGACATTCCTTTGGGTGTCTTACTACGACAACGAGCCCAGAGGAATCAATAGACATCATCGACTATCTTGACTTGGAAGCAGCATATCTACAGTTTCTTAGCGATACCCCTCAACCGCACATATCCCAGCCACTGACTGCCATCCTCATGGTGCGTCACCGCCGTCTGAAGAACGTCACAAACCTCTTGCACAGCGCCCTCGCGCTTTCTTTCAGGCAGAACATCTAGGAATGGCGCTCCCATCAGTCTCACCCATCCCGCCAATCCACCATTCACCGCATCTGTCAACCTTGTCGGCCGATATTCCGTCTCCATCTTCTCGACCTTAAACCCGATCTCCTCCAACGCCTTGGTCATCCAGGTAGCAGACGGGAAAAACCACGGACTGGTCTCTCTAGCCTTCTTGATCGAGAATCCCTGCTGGATGAGTTCGAAGATCATAGCCGTCTGTATCTCCGCAATATTCCCGTGACCACCCATCTCAAACACATAAGTCCCGCCCGGTTTGAGACTGTCGTATATCGCTTTAAGAGTGGACAGACGGGTATCTTCATTGCGCAGAATCCAATGCAGCGCTGCGTTCGAGATCCTACATTTCATCATTAGCTTCTCGCCATCTACCTGATCCAAAGTAGACGAAACTCACACTTTATCCCAACTTCCATTAACAATGTCTGTTTCTTTCCCCAAGTAGCAGCAGTCGACGACGCGGAACTCCGCCTTCGGGCTTCCGTAGTCTTTCGTAGCTGCCTCGATCATTGCCGGCGATGAATCCACCCCCAGGACAGACTGCACGGCGGGCAGGAAGGCTTCCGTGTACTTTCCATCGCCACAGCCTACGTCCAGCACTTTGTCGGTGGGCTGGGGATCCAGGTACTGCAGTAGAGTCTGGGCGAGTTTGGGGACGAAAGAAGCAGAGGTTGAATATGCCTGTCAGACCTATTAGCCGTCCTTCCTTTTCTACATAGTATAGCTGGTTCGGTTCATACCTCAGCCGACCAGTGGTCTTTTCCTTGGGCCATCTTGGTTGAGGAATCTTGGCGCGGGGAAGCTGTACCAGGTACTTATGCGGGCGGCGTCGTGAACAATGAAAACAAGCACTGAAAGTATATTCTTTCAGTTTCCTGTTCTCTTGGATGTACTGAGATATTTTGTTGTCCTAGCAGTGTCTCTAGGGTGTTTATATATCCCAGGTTCAAGACTGGTAGAGAGCCTGGCCGGGTCCGATGTCGGAGGCCGTTAGAATGTAGGCAGTATCAGTACTTTGCGGAGACACCAATGAGAGGACAAGAGATTTCGTTGGGCAGGGTTATTTGCGCTGTTATAGGACGATGTATATTAATCAATAGTATTGGGCAAATATATGAGGAGGTACTCTTGCGTGGCATTGGTAAGTGGTGTAAGTGTGGATATACATTTGCTCAACACCATCGAGCACTTGACATTAAGAGGACATATTGGCTTCTTGTACACAATCTACACAACAGCAAGGTCTTAAATGAACCTCTTTCATCACCAACATCCCTTATCTATCATCATCTGCCGACCGACACCTGTCGACTTCAGATCCCTAGCCGAAGCGCCAACTTGTTTTGCTTCGGTGTTTCAGGGGTGTGATGTCGCGACAGACTTGATTCTGAGATATATTGTAGCTTGTCGCACCGGAAATCCACAGTGACAATTTGAAGGGTCATTTATTATTTGGTCTTTCGAATTGATCATAATATGCATTATTTATTTATACTCGATCCGAATCGCAACAAGTGTCTATACTGGTTGTTGAACCGTGTCTTGCTGTCCGGCCCAGGAGTGACAGCCCATCAATCTTAACTGGAGACAAAGTATCCATCGCATATCCAGATATCCACACGGCATTCCCCACAGCCGAAGCAGAATGGAACCCGTGCAAGGTGGAAACATATGGAGAATATTGGAGAAGCAAACAACATTCTCCGCCTCCGTCGCGAAAGAAAAAAGGGGCTGCAGCGATTGCGCCATCGCGTTGGCGTCGTGGCGGGTCCGTGATTGGCCGTGGAGACACTTAAGCAAGGGATTGGCAGCCTTAGAGGCCGTGATCTGTCAGTATGAGATTAGTATAAATCTAGTATACATCTTGGTATGCATCCGAGTATACTTCAATTGCATTTGATGCAGTATCTCTTGCCTCGGGGAACTGGACTCGTTCTCTCAATCGGCGATCCACGCGGGGAAGCCAAGCCAGAATGACACATCGATTGGCGGGAGTCGCCGACCAGACCGTTTCCGGCCAGTTCTCGTCCAAGTGACTCTTCTTCTTCTCCCGGATTTCGTCTTGCAGTCGCGACGAAGCCAACCCCGGAGACTCTCGATGTCTCCTTCCCACGACAATGACCGACCGGTCTGACCACCTTGCGAATGGCCTCGCCGACCCCAACCATTGCCCTGGACCAGGCCTAGAACCAGAACCCCGACCCTCTCCGCACCCCGGTCGGCGCGACTCGGACGAACGAGAGCGAGACGCCCTGGAACTTCACGAGATCGAAACCCAAGACGACGCCGACACCTCGATAACGTCCATCTCCTCGGGCGAGGAACGCTTCACGCACCGGACAATATCTCGTGCCAGTCAGCGGACGGTGCAGAGCCGCGCTCCACGCAAGGGACTCGCGGGCTATGTGCAGCGGTTCTGGAGACGCAATGTAGTGTTGACGGTGCCGCAGAAGAGCAATCGAGATCACTTTGGTATGTTGAACCTATGGAGATGGGGATTGTCCAGAACAGGAGGACTGATTCTGTTCAATTGTCGATCCATGACATCATCCTCTTCTTATCCTCTTCCCTCCCTTTGTTCTCAATCGCCCAAGAATGAAAAGCTAAGTTAAGTATCAAAGCTCTCGAACGGACATTCCTCGCGTACATCCGCACGTCTGTCATACTAGCCATGCAAGGCGTCCTGGTTGCACAGCTGTTCCGACTGCAACACCAAACCCCCTCCAACTCGTATCTCGGATATTATGAGGTCGGGGTGCCCCTGTCTGTCGCGTGCCATTGTGTCGCCATCCTCGTGGCATTCATGGGCGCGCATCGCTTTTTTAAACAGCAGAATGCCGTTGCGCTGGGCACGGTGTATTCGGGGGGTTGGGAGTTGAATTGCATCGGGGCGTTGATTGGATTGGTGAGTTCTTTTTTTCTATTATTTTGTGGACTTTCGCTATATCTCGCATATTCTTCCTTCCTTCCTTCCTGCTGGGCCGTTTATGTTGAACGATTGTCCGGACTGACTCCCTCTAGATAATTATCGCGACATTTGTTCTCTCCGTCATTATCACCGTGGACATTGAGAACCACGTGCAATAATACCCAATATGTTGATGTCTATCTATACCTCTAAAATGTACATATCTACCTACATAATACCAATAGACTGATTTTGGTCACGCTATCATACATATTATTTTGTTTATGATGCAATGGTCATGAAGTTCTCGAACTGGAAACACGACATCCTTCTGTGCCCCCCCCAATACACCCAGACAAGAACCCTTGTATCCTCAACCAGCTGGATCTCCTGACTTGCCTTCGTTTCATGCTTGGTTAGAAACCGGTCTATCCCCTCTATACATGGACTCCGTCTATACAGCCCAACTTTTGAACATCAAAAACGGCGAAAAAACAGGCGTCCCGTCCGCATACACGGACCTGACCATCGGATTCATCCAAACCGGCGCCGTCCACAACAGAAACACAGAAACCCAGACAAAGCCCAGTCCCCTCCGGACGGCCGGACTCAACGCATTGACCCATCCCCGGAAGACACGCTGGAATGCGCTCTCAATCAGGACGCCGACTGCCTGGAGCGTGAAGAACCAGAGCGCGCCGCTATCCTCCCACGCGATACCGAACGCGATATCCATGCCTGAATGAAAAAGCCCGGAAATGACGAACACGATGACGAGGCGGACATACACGGCCCAGGTGGAGGAGCGCGGAATGCGCAGGATGCCGGACGTGATCATGTCGGCGTTGGAGGACATCAGGGCGCGGAGAGTTTGATGCCATGAGATTCTAGGTCTAGTGTTAGCTTATACATGTCCTGTGCGATCGAGTAGGAAACAAAAAAAACGGTGAGTGACATACCCCCATAGTCGGCGCAATGTCCAGCCGTCGAACAGCGACCCTGCTATAGGAGGCCACGCGCTGGGATGATGAATTCCGGAGCCTACTGCCACTATCGCGGAGATGTTATAGCCCGCTAGAATGAACGCTCTACAGCAGATGGCAAACGAGATCGTAAACAAGATCTGTATAATCGCTCTTCTCGTCGAGGCAGCATACACCCAGGGCAGGAGGACCGACGCATCGCGCGGTAATGCATCAATCGCAGCAGGGAGGTGCGGATCGCTCGTGTCGATCGTGAAGAGCGCCAAAAGAATCACCCCGACCACCACCTTGACGGCTGCGACGAGGACATATTTCCCTCTGGACGGAACATACGATGGATCTTTCTCGTCGAAACAAGGCAGCGTTTTCAACTGCCAGGGCGTGCCGATGCGGCGATAATTAAACGCCGCGTTGAGCGACCAAAGAATTCGTGCAAGCACTGTCCCCGAGCGGTGGATCGTCGAGTTCGTCTTTTTCTTCTTCTCCCATTCGACCTGCCCGTCGTAGGAGATCCGACTCAGCGCTAATAGGTCTATCGCGTTCAGCACATTCACCCAGCAACTGGCTGTCATTGGACCCCCTATTCTCATGTCGATCGTGCTGTGAGCGACCTGTCGCTGAAATGCGCAGGCCAGAGCAACCACGACCACCGCGACGGCCGATCGGAGTTGCGATCGAGACGGAGTCAATCCCACGGCCAGGGCAGTGGCTAGCTGAATGCAGGCCCAATGTGTGACCAGGACGCGCCAAATGCTGAACGATGCGGCCATCGCGACGGGGGAGAATAGCGAGGCACTTGAGTCAGTCACGGCACCGAGAATGAAGGGGGTGATTGAGATGAGAACCTTCTGGCGTCCAAGAGCGAAAAGGTATCCATCCCCTGCATTGCGGCGTGCAAACAAAATGGAATCTGCAGTGGGTTGATTTGTTTGGGTGTGGATCTGCAAAGGACCGCGTTAAAGACAGTGATTGGCAGGGATGCAGACTCAGGCTGGGCCATCACGACGCTATAAGCTCTAGTCTGCCGGAGAGGGAAGATCGATATTTCATGAAGATCAAGATCTGGCTTGAAGTTGATCGGGTTCGTTGATCTTGGCTTTTACATCCGCTGTTTGCGCCAGAACGCTGGCGTATTGCACATTCCGAGTGATCTTACCGAGTAGAATTCCATTTGTGATGGTCTCTTGATGGTTAAAAGGCTCGGTTAACCGCTCTGCAGTGGATATATTTGTTCAGGAATATGTGCACGCAAAATCATTCTTGGCAGTACAGAGAAACATCAGAATTGATGACGGCTCGCATGTCCGATCTTGAAAAAGCGATTAGCATGACAGCATCAATGGGGTACCATTAAGATAGCTATACCCCGCTGACTCTTTGATCGCGAGTCATAACTCCACTATTGGGCTTTTGTCAGTGGCAACTGCGATCTGTGATACGTGATAGTTTTGAAATAGTGGGCATGAGCTGTCTACTCTGTAATAGTTGAGCTCCAGAACTCACTCCCTCGTAGTCGTGTCGTCGGCACATCCCCAGGCCCACTACCAGGCAGCGGCCCCCACGTCTTGAACAAAGATCTGGACGAGATCGAGTGGTAGTGATGCAGTTAAACTCAATGGACCTTAGGGTCTACGTTACATTTATTATCTTGCTAGAAAGTCACACTCAATTAAACCTTTCCCTAGATTACATCATGTAGCAGATCGGTCGGGTTGGCTTAGACAAGGAGAACAGTAGGGCAACCGAGGGATACTATACACTCTTAGGTGGAGAAGAGAAAGTCCATGTAGTATCTTGTCAGGCGATAGCCCTTAGAATACTGGCCGTATACTGGTAGACTCAACTGAATAGTCGCTTTTACGTGGTGTGAATAACAACGAAAGTCAGATTAGGTTTCGATATGCCGCATTCAGCATCCGGAAGACCCGACATCAACCAGCCAACGACGACATCAAATGCATGACATCATAGAACGAGTCGGTCAGGTCTGGGCGTCAGTTCATCGGCGGTCATGAGATAAGACCCTTTTTGCCCAAGATCTACTGCGGAGTAGCTGCTCTCTATATAACCCCGCCTCTCGTCTTCTTCCCCATTCATCCATCAAGCACCCTGAGAACTACCGATTCCTTGCTCTTGCCAAAACACTATACACAACCGCAATCATGGTGAAAAACTTGGTAGGTAGACTGCTCCTTCATACTCTATACTATAGCTGTGACTAATGCTCATCGACTTTTAGACCTTCGACGTCCGCTACGACAACGAACTCGCGCATCAGTACTATGGCGACGGACAGAAGCTCGTGGACCGGTAAGACTGACCATTCATATTATGTCTTGGAGTCATCTCTTTGCCAGTATACTGAGTTTTATTCGTGCATAGGATGCGTAATATCTACAAAGGCAAAAACCTCGAGTTTTCCGACCAGTACGACTCGACCTCAACTTACCCGCCGATCAACTTCATGAAGTATGTTTTTTTTCTACGTATCCTTATGCTAGACAGAATGAATTCTAACAGACGCAGCGTTGAGGCAAAGGACGACGTCGACGTCAATGGGCTGAGGGATGTCGAGGTCCCTAGCGGCCTGAGTGTGGAAATCATCGAGTTTGACGATGAATAGGGTTAGATTCTATTTGTATATTGAGAAAATCACTGAAAGTATCTCAAATCTGTCGATATTGGAGCTGGACTGTGAATAATGGAAAGGCTTCGGTTACTCTGAGGCGGTAATCTGTATCTCCAGTATGCTTATCGTAGACTTGGTTTGTCATACTATGAAGCGACGAAGAAACTGGATTACAGAATCCGAACCATAAGAATCAAGTTGCAAACGCACCCCAAATCCCGTCGTCATATTGCTATAGTAGAAGCTCTACTATTACCCCTCCCCGACCGCCTGGCCTATACAGAACCATCCATGCAACAAGACCCACATCATCAAGTCAAACCTCCCTACCTACGACCTCGTCCTTAAAGCCTAATATCCTAGTCAAAGCATTCCACAGACTTGACCCGCTTCGCCAGCGGCCGCAAACACGGACTATCATCGCCGGTCAGGTCATCGGTATTACCGAACAGCGTGCAGAGCGGGCGACTTCTGCAATTGTTGGATCTAGAGATCATTTCTTAGCTTATATTTCAATGCTTGGCTTCTGTATGAAGGAAACAAGACACTGTCTGAAATGAACAAGTGAGGCAGGCATGTCTGACTTACCTGAACAAAACACACATCGCGTCTCCGCGAGGGATTTTGATCGAGCCGAGTTGTTTGCTGGATGTAGTCAGTCCAAAGCGCCTCTAGATGAAATGAGATAGATGGGTAGGTTCTCACAAATCCCCTTTGATTTCGGTACAATGGTCTGGTGAAATCTTCTGGGAGTGGCCCTTGTAGTCGGCGTCATTGTAGAGAGTTGACTTTTGTTTCCGTGTTAGCTGGTTTGTCTGGAAGGGCCCCCTTCCAGAGCAGCTAGAATGTGTATATACCTCATTATCTGCTGCAACGCCGAGAGCCAGCAAAGCGACGGCTGCGGAGAGAACTTTGGTAATGTGCATCTTGTGTTTGGGTTAGATGTATTGAGCGAGCTGATTAGATGGTTCTTGTAGAATAGTGAGATGGGCGCTGTGTTATCCTTTGTGGTTGCGTTTACCTTTCAAGAGAAGTCGAAAGAGATCGGAGCAGTCTCCTTTTATATTAGTTAACGGCGTTTTTGGTTAGGCAGAATCGTAAATCAATGGTATATACAAGTAGAACACTGCCCAATAGCCATTAGGGAATACTATGCAGGAGGCCCGTTCGTGTTCTAATTTAGGATCTGTGAAGCGATGCAGCCGGTATCCCGGGGGGGGGGGGATTTGGGGTGCATAATCAGGATATCAATGTTATGTATTCTCGTCTTCATAGGTTGAGCTATTGGGATGATGTCATTCGGCCAGAAGTCATCAAGATCAGGGCTTGGATCAATTTGTTTGAAAGGCATCTTAATCGGAGAGCGCTAGGCTCACCCGATGAGCTCATAGCAACAAAAATATCAACCTCAGTTTCTGCTCGCAAATTCTACAAGCTAGGCAGAATGATTTCGGACATTGATGACATCGATACAGATCTCAACTATCTACACGAGTGTCATATTCCAAGCTGAACATGAAGTACATATACGAGACTTGGTCGACCAATCCAATCAACCCTTCGCGATGCTGACCAGAGCCACAGCGTTCCACAGTCCAGACCAAAATCCCAGCCCATTCCCCAACTTTACCTACCCAACTTGACCCAGATTCGGATTACCTAGATACTCTAAGCCCCCAAGGGTTCCATGTCCCCGGAGTTGGCTCTCTTTTGCTGCAGTGCCTTCATCCTTCGGACTAGGGTTCCCACGCAGATTGGCCCAAACGATAACCAGGTAGCTTTCCGTTGTTCCGGTTGAGGACCCGTCGGAGAATATTCTCTTAGATTCTACCAACAAGGCGATCAGGTATTCGACCTCTTCACGAGCCACCATCAAAACTAAGAATCCAAGACGGATATAGGTAGGGACTTGGACATAGGGGGAAGGGAAACGCGGGTTGACGGTGCTGACACGAGCTAATTGGCTGCGGAAGGAGCCGGATGATCTGATGGCTCAGCTTGGGATGATAGATCAGGGTTTGGAGTGGTATCGGCGCTTGTGGATAGGCTGTTACTGGTATCCGACGAGTGAGGCTGGGATGTCCTTTCTTACATCGGGATTTCGGAACCGGTAGATTGTTTCTGCCTAGGAGTAGGTCTCTTTGCACCGAAGCAACCGAGACGAGCGTACGAGAGTGGCTTCGTGGCAGTGCGCAGGAGACTGGATCATGGGCTAAGGGAGGCACGGACTAGCCACAATCCGGTGACGAGGTTGCTGATGGCCATGAGAAGAGCTCACCATACGACGCTTGCCCGGAATATTTCGGTGCTTGGAATGGAAAGACTAATGGAAGCCTTGCTCGTTAGGAGATGCAACTTGGTTGGTTGGAGAATACTTACGAAGAAAAGAGGAATGAAGAGGAGGCCTGGTTGACGGGATCATCGTAATATTGTTCATAGATTACCCAGTTGGTGGGATTTTATCATCGGCTGCTGGCGATTGTTCGGAGTAATCCGAAGGATTTAGTTCTTGACATTGCTGTTTATGTCCAGATGTATCTTGACTTCCGGAGGACCTCATCACATCACGCCCCAGAAATGGTCTTGGCTTCTCTTTTGCCTCAGCCAAGCCATGACATTGTTAAACCATGACACCATCACTGCAGCAAGATACGCGGTGAATAGAGTCGAAGTTCTCGCATACGTAGTAGGGTCATTGAAATTCTGCCTGCTGCCAATCCAAGCTGAATCGCCTTCATCTACGAACTTTACTAATATCTGTGCTGCGGGAGCTTTGCATATATCTATGTACTACGCCTTTTGTAGAGACGGGGAATGTAGAGGCAATAATTTACGTAACTACGATGGATTGGCTTGAGAGTAGCTTCACGATTTGATAAATCGATGACTAGGTAGAACAAAGAAAGGATTCAGTGGGCCGAGTGGCACTGCTTTGATCTTTCATCTCTTCCAGGAATTCCAGCAGCTAGGCGTCAAAGCATTGGCGACAGCATCCTTGAGTCATTGGTAGTTACCAACTAGACAAATGCTTCAGAATCGGGTTACCGGGTGCCCCAAGCATATCATTAGGGAACTGGATAAGTTCTCCGTGGTTCTGTATACCGACTTGAAACGGGATTTGCTTGACGAGATCGCCCAGGGGGGTATCTCCCAGTAAGTGTTCAATCAAGTCCTGGCCAATTGAGATGAAAGAACCGGCATCAAGATGGTTTTGGCAATTTCCGCAGCTATCAACGTTCCATCGACTTAAGATGGGTTCTCGACCAACTTCGACCAACCCAGGCAGCTCTCCAATCTTCAGACGACTAGGCATAGCGTAGGTACGAATCACAAACGACCCTTTGTAATGGGCTCGGTTGATGTTTGAAACGGCGAACAGGTGGTGGCTTGGAACTCCTGACTTAGGGGGCTCCACATTGTCTAGGGACCCGGGGCCATATGTATAGCCCAGCGTTTCAATGTCGACAAGGTCTCTGGACGTATAGTATAGCTTCTCCTCCTTGGATTTGGGGTTGACAAAGGGCTCCAAGGGGGTTTCCATTGTCAACGGATCGTTCGCGGGCCAGTTTACTACGCCTCCATCAGGAACCTTGGCAGCCGGATCGTTTTTATCAATTTCGAAGTTCTTGGTAGCATCGTGTCTCTTTTGCCACTGCCAGAAGACGTAGTCGACAAAGCAATGGTGAAAGTAGAAGATCGGATCGAAAGATGCTGTGTTGTTTTCACCCATGTCACCGTTTGCGCCAGGAAGTTCATCATCGGTTAGATTTCCATCAGTCGGCTCATGAAATCCACCAACCGCGAGATGAATGGCGTTGTGTGGTTTCTCCAATGGCACAATATATTTCGGGTCTTGTTCTTCCACCTTACTGTTCATCCTAGCCTTTGCGGATTCCGTATTCGAGAACGTAGTGTAGTCCGGCGCCTGTAGACAACGCTGGTACTGAGAGAGGACAGGAAACCCGTCCTCACTCCTGCCCTTGACCAGCCAATTCCTAACATTCTGGTTGAGAAGTTTGACACGATAATCGGGATCCGCGTACATCGAATTATGCACAGTCGTTTCCAGCTGATCGCTTGCAGTCCCAACCAAGCCTGAAAGGGGGTAGCGAACTGTTTTGTACCCTTCTGGTTTAGAATGCTTTTGATCCTTTGCCTCGGCGAGATCGGCCCGTAGTTTGAAAGAGTACAGCGGATTTGGAATGGACTTGCCGTCCAACGTGTACGTCTGCTGGGTGAGCACCTCTGGGATAACAGTCTGATCTGTGGGATGTTGTGTTAAGGCGCATTCATCCCAGAAAGGAACCCGGACATCTTCGCATCCAGGGGCAGTTTGAAGGGCCTGCTCTAAATGAAGTAGATAAGCCCGATGCCAAGTTGGGAAGAGAACACAGTCATGAAAGCAGTACCCTCCCCACCAATCATCCGCTGGAGGCTGCGGTTGTAGGTCGTTACGGAAAGGCTCTCCATGATAACCGGCGATGACTTGGAACGAGTTGGGATCATCCGGCTTTAAGTTCTGGATATGGGCAAAGGCCTTAACCACCTTGTCGAGTGGTTCAGTGTTTCCATTGTTGTATTCCTTCTGGAGGTCCGCAAGAGACCGACGTGGGGAAGCCATGATGAACAAGGAGAATATACAATATTTTGGGACAAAAAGAAGTATCACAAAAGAACGAAATAGGTATATCCTTTGGTAAATACACTGACTGGACATGAGGAGTGCGTCCTTTTTATAGCTGAATTCAAGGCCCCAGCTCGTTTATTCGGCCCGGATACCCTACAGGAATTCTTGTATTTGCTGTGTCTTTCCTTTCATAGATACGCTGGACGGTTGCAACCTGTTCGCGTGTAGCACAAGAGAGATTATAAGGCATGGACCCGTCATATTGCGTTAACTTAATTCGGAAAGAGCTTTGTGAATATTCAATCATATAGGACTACAGAACAAAGTAATGCATTAACTTACGCTGGCTATCATAAAAAAGACGAGTAGCTGATTGTTCTACAGCCAGAATTACCTTGGCGAACGGCAAGGCTATTTCCGGGGTTGAGATGGGAAATGAAGGAAACCGCTCCAGTCAGAACGATTGTAAGACATTCTTGACAGGCTCCATTTACACTTTGCTCATGTTTAATTTACGGCACGCCATCAGGACGTAGGCTAAAAGCAGGCTTCTGGAGTATTGTGCCCTGCAGCTCAAAAGCGACGTATTTCCTAGACGGACCTAGTCATATGAACAACCCTAACTAGTGTTGTCTGATCGTGACATGCAATTGAGTTTGGGTTTTGACCAGACCTTCGAACGGTTTGCCCTCATAGTAGATTATTCTAGACTCTAGCGCGGTCATTCTGGCAGTTGAGGGCTCTGTCAAGGCCCAGTTATTCCGAATCGAGGTAACGCATATTATTTTATCGCACACTAACCTGAATCCCACATTCCTATCGACATGCTCAATCGAAGCGAAGAGAAATATTTGAATAATGATGTTGTGGTTTTCGTGTATGTCACGTTGAATCGTAAGCAGGCTCAATGTATCCAAAGTACGACCATAACATTAAAGCAATACCCTCTCAATATTTGCAAATCATAGTTTGTAAGGTACGTCGGTAAACATAATATTGGCTCGATAAATTGTGGAACATCAAGTTCAAGACATGTCAGTAGCAACTTTTTCTCAAACGCAGGTTATGGCACCACCGTAGTATTTCGTTAAACAATCGCTATATATACATATCGAGGTAACATGTCAGGGCCCAGTTCTGATAAAAAGCAGAGAGAAAAAAGTTTCCTCAAAGCCATGATCTCGCCCATGTACTATCAGGGTAGGTGTCTATGTAGTACCTTTGCTTGCCTGAAATGTATACAGGAGACAAGATTAACGTGTCGTGTTTCGCTAGAAGCCCCGAGTGCTAAGCAGCAGGCGGGCCCAGTTTATTCTTAGTTAGGATAACACGTATATCCTACTGTACTATGAATATCCCCAGTACTTCTGCATCCAAGCTAGCTTCTCTGACTATACTGAGGAGGCCTGCAGAATATCCTTATCCCAGTAGGGCATGGCAGGCGCAGATCTCACGCATGGACCAGCAGTTACAGGTAAGCAACTAATATAACTAATATTCCAAGGTCTACCTGAACCTTTAGCCCGTTCAATGCAACTTCAGCTTCAGAACCTCGCTTCTGCACGATCGTATCAACCAAGATCAAGGATTTAGCGTTTCTTCGTGCTTACTACCTAAATGGTTCTTACTTAGCGCCCTAACCTTAACCCTGTATCTCCCTTTAACTAATTGCTTTCAAGGGAGCCGTGTATTCTTCCTGTGGCGGGCTAATCTGTGCTAGGGATCTTTCTTGCTTTGCTATGCCACATTAAACAGAGTTCATCCTTACACTCCACGGCCGTTCCAGGCAGAGAATAGCGTACTGCGCGCCACAGGTGTAAGATTGTACAAATCTTCTTACAGTCTACGTACAAAACGTGTGGCCTAATGTAACCAATGGGTATATAAGTATATACAGATATCACCTGTACGCCGCCTGCCACTTTCGGATTTTATGCCTGGCAGTTTGGAGGACTTGGCAGGAAATGGCAAGCACTGAATTACCTACATTATCTCTATCTATTCAATATGAATGAAGGTCTTGATTATTCGGACTATGGGGCCCAGCTTATCTTTATACAATCTCTAGAGCTATAACATAATGACCAAGATGCAATTATGTTGAATAATTGATAATCGATCCTTCGGCATGAGCGAGGCGACGAAGTGGCTCAGGCAGGTAGTCATCCCCGGCAGCCACATAAACTGCCCAACTACTCAGTATGCACCGCGGTGGGCACTGCCGCCGGACCTCTATGCGTGTCCATTCGTTAACGGGAGCTTTTCCCCATGATCTTCTTAAAGAGGAGTAACCGTCTTTGAGTGTTACGCTCTTTTCTAAACTGTTGCCTATTGAAAGCATTGGGTTGTTAATGTGATGAGCATCTGACGGTCCATCTCGAGTAATGGCAACGCCGCCCTATAGATAGTAGCCTATAGCCGCATGGTTTAATGTGGCGAACAAACAGCCCTGAATTCTAGATTTTCGTAGGGCCATCTAGACCTTTCAATCCTATTGTGCCGAGGCAAGGTAGGATTCGCCGACGGAATACAAGAGTGATGAAGTCATCCCGTCGTCAAGGACTCAAACAAGTAGGTAGTACACAACACAGTGCCACGTCATTGTCCTACACACTTCAGTTCACAATCCACGGTCGCTGGACAATTTTGTCCTTGTATTCTTCGACGAAGACAGCTCAGCACATCACTTCAAAACCGACGTAGGAAAATCAAAATGGTCCATCTATCAAAAGTCAAGAAAGAAAAGCAAGCTAGACGTCATCGGGATGCCGAGGAGTCCGGCGACACCTCGTCCGCTCCGTATGTCTATGCGACGCATTATGCTGCGGAGGAGTTGCCTGAGCATCAGATTGGTGAGCGAGAGATGCCGGCTGCGGTGGTGAAGCGGATGATTCAGGATGAATTGAGTTTGGACGGGAATCCTCTTCTCAAGTAGGTTATTCGATCTGTTTAGTCTGGTTAGTCAATAATTAACAAGGGACAGTTTAGCTAGTTTTGTCACTACGTACATGGTATTGTATACTACCTGAAACACCTACACACTCTGATCGTAGGCTAACCGAAGAAAATCTAAACAGGAAGACGAAGTCGAAGAACTGATGACCCAGTCCATGAGCAAAAACTTCATCGACTTCGAACAGTATCCGCAGACCGCGCATATCCAGAACAGATGCGTGAACATGATCGCGGGACTGCTGCACGCGCCAGCCAACAATGACGACGATAGCGATCAAGACTCAATCGGGACGTCGACGGTCGGATCATCCGAGGCAATCATGCTCGGCATGTTGGCGATGAAGAAACGGTGGCAGAATCGACGGAGACAGGAAGGGAAAGATTGTTCGAGACCGAATATTATCATGAATAGTGCGGTGCAGGTGTGTTGGGAGAAAGCGGCGCGGTATTTCGATGTCGAGGAGAAGTACGTCTATTGTACGGACACTAGATATGTGATTGATCCGAAGACTGCGGTGGATTTGGTCGATGAGAATACCATTGGGATTTGTGCCATTGTGGGCACGACGTATACCGGCCAGTATGAGGATGTCAAGGGCATTAATGATCTCTTGAAGGAGAGAAATATCGACTGTCCGATCCATGTGGATGCGGCTAGTGGTGGGTTTGTCGCCCCGTTCGTCAAGCCTGATATGGTTTGGGATTTTCAACTGGAGAAGGTTGTCTCTATCAATGTGTCGGGGCATAAATACGGGCTGGTAGGTTCTACCCAGCACCTCTATCGATGCAAACTAAACGACACGGTAGGTCTATCCTGGCGTAGGCTGGGTGTTCTGGCGAGCTCCCGAATACCTGCCCAAAGAGTTGATTTTCAACATCAACTACCTCGGTTCCGACCAGGCGAGCTTCACTCTGAACTTCTCGAAGGGAGCCTCGCACATCATCGGACAATATTATCAGTTGCTTCGACTCGGCCGGCACGGGTATAAAAGCATTATGTCAAATCTGATACGGACAGCGGACTATCTCGCCGATCAACTTAAGAACATTGGCTTTATCATTATGAGCGAAAAGGGGGGCCGGGGGCTTCCGCTCGTTGCGTTTCGACTTCCAGAAGATGAAAATCGCTTGTATGATGAATTTGCGCTGGCTCATTCGCTTCGTCAGCGTGGCTGGGTTATCCCAGCGTATACGATGGCACCGCATAGCAACCAGCTCAAAATGATGCGGATTGTCCTGCGCGAGGATTTCAGTCTCCACAGATGTAACCTGCTAATCGAGGACTTCAAATTTGCTTTGAAGTCATTGGATGCGATGGACGAGTCCATGATCGACCGGATCAGTCAGTACGTTGTCACTGCTAACTGGCTTATCGGAAATGCGTGCTAACAGACACAGATACATCAAGACGCATGGGGCCAAAATGCCACATAGCCCGCTGTATGTGGGCGAGAAACATTCTCTGCAAGGGAAGCATGGAAAGTCACATCCTGTCTGTTAGTTTGGGCTACTGCAACACTCGACTTGATTTCTGCTGCCTAGTTTGATTACCACTGTGGTGCGGTCATGGAGAACCGATGAATGGTAATTATCTCGTGCTAGCGTGTGGTCCATCATCCAGATGCAGCTGTCGTAGGTATGCATGTACTTTCCTAGAAGGCTCCACTGCCTCCCCTTACGTATACCCTATTTTCCTGCATATTGGCCATAGTGTCAACCTACGTAGCTCATAACTTGCGCAAATGTCGGTAAGCCGCGTTTCTAAATTACCCACCGTGCGTTGTCATGCTAGGGTAGCCCAACAATTAAACCCTATTCCTCTTAATCGCCCAATGTTAAGTTCTCCTCCACGGAACCGAGGCACCTCCCCAATGAACCTCAGGAACACCCACATACATAACGCATGCACATACACATTCTCGCAACAATTCTACCGCATACAAGAGTTATTAAACAAACACTATTGCCTAGTCCACGCGAGGCTCAGAATCATTAGACAATCCCATGACTGGACCCCGAACCCTGTCCGTGCGTTCGAACGCCGTTCGCATATGATCTATCTAATCCAAGCCGTATGACAGCAGGATCAACAACAATAGTTCAAGCTGGCACTGCAGTAGCTGCAACTTCCAGGCCTCAATAATGCACGCCACGCAAGGAAACTGTCAATGCTCTGTTCTCCACATTGAGCCTGAACTAGCTGGTCAATGCCGTACATCGATTAGATGACCGGCCTTCTACTCGAAACAGGGTTGCCGAGAACATGGCGTTCCTGGGCTCTTTTGGGAGGCTTTGTAGCTTAAACCGCAGCACAGGAATACAAGGGATTTGATCGATGCCTAGAGTAAAACATAGCCGTAGCCGTAGCCTTTTATCTGGTCGTTGACCGCTCCAGAGATCCTCGCAGAATATTATTGAACGCGGACATTTAAAATATCCCGGAGGGGAAATGAATTTCAATTTAAATTCAAATCGTCCATCCGCTTTTGTATATCCCTCGTTTATGACACAGTGCGCTGTTAGACTCCGTATGGGGTCGTTAACAGGTCATATCTCCAAGGGATAATGGGGTTCTGCTTAATATAGACTCGGGAGCTGGATGTCATGGCGTTTTTAGGAAATGCAGTTATATATTATCTGGGTAATCCGCCGGTCCCTTGTTTCGAGGACTGTTTTATTCCAGCTCCTCGGACAAACCGTGCCATAATAATGCTATTGTTTCCCGTACTGGCGCTGTTGGCATGTGTCTGCCACACGCAGGCCAAGGCCGTTTTCGCCCATTTTATGGTATACACACACCTTCATCCCATAGCCACTGCCCCAAAGCTAAGAACTAGTAGCTAGGAAACAGCGACAACTACACAAAAGACGACTGGCGACAAGACATCACCGCCGCCAAAGAAGCCCACCTGGACGCCTTCGCCCTGAACACCGGGTGGGGCCTCAACACGAAAGACCTCCTCAACGATGCGTTCTCGATCGCCGACGAGGTCGGCTTCAAACTGTTCCTCTCCCTCGATTACTCCGGTGACGGCCACTGGCCCGAAGACCAGGTCATCAACGTGTTGAAGACCTACACGAACAAAACGGCCTACTACCGCCACCGCGATGACAAGCCGCTTGTGTCTACCTTCGAAGGATCCCAGGCTGCTGGCGACTGGCTGAATATCAAGCGGAAGGTCGATTGCGTCTTGATCCCGGATTGGTCGTCGCTTGAACCGAAGGACGCGTTGGGTAGAGCTAGTGTCGACGGGCTGATGAGCTGGAGTGCTTGGCCTGAGGGTACCCATGATACTAATACTACGGTGGATAAGAAATACATGGACGCACTAGACGGCAAGCCGTACATCATGCCTGTGTCGCCATGGTTCTACACCAATATGGTCCGGTACCATAAGAACTGGGTATGGCGGGGCGACGATGTCTGGTATAAGCGGTGGCAGGAGGTCCTGGAAGTCGACCCGGAGTACGTGGAGATCATTTCGTGGAATGACTACGGCGAGTCGCATTACATCGGGCCCATCCACCAGCGCAGTCTGAATGTCTTCGACTACAGCCAGGCGCCGTTCGATTATGCAAAGGGCATGCCGCATGACGGGTGGCGAGCGTTCCTGCCCTATGTCATTGAGCTGTACAAGAACCCCGGGCGGGATGCGAAGATCGAGAACGAGGGCGTTGTCTCCTGGTATCGCGTGAATCCATCGGATGCGTGCTCGGATGGCAAGACTACCGGGAATACGGTCACCCAGGCCCAGAAGACATATCCGCCCGCTGAGGTCCTGCAAGATAGGATTTTTTACTCGGCGCTGCTGGAGTCGCCGGCTGACGTCACCGTTAGCATTGGGGGGGATAACAAGACGGCGACATGGGACGATAAGCCCGATGGGAATAAGGGGATATATCATGGGAGTATCGAGACAGATAAGAAATTAGGGGAGGTGGTGGTGACACTATCGAGGGACAAGCAGTTTCTGGCACAGATGAAGGGAAAAGCACTCACGGACAAGTGCGAGAAGAACATGACGAACTGGAACGCGTGGGTGGGAAATGCCACGTCCACCGGAGAATTGGCCGCCAAGCACTCTTCCTCGTCGTCGTCGGATGATGGGAAGGATTCGTCTTCAACGCGAGTGCTGGTGGGGGGACTGCTCCATATCACGGTGGTCTGGATGGTGTTCTTCAGTCTGGCATAATTTGATGACGAGTTGATGAGCGCAAAAGAGTCTACCGGTGCAACGTCGGTGGATTGTCGGTGGGAATGAATTATCAAGAATGAAGAATTACAAGGATAAGCATCATCTGTACATCACCTATCACCTCATAATATCTAATTTTGAGCATATGCCCCGTCGGCCGATAACAGTACCGACCTTAGCGCCGATAGAGTGTGAGATCCCACCGCGTTCAAATCGTCTACGCGGCGATCTAGACTCGATATGCCCACCCAGGACCGTGGAACGGCCAAGAGATCGAATTCGTCTGCCAGTAATGTGGACCGGAGAAAAATGACAACGCACATCGTTCCACACAGCAGCCTCATAGGAGCATCTGCAACTCGTGGGTCCATGGTTCCCGTCCACCGATCCATGTCAATCTGGAGATCGGTCGTGCGCGGTCTAGAGACTCGACTTCCGGGATCACAGCACCACCGATCTACCCGACATTGGTAGGTGGAGCAATCTAGCTTGGTGCACTGGCTTGTAGGTGTCATAAAGTCACTTCATATTCATCATGAACACTGGTCCAGCGGTCGGTGTTCAGCAGGGGGGGTTTTTTTTTTCTCGCTACGTATGCTGCCAAGTGAGGAAGAATGCTGCAGAAATGTTGCTAAGAATGTCGGCTTTGGCTTAATGGGCCATGGTGATAAGCGAGCTACTAACTATCAGCCGAGAGCGAGGATGATACCTAAACAGCGCATCTGGTGAAGACATTTCAGATCTGCTAGACTGCTGTGGTGGAGTCGGCAACCGGGCTGAATGGAATCCACAACAAAGAACAAAGATATGATAGCACGATAAAGAAATTCAGTCGGATTGCACACAGTGAGCCACCAGCCATCCAATGACAAAGTCAGGTAAGGTCATGCACGAGCCATCCAACAGTCGATGACACCAGGACTCGAACTTTTCCAGCCTCCCGTTGCCACTCGTCAATCTAGACCGGCGCCACGACCAGCAGAGAAGCTTCTCCCACCTCTCTTATCAGGCCGACGTGGCGAACAGTCTGGGCCATTCTCTGGTTCCTCGGTCCAAGTGGGTCGAATAAGAACGTTGGCAGGAAAACATGCAATCTAGACCGGCGCATGCGGCAGGCATCGCAGCAAACTTTGTCCATGTCAGGATCTTTTAAAAACTCAGGCTTTCGACCCCTGGCCCTGAGGGCAATAACAACGGAATTATTATCAGCAACACAAAGACTTTCTTGCATCTGCATTGTCCTATCCTCAGAGCAGAATACCCACTATGCCTAGGTACTCCGATACCACATACCCCGGCTCTCCCGCCACACCGATGCGTCAATCTCCTCGCCTCAACTCTCGTCTTCCTCCTCTGGTACATCGCTCTTCCTCGTCTCTACCATGCCGCATGGCCCTTCTCTCCCGCGATAAACTCCAGCGCGAAGCCTCCGCTCGCAGCCCCGATATCCGCCGCTGCCTGGCCCACGATCGGGTCCTCCGTCGATCCATCCAGATTGCCCAAGCCGACGTGAAGAAAGCAATTACGGCGCTTCGCGTCGACGACAGTGACGGCGAGGAGGAATTCGATGCTGGCTCCGAAACTCCCCCCGTGGCTATCCTCCGCGACCAAATCGCCAGCGCTGTGAAGTCCATTGTGCGACGACGGTCGCCCGAGCGATCGTCCGAGAAGTCCAGGCCGAGAGCCGACTTGGCTGGTGTATCGTCCCACAGCAGCAAATCCTCCAGCTCCAGCATCACCGTTAGCAAGGCCCCTGCTCTCTCTTCCAAGCGAAGCAGGTACGCGGCTCGGTTGGGATTCGGTCGCCGATTGTGTTCGCCGTCGCCTGCGTTGCAGCCGATGGTGGGCTGATTTGTTTTCCTTTTCCTTCATACGTGTTGTACACTATGTATTATTATTGTGGCATTGCATCTGTGGTTGATCCATAGATGCGTCTCAGGGGCTGTCTTTTTTTTTTCCTTTCGTGTTGATTTAGCGATTTTTCTTCGGCGAATTGAGCGGGCGTAATGATTATAATCATGCTGCATGAGCTGTATACAATATCAGATGTGCGTTTTAGAGAGCTCTCTGAATCTTTGCAATCTTACATCTCTTTTCTAATATATACTGGAGACCAATTGATCACGGAAATGGACTTCCATAACTATCTACGCGAAAATCCGAACCATGTGTAGATCATCAACTGTGTAGGCCAAGATAATTGCCATTTCTTCTCCGTAGGCGTAGGGGTTTCCAGGAAGGAATATTCTCCGGTCGCATCGATCGAATTCAAGCTCCCTTTAATCCCTTGATTTGCGTTACATCATATACTATTTTCAGTCTTCCGTGCCACTGAGGCGGACTGAAAATCTTCAAACGCCAATTCCAACTAGTGCATTCTATTTCCGAGTCAGGATCTCTCGGTGTATCCTGAATGTCTCACTTGTCTTGTTTAGGGCGCGACTATCTTTTAGGGTCTTTTGCTTTCCTCACAAGGCACAACTAGTTTTGTTAGCTTGTTTGGAGAGTTATTTTCAGTTTTTTTTTTTGCCTCCGGTGGTTATTTTTATCGGAGGGAGTTATTCTTATTCTTATCAGTTCCTGTTATTGTTTATAGTCAGATATTCCAGAGTTATCTGTAGAAAGTCCAGATAACTTACGAATCAATTCCTCTCACCGGTCGCCGGTCGCCCAACAGCCCCCACATTTAGGTACTAGTAGGTAGTTAAGGGGTTTATCTAGAGGATGAAGAATGAAGAGTAAAGAATCAGACCAATTTCCAGTCTTCCAAGTCCTGCACGGACTACGGAGGCTCGTATTCAACGTGATATGCCTCCCATCTCAACTTTGCGTTTCCTTATCTCTCTCCTTTTTACCTTCATCCCGTTAAACGCCGTCAGTAACACAGACATCAATGGCAAATGAGAATGAGAATGAGTCTGAGTAACCCGGACCCATTAACTAAAGGTTGAATGATGAATCCCAACAACTAGCCAATAACCATCGCCAATAGACCAACAATAGCACAAGGACTCCATACTCCGTCAGAACGACAGAGCCGTTGCTCTGTTAGTTAGTCACTCCGTAGTTAGTTAGTGTCACAGAGGAGTTCTCCTTTCTGCGCTGGTCAAAGGATCCACTGCAATTGCCCAATCGCACTAATCGTTCGCGAGCGGTCCTGTTATTGGGTCGACGCCGAGAAGACCGATATTGATTCTGGAGGGCGAGAAAAGCTTGGCGGGTTAATCTCGGCGATCATTTGTGTCCTGCTTACTTGCCGTTGCTCTGTCATGTTGGATGTGCATGTTGAATGTTGGATATTATACGGGATGTTGTCATGGTAGGCTCTTTCAGTCGGTTTTTGTTTCCTCTTTGTAGGGTTCTGTGCGATGCGATCGTTGGACATCTTACCCTGCTACATAGCTTGGTAAATGGTGGGCGTTTAGCGCGCGATCGCTCATCTATTCTAACAGTTTGATCTTGAGGGTCATGGAGTTAGTGAGCCATGTTGGCGCTGAGGCTGAATTAAGAATTTAATCGAGTCAGTCGTGGTACTGCAATATTGAGAGACATTTTATGTCATAGAGTATAGGCACTGAGGCAGTAGATTTGAACTCTGTTTCATCCTGAAGACAAAGCCGACCGTGGTCCTGTAGGTGAACCAAAAACCCCAGAAAGACAAAATCAAAATCAAAATAAAATAAAAAAGCAGCGGCATCGCTTCTCGCATAGATAGCATAGGTATAGAACAGGGTATGAAAAGCTATTAACGTCGACAAGAACATGACCAAAAAAAAAAAAAAGAACCAAAAAAGAACCCCAACCAACAGAGAGACAAGACAGGCTTTATAGATTAAGCCAGTCGTCTAGGAATGGACCCGACCGCAACACCGAACAAGAGACAGAAAGCAAAAGCAAGCATCAACGTCAGAATATTCATCTTCGTTTTCGTCTTCGTCTTCATCTTCATCTTCATCCCTTCAGGCTCACTGCCCCTTGCCGCTCCCTCGATCGCGTCTTGACGAAGATGACGGCGACTATTACGACGAAGATGGGGATGATGCAGGCCGTGGAGAAGGGAGGGCGGTTCTCCCAGAGCTGGAATGATCGGTCATCTCGCGAGATGTAGATCTGAGGGTTTGACATGGGGGGTCTGGATGATTAATTAGTTTTGTCGGTAGAAATAGAAGAAAAAGGGTAATAGGATAGACATACTGATATTCCAGAGCTGAATCCATTTCCGTCGCTTTCTGGACTTGACCGTAGTCGGGCTCGGGGGAGAGCGTGTGAGCAGGATCGGAGTCTCGGAGCCAGCGCTCGTAGTCGGTGTTAGGACGGAGAGTAGCAGGCATCGTGTGAGTGTGACAGAATGCTTGGTCAGATGTTCAAGAGAGGATGGGAGGGGAGAGAAAGGATTCGGGTCTTTCAGGTCCTTCTGCAGTCGAGTGGAAGAACAAAAATGAGGTGAGCCCAGCAGGCCCGTCACGCCGATTTAAATAAGCAAACAGCATGACAGACTAACCGGAAAGACAGAGGAAAAGAGGGAAAAGGAAAAAAAAAAATTTAAAATTATAAATAATAAAGGATAATAATTTACGGATATTCAGCGCTAAGCAGTCAAAGCCGAAAGGCAAAAAGAGGGGAGCTTGATGAAAATAAACTGCGACCAAGCTTTGTTCGTCGACTCGGACACTGTTCGATCGGGGGTGTTTGCCAATAACGCGACCGGACAGCAGCCACTAGGGACCACAGCATGTCTCACTTGCACTTGTCACTGGCACAGGCAGGCAGCGACTTTATTCGCCTTATGGCCGAAGAGGGTCCAGGGGGGAGAGGCAATGATGGATGGTGTGACTCGTGAACGTCGTTAGTGCAGAACGACGCAGGCAGAACAATTCCCGGGGCTCTGCTTGGGTCGTGCGTAGCTGAGCCCTAATTGTCTCAGCGTCCATCGTGACATCTCGCGGGGACTGTTTCTGGTCTCGCAGAACAGAGAAAGTCTGGCTTTATCTGATCAGTTCTAGTCGCTACATCCCAGATACGGCCTCGTATTGCTTCATGGATTCCAAATAAGACTAACCCGGCCTGTCCACGCCTGTTCACGCCTGTCTTACCAAGACAAACCACTCGCAGACAGCCACATGCGCCCTGCATTGGTTCCGATTTCTCCTCTAGACATGGCCATTTACTGACGGAAGGACTGTCAAAGACCACATTCGGACCGCCCGGAGGCTATGTACAGTACCTGTCCGCAAGGTGCCGCGAAACCTCCGTTGCTCATCTGTCAGGCACGGCATTCAGATGTCCGCGGGGTCCGAATTAAGGCATGGATCTAGGCTGCCAACCATGTGATAAATCACCGTTAATTTACCAGTAGGCTTTGTCTGGGTCGATGGGAATGTCAGAGCGTCTGTCGTCGCACTTCTGACTGCCTATTCGACGGCGTGCAGAGGATCGTCGTCTCGTTTTAACAATTCTGTTCGATCGGGAAACTGCCCCGGACCAGGCAGTGCCCTGTGGAGGGTGGAGCGATTGATAAACGGCTGGCTTTTATCTTGTTGCCTGTTCTTGAGTCAACGAGAGACTCTGTCACTCCGGTATGTTCTGCTGGACCCCTACCAAGAAATGCTTCGCTCGACGTCACTCAATGACCGATGTGTGTGTCTTCTATATCAAGTAAACGTTGCTTTATCTTCTAGAGGTGATGTATAGGAACAGATACCTGGCTTGCTAAGGCTCATTCGGGTTTTTAATATACTCACGGCTAGGCCTGCGCTTTCCATGAGACATTCGTGGAGCATGACAGGCGTCGGCTCGTCCATCAATAATATAGAAAAATGGCATCCTAGATCACCCGGTTCATCATTCTTGATCCTATCCCACGTCGTGTTCGAATAATCCCATTTGACCACCCGCCGAAAGCTTGTTCATTCAAGGATACAACAACAGCTATGTACAGAGTAATGACAAGACACGGTCACTGGGCCATGCAATCTCACGTCGGCAATTTTCATGACGTCGTTTACGAGATTCCCTGTCGTCCTCGAACCTAATTCGCCAAAAAGCGCTCATACACAGATTGTGATGGCAGCAGACAATGACGAAATCATGATATAGCTCAATATGAATCCACAAGGAAGCGAAGGTCGTTGAACATGAATCTTGCTTGATTATGGGTGACAAAGATTCCCTGGAGTTTCTCACTGTTTTTCTATCGCATGTCAGGGATGTGGAAGGGCCTGTCAGAATCAAGTCTACAGCGTCTAAGGGACTCTATGCTACAACAGATCAACTAAAAGGTAAACCAGACAGTAAGAAACTATCAACAAAAAGGCCTGACCAACGAAAGCAACCCACCAAATCGAGCATTTGCACCTCTCCTGTAGATACACAGGATACACCGATACCACCTACAGCATCGCAAATGCGCCCAATGCAACCTTTCTCACGGTCTCGCCCAAGAAGAGACATCAGGGTCTCCCAACCCATCGGCTACTCTCACCTCCGAACGCACCATCCGCTTAATAAAGAAACAGATCATAGTTAATTAACTACAACCCCCTCCAGTTCAAGTTCCTTTTTCCCCAGAAACATGCCCAATCGAAAGGATCTGGCTTGCACGTGCCAGCAAAAAAAAAAAAAAAAAAAGCAACAAAGTAATCTAGCCTCGCAAGGCCGTCAGCTAACCATTAACCAACCAGACGGGAAGAACGCAAGACCGGACCCAGGATGGAAGGGAAAAGACCCTTATGCACCCTCGCAGAAGCTGCCAGTAGAAAATCGCACGGAGCGTGGCTGTGTTCTCCGTACAGCTCAGAGCGAGCCGCCATCCTGACTTTTTTGGGTCTTTCAGGGCGAGCTTATGCGGAATCGCCTTAGCGCTGGTTTCAACTTGAGTCTAGACCCGCCTTTCTACCTTCCCTGCTAGGCCGGTTCCGGCTTAAGGGATTTGCACCTAGGCGCTTGAAGCCTTGAACACACAGCCTCGATTTCGTTCGGGCTTGGGTTCTGGGGGGATTTTGGATCTTCTTTTCTTTGGTGTTGCTTCGGACATGAGGATTGAGCCATAAGGCCAGGAAGGCATGGGGATGGATCGCTTATCCGTGGTGACAGTGACAGAACAGTTAAAAAATGACAAGTCTATAAAGTATAATATTACAATGAAACGGAGCGTGACCCTGACAAGGTACCTGGGGAAACTGACTGTCTCTTTCGAACTCTAAGTACAGGAAGCTCAGGAACCCTTGGCAAACAATTTCTCATTTCGTCTTCAGAGTTTCCGACTTTCTGTTCCATCTTGGCATTCATTCGCCTGGCTGTCTTGTCGCAATCAAACCAACATCACACATCCTCTCACGAGATCTGCCAGGTCACTTTTCGCCGTGTAACCCGCAATCTTCCGCTCGTGTCTTGGCTTTAGTGCTTATACTGCATTTGTATGTTGGCGTGCAGCCTGAGGTCGTACAAAGGCAGACTTGCGTCGGCGATGGCAGTCCAATTAACGAGTCTGTTCTTCCCGTTTCAAGCTCAAAGCAAAGAATTATCGCGGTGAGGGTAAGACACGGATGCTAATTTACTGTCTTTATCTTAGTTATGTACCTAGTTAGTTAACTACCTGCTAGACGCTATTAGTAAGTGGCAATCTTTAGTGCCTTTTTTTTCTGGGGATGGTGGTGCAACTTTTGTTTCCATTTGTTCGGCTCGATTTGCCTCAGGTCGTTTTCTTTCGGCGCGGTCCGAATTATAGTGAGACACGGCTGGTTGGGATTTATAATTTGCCAATTTGGTTGCATGGAATTAGGATGTTTACGGGATTTGACGGCTCGTATATTTCTCTGACTGTGTTGGGTTTGCCGTCGGGAAACACGGAAACGGCAACTGGATATTCTCAAGTCAAAGGGAAAGAAAGTTTCTGCATTTGCTTAACACTTCATTAAAAGTTTCTCTCCTAATATACGAATCTGTTTCAAATGACAAACTAACAGGACTGTCCATTATCTCCTCCCAGTGCACTCCTAAATCAAATTGCTTCGCGTTCCTCCTTAACAATGTACTGACGATTGACAAGATCCACCACCTAGTTTCTGTCCCATGGCATGCGGAAGCCATGACCACGCTGCCTCGGGTCCCAGCGCTCGTTCTCATGGTCGTCATCATCTCCTTGCTCTTGCTGCTCCTTGTCGTCGTCATCGTTGTCGTCGTCGAGGTCGTCGAGGTCGTCCATGTCATCCGCATCGGGCTTAGATGCCTCCTCATGACGAGTCTCGACAAATGGATTCCACTCATCGTTACCCTCATCATCGGTCTCCTGAGCATCCGACTCATTCATGTCATCCGTGGCGGTGACTTTGACTTCCTCTCTACCACCGTCATCCTCCTCGGTCTCTGACTCGTTGGGAACCTCATCATCAGGGGCCCGCTGGACACTAGGGGCAGCAGCAGGAGGCTGCGACTCTCTCTCGTCGTCGCCTTTATTGTTATTGGGCTTACCAGCCTGATGGAACTCGCTGTATCCATGCTCATGGTACGGGCGCGGAGGAACAGGACCAGGAGCAGGGTTCCAAGTGAAAGGCACCGGAATCCATGGTCTAGGGGGTGGGCGCACTAAATGGCTCTGTGGTATGCTTGTTAGCGGAGCGGGCCTTTTAAATCCACCTGGTGGGACAATGCAATGCAGACAATGCATGTCAGTCAGTCAGGTAAGGCAGCTCTTACCGAGTTGCCTGAGGCCGTGACATTCCAGTTCGGGACAGGCCCCTCGACGGGCACCCCTTGCACGGAGCTAGGGAGGAGGGTGCTGGCGAGGAGGATCACGCCTAGCAAGGGGCGGGGGAGGGGAGGCATGTTGCAGGAGAGAGGGGAAGTGGTTGATTGATTGATGGTAGGGAATTGACAAAGTCAGAAAGGTGAGTTGGTGGATAACGGCTGCTGGGTCTGAATCTGAGACACAACCGAAGAGATGGTTATATATATATGTGTGCACCCCAGTCCATCCATTGCTGATACCGCTGAACCGATCCTGCGTTCAGGAAAGTGCAACACGCCACAGACCGCAACATCTTTCTTTGATTGATACTAAACCGGAGAGGTCGAGAGCTGTGCGGTTGTGGTCAACGCGGTCGAACTGACCGGATCCTGATGTTGAGACTGACAGCTACTGATCCAGAGCCCCTACTTACCCACCCCTAGCCGTAAACGGCCCGAGAGTCTATCATATCCACCCACCTCAGGTAACGGACCCATGCCTAGGGGGAGGAATGCGCCGGGTCTGGGGCGGGCCCGTTGCATTCGTTTGCCCTTGGGTCGAAACGGTTAAATACTACCCACATTCCACTGGCCCTGTTTTTGCTGATCCATTCTTGGTAGACCTCCCTTTTGGGACTGCTCCTTTTCTGAGTGCTGGATTCTGGTTTCAAGGGCGTGCAAGTTGTAGTGCTTCTGGTGTTGGTTTTGGTAAGTGATTAATGTGTTTATGCGGATTGAGTGGGAAATTCCTGGACGCAGACCTATAGTCAGACATGAGGTGTGTATGATCAGAGTGCTCCCTAGATAACCCATAGGCACTCAGGCCTAGAGGTTCATTTCATTGAACGGTCAGTCATGCTGGTTCTGTCGGGAAGCTCTTGTTCATTTGGGGAGCCTGTGAACTTCATGGTTACACCGTTCATGCCATGGATGAATGTGTCGGTATACGGATACACTTCTCAATCCTTCATGTTTTGACTACCTCGATACTACGGTAGACTCCCGAGAGAAGCCACCAGATCACCATAAATACCCTCGATACCCCCCGACACCAGGAGTAACTTGGAACTCTCATTCCAACGCAGCATTGTGGCTTGAGTGACGACCAATCGACACGCCACGCTCAGCCTAGATTCCTTCTTTCTGCCTGCAGAACACACATCGGATTAGGTCTTAGCCAGTTGTGCTTTCCGCATATGTAGCCCTTCCAAGCTTTCCTCCATTCTTTCCAGAAGCTCACATCCAGCTTGTCATTTTCCATCCCCGGAATCAACGACTTAATAGATTTCTTCTACCTTGACTTACACACCTTTTCGGCCAAGTCATTTTTTGCGAACTTCTTCGTGCCAGCTCCTTCTGGAGTTGCACACTCCTCAACTAAATGAAGCCACAGACTTGATGGAAGCATCCTAAGGCAATACCACCACCGGAAACGGAACACAGCAAGAGATTCAACCTGCAATTGACTTGTTAAATACTGGCCTTTTTTACCATTAACCATTAACTGTACATGCAGCCAGAATAGCACATCCAGACACACCACTGAACCCTCTGAATGCGGAACCCCTTGCCATCGTCCACCTTGACCGCCTTTCCCCTAGTTACCCTATATGCCTCCCCTCGAGCGTCTTGCCCTTCACCTCTAATAGAAGAGGTGTAACACAGCGTCCCAGTGCTGCCAGAGGGCAGCTAACCCACAACCCCTGGTTGACGCGATGGGTGGTTTGACACGATTAACTCTCTCGAGGGCCCGTAGGCAGATGGTTCCGTAGACGGTTGACAAGGCGTCAGAGATGTCAACGATCATGAGCGAGGTTTGGTTTGCGATGCTGCACGATTTGTAGATCATGGTCTTTTAGGAGTGGTTGATGACGTTGATGCCAGAGAGAGAGGACAGAAAGCTTGGACGCCACAGTCGAGGGCGAGACGACTTCGCCAGAATGGTGTGGTTAGGATGCATGGCCAGGTTACCTTGTCGGATGGGTGGCACGTTCGGCATCTATCAAGTCCTTAACTTCTTGGAACTCGATCGCCACAAGTTCCTCCCTGTCAGGGGCACCGTAGCGGGGGTCGCGTAGTGTTGCTAATGTTCCGTGGGCATTCGCAACAAAGCACTTCTATCACGACGTTGACGAACGGATGTTTAATTTTGGTTTTGTTGCGTAGTTCTCGCCACAGGCACTGGACACCATTGGATTCAAGTACGTCTTTGTCGTCGGGTTATTCGTGAAGAAACCAGATGCCGAGCATAAAAATGAGGGTGGGAAGGAAGGCATTGAAATGTGAGGGGATACCTCCTTGGGTTATTAGTCTACATATAGCCTGTGGAGGGAGGGGCGCCATATACATCGAAGGCATGGTCCATGTAAGTATTGGCTCATATGTATAGCAACTAGCAAGCCATTTGCTATTTAAGAATAGCCTTTCTTTAAAGCGCTCTTAGTTCTCGTATCTCATGTGTTACGCCTATTTCGTTGAATCACGGAATACAGCTGAACTGTCTATGTGGGCTCTCAATAAAATCGTTACATATGTAAAGCGAGGACCTGAATTCCCTCTTCTGGTTCGTGGTGCCGCTTTCGGGATAGATTTGACCTTGGCTGACCGATGTTACTGCCAAGTGTCAATCTGTTAATCTGTTAGCTAGGTCTGTAGTAGGTGGCTAGGGCCGATAGGTTACTAGACCGCCTTTTGTAGACCTAAAATTAGGTTATTTCATAACGTGATGAGGGGTCGCACCGTCGCAGACTCACAGCGCCAGGACCGATGATTGACTAAGAGTTTTATTCACGTAGGATATATAATAGCGCGATAGGCGTGGCTCGATCAATTCCGTGATAAAATATTAGAGTCCCTTCGAAGCCCTGAAGTTTTGCTCTGAGATTTTGGATTCTAGGTTGTTTTTCTCAACTCAATTTCTCAGTTTTTGACTATCAGGCAGTGAAAGCGTGCTATACGGTACCATCAATCTCTGATATACGCATACTTCTACTGCCCACATTTTATTCTGCCCTTTTAGAGGCTTGTCATGGATGCTTGGGAATTCATCGCCGACATTAAAAACGGTATAGTACTTGTTAATAGTAATAATAAACTGTTACGGATAGCATGTATCTGTATAGATTAGAGACTATAGATTAATATAAATATATTTAATATTAAGGTAATTATTAACCGCCTGCGGAGATATATCCGAGCGTGTAGTCTTAAACATATAAGCGCGTTTCTGACTGGAGTATATGGGGGTCTCTTACCTTAATAAACAGACTAGAATTAAAGCGCTTTCCCGGTTTATCTGGGATAAAAACTGCTTCGGGATACTTGCGGTCTAGGGATTGCATAATATATATAAATAGGAAAGATAGTACTCGGTCTAGTTATGAGAGGTAAGTTGGGAATAAAAAAGGATTGTTAAGCTAGATGTGGAGGAAGGTACGTGGAAGAGTGAAATAACATGGTGTAGGAGGCCGGATAGCAGGATTAGGATCTATTTGTGGTAGAGGGGATGGGATGGAGAGCTCGGCAGTAAGGAAAAGAACGAGCTCTTAGCTGTTATTATAGTAAAGGAAATAGTAGGTATTAAGCTAGATAAGTTGGACCTTGTAGGGCGGTCTTATATATTACTTAGGATGATGGGGGCTGTAGTTAAAACAGGGCTGGAATGGGAAGGCCTTCTTTAAGAGCTAACTAAAGAAAGGGATGGTATAAAATGGTTAAATTAAAGAGGAAAGGGTAGGATTGTGGCTAAGAGGGGCCTTAGGGATTATAGAGCTACATATAAGAGTATGATAGAGAGTGTGGCCTGATATAGAGGAGAGGGAAAAGATACTACGGCGGGTCTTGGTGGAGAATATGTAGTTTTTCGTAAGATAGAAGGCTTCGCTATATTTGAAGGAGTTTAGCTTTGTGCTGGATCCGTCAGTAGAGGTAGCAGGTTGTTAGAGCGAGGTCGTCTATTCTATTGTGCCTACCGTGCAGGGTTCCTGGTATATCAGATTTGATTAAGGCATCGATTTCACAGAGTTGTAAGACGTTGTGAAGATGGACCCTAACATCCGCATCCAAAACAAAAGTGAATAGTTAAGCTAGCTTGATAATTCGGTCTTCATATACCAGGACGTTCAGTCTGGTCGAAAAAAGGAAACAGGATGTAAGAAAGATAGGGAACTGAAAGCCAAACTCCAAGATTCTTCACCAACGCCCTGTCTTTCACCCCTAATCTTGGTGCAAGTGGGACTTGAGCCTACACATCAACGCGGGCTTATTCCATAAGGCATACGTCTTCTGCTCATTCCAATTCCAGCTCTCCTGGCAAAGCTCCAGATCGAAATTCCACAGAACCCGGGTGAGAATCAGACGCATTTCATTGTACGCCAGGTTCTTGCCAATACAATTCCGTGGACCAAAAGAGAAAGGCTGTAAAACATCCCTTTTATCGTTGTAGAAAGGCGATGACGGATTCTTCATTTCCTCGGGAAGCCAACGCTCGGGAATAAATCGATCTGGCTCGTGGAAATTAAGTGGCGACATGTATGCTGCATTTTGGTGAACTGATATTTTTGTCTGTTGGATGTTAATGAGTATCAATCAATCAATCAATCAAATCTCAAGGTACAGTACTCACATTAGGAGAGATCTTATAGCCCGAGATGTCAACCGGGAACGAAGGTGAGATGCGCTGTAACCCAATAGGAACAGGCGGATACATCCGAAAGGCCTCGTTGATGCAAGCTAGCATGTAAGGCAGATTGGCGGTGACATTGTTGAATGTGATATCCGTTTCTGTCTTCATGACGGACCGGACCTCGTTCACCACTTGCTCTAAAGCCTTCGGAGTCCGTAGTAGCCAAAATGTAACGCCCGAGAGCAGGGTCGCGGTGGTTTCACTCCCAGCTATGATTAGGATATTGGCATTTGCCTCGAGCTCCAGGTCCGTGAGTCCTTCTTTTGCACCCCGGTGACGAAGCATCGATTGCATAAAATCAGCGTGTCCCCGATCCGTTTGGGTTTGCAACCTCTTCTTCACCGTATTAGTGCTGTATTCAAGGTGCTTTCGTCGACCCTCAGCCAGACTACTAGGCATGAATAGCGTGAACAATTTGGAAATCCACGGGTACGCATCTTGAAGAGCGATTATGGTTTGCATCCGGATAAAGTCAAATACCATCGCTACCCAATGATGATATTCCGATGAGTCAAGACCACCGAAGGATTCCCCGTATGCTAAGTCTCCTATCAGGTCGAACGTGGTCAAGTTATACCATTTGACCATGTTTGTAGGGAGCCGAGACTCGGCAACCGCGCGTAATCGGTTGATGAGTTTGTCGACATATCCGATGATTATGGGCTCTTGGGCCTGCAATCCCTTAGCAGAGAACGCGTGTGCCAAGGACCTGCGGTGTCGTGCATGATCTGGTCCATTTGAGTTGATTATGTCCATCGGGTTATCGCCTGAGATTTTCACTTTGGGCATCTGGGGCTGGCCGTGTCCGTAAATATCTTTCCATGCTTGAGCCGTGATGAACGAGACTTCGTCTGGTCCAAATCGAACAGCCTCGCCGTACTTGTTGTGGAAAGCTCGCATGTTTATTTCCAGATTTCCGGTGACGCTTGAGAGGTGGCGAAGGATAGGGAAAGCAATCCATAATTTAGGGCCAGGGATATGACGAAGAGGATGCAGATAAAGATTTGACAAAGTCATGGCGGTCCTATACAGGACAAAGATGAGAACTGAGATGGAAAGTAAATAGAGCATAATGCTGTAGCAATGTAAAGCTCGTCTGCTTTGTTTTACGTCTCGCCTTCGAGCGCGAATCCATGGGGAATATATAGCTATCTATCGGCACTGCCTTTTCAAACCCCGCTGCATGATCTAATCGAGAGCGGGGTCATTCTGGCAAGAGTGTGTGATAGACGGGAAAGAAATGTCGATTGGGCTGCTCTTGTAGGATAGCTGACAGGGATAGAGAGGGGTTTTCTAGGCAAAAACAGTCTTTTTTACGATCACGACGTACTCCCGCGTCCAAGTGCTGTCACGTTAATTGACATCAGGTGGCGCATTGATTTTCTGGTTTGGCAAGCGATAAGGATCGGTCAGAGTCAAATACAGTAGACTATGAGTCCACACATCTAGTACTCTCAAGCATCAAAATATCGTGTATTGCTGTATCTGGACACAGAAGATCTGGATCATACTGCATTTTGTGGGTTCAGATGTGTTTACTTCTGTGTGACAGCTCATCATTGGTTTTGTGCAATGCAGGTGCGCATAGGTCAGTCACCTGAGGTGCATAGATAGACGGTTTCCGAGTTTCCGAGACATCTGCAACTCACGGATGCAGATCCAAGAATTTCCTGCACTTGCAGCTCCCGACATAAGCGGGGTAACGTTCACAATTGCACGAATTTCTGATTTTGTTCATTCGACTGAGCAGGTGAGGCATTCCCCAACACTGCCAAGAGATTCTAGGTCAAATGTGTAGCAGAAAAGCGTTATTTCGGCTAATAAAGTCGGATATCGTCTCCTCTAGTTGTATGACAGAGATTGAGATATTATGTACAGCTGTCTAGACTCCGGGCTGAAGATCAGCGGTGGATCTTGATTCTTGAAGAATGGCATAGGAGTCAACTTGGTCAATTTGACATCCGGCATCCGGCTTCCGGACTAAAGTGTCACTTCATCCGATTGGGTTATTGGCAGTCTGGTATCCACTGATTTTGCAGGGTTGAATTCATGTTTATGTCTTATTTAGATATAACCAGGTGTAGACTAGGGGCAAGTCCTGTTTTCTTGGAGTAGCCTTGGCAGCGGTTTCTTCAGATGTAAACATGCACAAACGGGGAAATTATTCCTGTTCTGGCCTCGGGTGCAGTGGGAACTTGGCTGTGTGTACTCGAATCGGACAATAAAGGGGACGAAAAAAGAGGTAAAAGAAAGAAGAAAAAAGAAAAGAAAAGCAAAAGGGGGAGATAGAGATGTGGAGATTCTCATTTGTCTACCTACGCATAAAGCATAATTGTGTCAAATTTCGGGCTCAAAATTCTGGCATTTATAGCCCCTCAATTTTCTTCCACAGCATTAACTGTATGTGTAGAATCAAAGTTATACAAGGCTTTGCATAACCATTCAAATTGCTCACTACCTGTATATTCTTCTCATCAGAGATACCACTACCCTCCTGTTGCTTCCATTGATGAGATCATCCATCATAGGGGTGGCAAAGTGACTCCCTATCACGCAATGACTTATAGAAACGTAGGTAAAGCTTTTCAGTAGGTCATTGACTATGAGTTACTGCCACCCGCCAGTCATGTTTGATTTGATCAGCTAGCTACTCATATAATACTTCAAGTTCTGGTGACGGTTTGGTGGTCGTGCATATCTTGTCAGTTGGCGTTGTATGTTTTTGTGCTGCTGTTTTTTCTTAGCCAAAACCGGGTGCATGAGAAAGGCACATTGCAAGACCCAAGCGTTTGCCATTGACCCTTAGCCAAAGGAGGGAAACTTTATTCCATGACATTATGAACAAGGATTTTATGATTCTTGGCATGCCGCCACATAACTGCGTAGCTATACTCTGGATTTGGCTATGGAAGGATGTTCTCGTCAATGGCAACTCCGACAAGGTGAATGCCTTATCTTATCAATTACACTTCGACCTGTACCAAAGAAACACAATGCTTCATCAAACTAAGTCCTTAAGGTCCTTCGTTCCAGACTTCATCCTTTTGTTGAACTCCGTCGCAGAAAGACTTGTGCAGCCCTTCCCGGAATGATCGTCATTTAATGCTCCCTGTGTTTATTTCGCACTATTGTAGATAAATTTATAATGATTTGCAGATCTAGGTGTAAGTGTACCACGGATGGGATGATTTGCAATCGATATCCAGACGGGCGTCTTCTAGGAAACGTCAAGGAATCTTTATCCGTCCCTCTTACAAGGAGCTGATGGGAATCATATCGGAGGGTGGCCGTTGATCAGCACAGGAGACAAAGGCTTGTCCTAAAGTAGCCTGCCAAGTTTCAGCTATGAATAATCACTAATCAGGTAACTACTGCTATGCTAAAAGGAGCCTGTGGTACCCCGGACGGGTTGCTTCTTCGGGAGTAGGTCTTCACTTGCTGCAGAGGATCAGAATACGAGGACGTAGCCAATACCGAGGCTAGAATAGATAATATGATGAGGTGCTAAGGTTGAGACCGAGGGGAACGGGGTAATATTCGGCTATTGTACAGTGCAAATCGGCTTGAAGTCAGCTAAAAAGGGCGCATACACGTTAATAGGGTGGAAAAGCGGCCTTTACTCTCCCCATAGGGCATAAGTCCTATGTCTCCTAAACTTTCAGATAAACGCGACACGGCTGTCGACCCCCAAGGTCTTTTGAAAATCCCCCCACTGGATGGACCTTTTGGCAAAGTGTTACATCGGGGCATCGTGGATCGTAGGCGATCGGTTCAATTCTATTGTCCGTCTTTGTTCGAGGCGGGGCAAACGGTTCCCAGACGGTTCATTCAATTGCTCATCATTAGCCAGGGCGGCCTATCGGAGAAACGGAGGTGGGTGGTGGACAGGACTATGTTAAACGAACATCTACTCATTTTTGAGAATCTTGGCGGACGCGTGCCATCCACGTGGTGACCAAAGCCCAGAACGGGACTTCTCCACCGTGCCGGTCTTTCCGCCTGCAGGGAGCTGTACCTATTATCGTTCGTTTCTGGCCAGTATTTCATGCAGGCCCCAATAATAGGGAGCTCTGGACACCAGTGGAGATCTAGACTCCAACAAACTGGAGCCCAATCCCCGGTGATTGGCGGCAATGATTGTCCGATGTCGCGTCCAGGACCATGGTTGTGCCCAATGGGTCCTTCCTTCAGAGTGATTAACGCTGGGAATAAGATAAACGGCCTCCCTTTCCTACAATAAGCCTACCTGCAGAATATCTGAAACGATTTACTGCGAACGCCGTTTCAAGCACAGTATAAGCTGCCGGACATTCTATATCAGTGTCAGATCTTCACGATGTCAAAAAAACTAGTCACCCAGCGTTCGCCAGACGGGCGTTCCGAATTTAACCCAACTCTTGACAGCCCGCAATTGCAACACGTCACTCGGCATATCGACGAAACAGCCGACGTTCGAATTGAGAACTGCATCGGCTTCGTGCAGGTCCCCGTTGGTGTTGCCGGGCCACTGCGCGTCACGGGCCCTGAGACGAAGGGCGAATACTATGCACCATTAGCCACATGCGAGCCAACCCTGGTGGCTAGTTGCAGTCGGGGTTGTAAAGTCTTCAATGCCAGCGGTGGTTTGCAGTTCGAGGTTCTGAATGAAGCCATGTCTCGCGCCCCGATGTTCCTTTTCGCAAACCCTGGGCAGGCGATAGCATTTGCTCGGGCGGTGCCATCTTTCCGAAACGACTTCACACGATGGGCCAATTCGACAAGCAGATATGTTCGACTACAGGATATGCAAGCATCGGTCATTGGTTCAAGTGTTCATCTTTTCTGCAGCTACTTTTGCGGCAACGCTGCGGGCCAAAACATGGTCAGCAAGGCCACACAGTATGCCTGTGAAATGCTACAGAATTCCCCATGCGCAAAGACATTCCATGTCAAAGACTTCATCATCGAGGGACAATTAGCCTCAGACAAGAAACCCTCTTGGGGAAATGTCCAGAAGCCTAGGGGTGTCGAAGCGCTAGCATGGGGCACCATCACAAACTCAGCCTGCCAGGAGATCCTGGGCTGCACAACGGAGCGTCTGTATCGCACGCAGATGGCCTTAAAGGAAGGAGGAATACGAAACGGCCAGTTTGGATGCAATATCAACACGGCGAATATTATCGCCGCGATGTTTGTATCCACAGGACAGGATGCCGGCAGCGTGGCAGAAGCTTCCTGGAGCCACCTCACATCGGAGTACGACTACGAGACAAAGGAGCTGAAGATGACAATCTATTTCCCCTCTCTAACGGTCGGTACTGTGGGTGGGGGGACGTTGTACCCAACGCAAAAAGAATGCCTTAACATGTTGGGATGCGCCGAAGAAGGGGGGAAGAGAAGGCTGGCAGGCATGATTGCTGCCTTTTCAGTTGCACTGGATGCCAGCACAAGTGCTGCAATTGCTAACGATACATTTACTATGAGTCATATGAAGCTAGCTCGTGGTGAGCTATACGGGCCTCGACAAGCAAAATTATAGGCTGAATAAAGCCTTCAACTTGTGTGGCGTGCGAAAGCAGACAACCGACGATTCCGATTCTATGGATTTTCCTTTTGTTTCCCCCTAATTCATTCCCTTTTCCTTTCATTGTCTTATATTATTATTCTTTCCACCGTTGTTTTTTATTTTTATTTTTTTTTTGTACATAAAATTTAATAGCACTCTGCAGCGAGTCCTAAATGGATTAATCTTATGGTTCTTCATTATTCCAGCACGCAAAAAATGGCGCAGCAAACATGCTGCAGCACGGAGATCAGAGATTCATTCGAACGGTAAAACCCCTGGGGTCTTGAGGTAAGTTCGGCCGGGAAAGTTATGGTGGGTCTGCCCTGTCTGGCGAGAATGCGAGTCGCCACTCACGGATCAGGAGCGGTGATCCTCGTGTTGTTGTATGGTTGACATCCAAGCTATGTACGGAGGAGAGGAGAATTTGACTTTGATCACTCGGATTATACGAGAATTGGACTGCCACATGTGGAGACCCTGCGTCCAGCCCGCCAGTCAAGCACCCGAGATCCACCACCTCGACCATTTTGAGGTCTGACCAGTTTTTGGGACCTGGACCTGATCCATATATTCCAGCGCCTTTCACTACTCATTCTGGGCTAGTTCTTCGTTTGGCTACACATCGATTCCCCTTTCCTATGATCCTCGCACCAATTGGCTCTCTCCCAACATTTTATTGAGAGAACACCCTCGAAGCCATGGTTGCCGATGAAGTCCAACCACCCTTCAAATAGCATTCAATTATTGCTCGCGCTAGTTATGTACGCACTGGGTGTCTTGAATTCACCGTATTCTCTCCCTATGTGAGATGTATTCTTTCTTTCTTATTAGGAAAAAAATAACAATAAAAGCTGGTGTTGCTGCATACAACAACAGGCATATATATAAAGTTCGGAGCCTTTGCATGTCAATTTTTGGACCCCTATTTGTAACCCTAGTACGGAACATGGCTTAACGGTCTGGCATGTCTCACCGTGAAGTAGCTGCTATGAAACTTGGTTTTCAGCGTGCGGAAAGCAAATACCGCAATGATCATTCCCCCTAAAATTGGGCCAGCCACGAATTCGGCTAAATCGCCTTCACCTTTTATCTTACTTCATTGTAACTAAGTTTCCCGTCTTCGCCATATTTAGACGGTCGAAAGGATTGCAGAGTTGCACTACGAAAGTTAGTCACAACAATCTATGGCAACCACGCGAAATTGAGTCGATCGGTGTCTGTCAGACCCCACATATAGCAGCATATATCTTTCCAAGACGTGCTGATTATATGCCCCTTTACTCTACTTTGTCTTTAACTATCGCCTACTATTGCATTCCCCCCCCTCACTGCCTAGCTAAAGATGGGGGCTTCAGTCGGCGACTTCAAGCTTGTCGGCCTAGCCGCAGGGTTCACACTGGGGTTTGGCTTTCTTACGGTCTGGAATGCGATAAAGCAGACGCGAAGGATTGAAAAAGCATACAAGAGTCCTTACATTATCCTGATTTGGTTGGAACTTCTGTCTAACGTGACAATTGGAGTACTGGGATGGCTCGTGCTGGAAGAAATTGTGCCTGCAACGTATGCATCCTGAAGACCGACTCATCCACTATCTTGGATTTGAAGCTCCGTGCTGACACCATTTCCATAGTGCACCTGTGCTAGCAATTCTGCTACTTTGCTGGACTCTCGAGATTCAATGTCTGATGCAAATTATTGTCAACCGGATCTACGTCGTGGTAGATGTGAAGAGAAAAGCGACTCAGGTGAAATGGGCTGTTGCCGGTCTAATAACAGCAATCAACATTGCTGTTTTCTGCATATGGATTCCGGCGCATATGACACCTCCTGTCAATCATACGTGAGTACATTTCTCTACCATCAAGCTATACCGCTGACTTCGCAACAAGTTATGTCCTTATTAATAAATACTGGGACCCAATCTCGAAAGGGTTGATCTGTGTTGTAGACGCATTCCTAAACGCCTGGTTCCTACAAGTTGTTCGTGTGCGGGTGATTCAGCAAAATGGATTGAAGAAATATCGCCCGCTCGTCCGCTTCAACACGCGAATGATGATTATTTCCGTGCTTATGGATGTAAGGCCACCTCACGAGATACTTTGCTCTAATCCAAAGAACAATTCTAATTCGTCCCGATCACTTCTCTAGGTTCTCCTAATCGGACTTATGTTCCTCCCCAACCCAATGGTCTATATCCAATTCCACCCCGTGACCTACGTCGTGAAACTCAATATCGAGATGGGAATGGCTTCCCTTATCCGCAAGATCGCAAGGGAAAGCAACATCGAAGAGCTCCACGAGGCATCGATGAATCTGCCGAGCCGGTTCCATCCCCAAAGTCAATACACGGAGTGTGATGATATCGAAGGAGAAAGCGACCATGTAGGGCCCATGAAGTTTGACGAGCCCGAGGACATGAAAATCCTGAAAACAACCAGTGTGCGCGTTATAACGAGCCCAAAGACCAATGTCCATGTAAGACGGGATAATATGATTTAGGGAAGGTTTGTGGCTTTGTGATTACTGTATATAATATAGCCTTTTGAAATCTATATCTCATGACGTATGTACTAATGATACCTGCGCTACGTAAAATACTTATAATCAAGACAGTAGTATACGACAGGGTATGAATTTTGTAGCGTTGAAGGGGCACATTAGTGAGTTTATAGGAGTAGCGACGAATTCATCGTTTGCCGTCAGTTGTTCAAAGCTTGTTTACAGTCGGTTGAATTTATGGAGTAATTCATATGCTGACCCCTCTCCTCTCAGCCATATGCAAGTGGCTACTACTGCTATCCATCTTTTCTAAATAGTATATGTATTTGTATATTTATTGAAACGGAATTTAAGCCTCATTGCCTAAAGCTTATCGTAATTTTCGTGCGGTGGGTTTCCTTCTAGCGATATTATATATGCCGTGAAGGATTCCTCGATCCAACCGCTAAACACAACACCGGGTATATGAATAGCTTTCCCTTAATTAGACCCCAAACCCGAAGCGGTTTCAAGCAATGCGCAGCAAATGATATTTGGCCCCATCACTGCCCGGTGGAGCATCCAGCATGCCGATCCCCATCTCACGTAAACTGTCATGATTATCCCGGTTTGAGTAACCCGATTGTGAGGCCCGATCGGGGCAATGGGTTACAGGCCGGATGGGTATAAATGTGCCTGTTTCTCACCTTCTCCTTTGTTCCTTTCCAGAATGTAAACACATAATATACAGTAAAATGTCTATCCGGACTGCTCTCGCCCTCTCCCTCTTGTCCAGCTACGCCTGGGCTGACTCGTGGCAAGTCATTGACAGTGATTTCCCTGATCCCAGCGTTACCCAGACCGATGATGGTTTCTACGCCTTCGGAACGACAAGCGGAGGCATTAATGCACAAGTCGCGCACTCGTCCGATTTCAAGACCTGGGAAAAACTGGATACTGATGCTCTCCCTGGTCCATTTCCTGACTGGGTGAAGGACGCCGCTCATCCGGGCATTTGGGCGCCGGATGTTATTCAGCGGGTAGGCCGTTTCTAGTCCTCTAATTGGCAGGGTTCAAGACTGAAGTTAGACAGGACGACGGGACCTTCGTAATGTACTATTCCGCTGCTGCTCGCGAAGACGACCATAAACACTGTCTTGGGGCCGCGACTTCGGACTCAATCACGGGACCCTACAAGCCTTCATCCGACTCTCTCGCCTGCCCTCTTGACAAAGGCGGCGCCATCGACGCAGCAGGATTCAAAGACTCCGACGGAACATTTTATGTCGTGTACAAGATCGACGGCAACAGTTTGAACGGCGACGGAACGACCCATCCCACGCCCATCATGCTGCAGAAGCTCCAGGCAGATGCCGTGACGCCCAACGGAGACGCTGTGCAGATTCTTGACCGCGACGACAATGACGGACCGCTGGTCGAGGCGCCTTCGCTGTTCAAGTCGGGCGATAAGTACTTTCTGTCGTTCTCGTCGAACATGTACAACACCAAGAAGTATGACGTCAGTTATGCGACTGCTGATGCGGTCGGCGGGCCGTATACCAAGGCTCACGCTCCGGATGCCCCCTTACTAGTTTCTGGAGATCCAAGCAATGTTGGCGGTCTAGCGGGCCCCGGGGGTGCTGATTTCCGGGAGGATGGGAAGGGCATTTTGTTCCATGCTTTCAACAATGGGGAGAATCTGGATGAGGGGCGAGGTGTTTGGGCTGCGAATGTTAATTTCGATGGGGGCGTCATTCATGTGGAATAATCGGCTGCTGTATACATGAGTAGGATGTTTTTTGGGGTGTGAATCGATCGTCCATGCAAAAAACATAGTCGAGTGTTCGGGTGGAGGGACATATATATACATACATACATACCTATAGTTCGTTCACTTCTCTGTTTCGAAAAAAGCTGCTAATGTAGCGATGTACGGGCTAATATGTAACCTAACACAGGGAACACAAGTAAGAATTGAACTATTGTTTCAAATAAGAAAACTAATAATACTGAATGAAGAACGTTGGGTAACGGAGGAAAAGAAAAAAAAGTATAAAAAAGAATCGACAACGGCAGGATTCGAACCTGCGACCCCGAAGGGATAAGATATCAGTAGTTGAGGCGGTACAGAGACCACTCAATTCGAGTCTTACGCCTTAACCACTCGGCCACATTGCCTGATTGGTATTTCAGCCTTCGAAGCTGGAATATGTATTGCAGCGCCAGCAATATCCAAGGTTGACTGACCCTTTTTGGCTTCGTGGAAAAATTGCCCGACGTGAGTGGGCGGGATCGGACAGATTACCCCGTAAATGGCCTGCCCCTCATTGACCACGAATATTTCTAGACCAGGGCAAAGCTTCTTTGTATTCTAGATGCATCGGCTCAGCTCATGGACACAAGGCAGCTCAGTCCCGCAGGCCGTCTCCATTCTCCGCCGGGTGGATGATGGATCTCTGACTTAGCAGAGCTCAGGAGGTGTTAGGAAAGTTGATATAGAGTTTAAACTATAGGATTCTGATACGGTGATACCCAATAAGAAGGTCAGGTGGTGTCTGAACTTTACTCCGGTGAGAAGTTGGGGAGATGTCTGAGGCAGATGTATAGGGCCAGACACCGCACTAAATTCAGACACGCCCCCAGCGGGGAACCCTAAATAAGGGCACTCCCGATCACCCACGTGCCCGTCCTTCCTTGCTACCGAAGATTCTTTTCTTCCTTTCCTTTCCTTCCTTCTTTCCGCTTAACTTTGTCATCCATGTACATGCACACGCTCGTTCAATCGAATTAGCTACGTCTGACTCTGAATCAGAAGTTATTTTAGACTAGCTGATTTACCCTTTTTTGGAGCAAAGGCGATATTTAGTGCAAAATCTATCCACTAGCCTAACAATCGAATCGCGCATTCGACTCTTTTCCAACTGGGCGTGCGGCTAAGTAGCAATCAAAATGGACAGAATTTTATTTCGACTTCTCGCAAACCTCCTTCTGATCAGATCTATTTTTATGGAGAAAAGTGTGGAAGGTGAGAGAAATAAACCCAACAGCCCATTTCGCTTCCACGGCATATTTCGCTAACGCAAATGGCTGTTACTAGGTCTATCTCTTCTTACTCATGTCTTATATTTAACTACAATAGCTGCGCGTTATCTAAGTCTCAAATGCCGGTCACACTCAGAAGAGCATATTTCCCCCATACAAGAGGTTTTGCACCTCCTTTGTATTTTGTCAGTCCTCTCTATTGTCATCCTGACAGGCTTCATCTTCCCGAGGACCAGAGAGTGCGAAAAGGCATGGAAAATTTCGATAAGGTCGATCACAGCATCCCTGATAGGTGCTCCGATATTGAGTCTGCTGTTGGATATATACACATTCGATCACGATGTCATCCACATGGTATGTATATGGTATTCTGTGGACACGTCTCCTTAATCCTTGTTTAACTCTCCAGGGATAACGGTTAACGCTTGTAGTCATCCAACATCTTGTGTGCCTTTAGTATTATCCTCGAATCAATCTACTTGCTTCCCCAGGGACTGCTACTCCGTGACATAACGGTAGCCACTGTTATCGACATGCCTTATCTTTATGCTCTAGGTGTATTCCAGGCTCTTCGAGTCCTAAACTGGATTATGTCTTTCTCCACCATCCCTCTGACTGACTTTCTCTTTGTGGTCCCTTTCGCTACCGTCCACCTTGCCCTATACGTCGATTTAGCATGGGTGTATCGATCACGGCAGCTAATCAACTTACCAAGCGGTGGCTTGTTGGATTCATATAATATCTGCAAGAGTGCACGAATTGGTTCTCCGTTTGATGGACTCTATAGTAATATTAAAGATGAGAAACAATAGGGCCAATGGGACCTCCAATGAGGTCAATAGACTCAATACGGTTAATAGGCCCAAGAGGTCAAAGGGGTTCGCCCGTTACACTCAGTTCAATTACTACACCCCTGAACTTCAATGGCATTTTTGGGCCACTGTGTCTGAAAGCGTGCGTCACCAGTGAGGGGAAAGGAAAAGTACCTGAGACGACCAGATGGAGTGAAAGGGTTTAGCTTCGTCTGCAAAGCCTACCAAGAAAACCATTCTCTTTGAAAGAGCCAATGCCCAAATTCCTTGCCAAAACCTTGCTAAGCTTTGTCTACATTTTTCATGCCCTCTGGTTGCTGTTCAGAATATTTCCTTAAGCTTGGTCTTTATCATATTTGACCTTGCTCGCGGACACTGCTATTCTGCTTGCTATTTGTATTCTCCACCTATCCACCCATTGGATTTGTCTTGAATTGATAATGTATATGCTTATGGTACGCACTTCCTTGAAATATTTTAATTCGTACAAGCCACTCAGCGGCGGCCCGAGGACATTGTGGGAAACTACAATATGCAATAAAACGCTCTTGCTTCTTCCACTCCTTTTCATTATTCAGGGCCTGCAGAGTGTGCAGCACATCTCTTCCAGCCCGCAGGTGTTGATCCACGCATTATAATCAATGGGAGCACCTGTTATAAGATAGGTGACCCGGCATAGCGTAAAGTTCAACATACCCACAGCTTTGCCACCGGCATCTGGAAGCTATCGACTTGGATGTCACAACCAGACACTCCCCAGTTGGTTGAAGTCTAAAACATCCGCAGGAGCTGAATTGCCGTAGACTGGCTGCTTACCTCGAAGTTTAAGGCTCTTCCGTAATGGTGACGTTCTCCAGTGGATCCGAAGGCCACACATTTATAGGGATCTGCTCAACCCCCAAAATCAACAACACCATTCACTTTTAATACCATCATTTAAAATGGTTGGTCGACTTCAAGGAAAAGTAGCCCTTGTCACGGGCGCATCACGAGGAATTGGCCGCGCCACTGCACTAGCTCTTGCCAAGGAGGGTGCCAAAGTGGTGGTCAACTATGTCTCATCCAGCACGGCTGCGGAAGAGGTAGTGGCCAAAATCGGCCCAGACCATGCCATCTCCGTAAAAGCAGACGTTTCAAAATTGGGCGACATACGGAAATTGGTCGAACAGGCGGTGGAGAAATTCGGCAAGATTGATGTTCTTGTCCTTAACGCGGGATTGCTTTGGCAGGAAGGAGATCTCGCGAGCATCACGGAAGCCAACTTTGACCAGCTTTTCGCCGCCAACGTTCGCGGCCCTCTCTTTACAGTCCAAGCGGCTATCCCTCACATCCCAGATGAGGGACGTGTTCTTCTTTTCTCGACTTCGTTGGCCGCCTTCAGCATGATCACTCCGAACTACCTCCTCTATACAGCTACAAAGGGAGCGGTGGAACAGATGACCCGTGTCCTGGCTAAAGACCTCGGACGCCGGGGGATTACTGTCAACACCATCGCGCCTGGGCCGATCGGAACTGATGCATATTTTGTGGGTAAAGCCGAGCAGATGATACAGACCCAGAGCAACTTGGCACCGGCAGGACGATTAGGAAGCCCAGATGAAGTGGCAAATGTTATCACCTTCATTGCTAGCGATGAGAGTGGATGGATAAATGGGCAGACTTTGAGGATTAATGGTGGCATGACTGTTGGCTGAGGGAGGCGGCTTCATTTATATACTGCGGGATGGATTGCTAAGAATCAGGCTGATTGGAACTCAATCTGTCTTGTAAATGTAAACCAGGCCTACAGATATGAATAATTACAATCAATCCCGGGTTACAATAAATACAAGAGCATGGCTCCTCTAGCTAATAAAAAATCTTAAGTCTTCGAAATAATGTCAGATAAGAGGACCGGGGTAAAGTAATAATAGGGTTGTATGTGAGAAAGAAGATAGTCTTTGAGAGATTTCTAGGTAGTATCAACATAGAAGTCAGCACTAATCGCCTATTGCTATTAGAGCGGCAAGGGATGCAAATTTTCAATAGCTTCCCGTGCCTTATAGCTAGCTATCCATATTTACCGTCGCAAAGCATATTAAGCACTGACATTTTTAACAAGGCCATATATAGTGCGTGGGATATATGATAAACCAGGTTCTTCTGGCTGTTGACCATAAAAGGACTTGAACACATACAGGAACAGGAAGATCCAGATCATCACTCCGACAGGGCCCTGACCCCGCGCTGGAGGAGACGAATAACCCTTTTGGCCTGTTTGTCACTGGCGGTCCGTTTGTTAGTTCTGTGGGAAGAGTGAACAGACTTCCGTATACTAAAGTGGGTGTGAGAATAATAAAGAAATGAAGCAGCACAAGTGCTTAGTGACGAAAGCACTTTTGTCAATAAGTCACGTGCTTGATGACCCTTTGCGGGCGTATTAGGTGAATGGAACAAGTAGAACCAGACTAAGGAGTGTACAAAAAGAGGAGAAAAACGTGTTCTTATCTTTGACGGTCATACTGCTCATAAAAGCCTTGAATTTATACAACTCTGCGAGGTGTATAAGATTATTCCCTTCTGTTTTAAACCTCATACAACTCATCTCTGCCAACCGATCGATGGGAAGTCTTTTCTTATAAAACGCACTTTCGCACTTCGAATAACTTCATCGCGCAGTGGTGCCGGATCCCGGGAGATACGAGGCATTTTCTACATGATAGCGTGGCCGTACGAAAGAAGACCTTTAACTCACAACTTATTCGCAAGTCATTTAAAGAACGTGGAATTTACTCTCCAGATAGATCTTCTGAAGGATCCCAAGTGTATTTACTTCAGAACCTTTAATAGCTTGAAAATGTGCTCTACTAAAGTGCTCTGAATGTCATATATAAGGATATATTAGAATATTATGCCCTACTCACTGTAAAGCTTAGTTTATTTGAAAATATTAAGGATTGCGTTGTTGGGAATCGTTTTAAGATATATAGGCATCTGTATTTTTGGTGGCTGACCGGATCATCCAGGAATTACATTAGTTAATTTTCCCCTGGCTGACGAACACCCAGAGCCTAAGCAAGCTCCGAGTGTATGTTTGCTCACTGAAATGTCAGTACCCGTCACACCTGAGGGTATACCTAAGACTAGTCTGATCAGCAAACTCCTCAAAAAAGGCGAGCTGCTGGGCTTAGTAGAAAAAGTGCTGTTGAAAGAGGCGTTTTGGCATTATATAATTCTTGCCGCCTAAGCTAACTTCTTCCACATTCCCTGAATATGAATTTCTCCCGCGTTGCCCTAGGGCCTCGGCCTGTGCGCAATTTTTCATTAGAGACAATTTTTAATTGTTCCTGGTAATCCTATTCTCCCTCGCGTCTCCCTGCTCAATTCAATCACTCTTTACATACCCGAGAGAGGATACTGCCACTGCCTTACTTGAAACTAAGATATGTAGGATGACATGGTATATTAGTTTCACAAAATCAGCTTAACTAGAGCAACAGACGCGGGATGTTTTTATCGATACAGCAAATAGTTCCTAAGTCTGTTGAAGCTCTTATGAAACTCCAGCGCAGACAGGATCGTAAAACGATATCTGGAGGGTTACGGCGTCCATCCTGGTAAGTTAATTAATGTCAACTTGGATATTTCCGGAATACCATAGGCGGCCAGGCTCACTGGTTAACGGATCATATTATATATCTAAGACAATATCATTTACAATCTCCTTTTGTCGCCACTGCGGTCATATCCAGTGGAGAGGATCGATTATCAATTATTCAACGTAATTGCGTCTTATGATGAAAGGAACGCTTCCTCCCCTCCCGCAACTGCCTGTATAGAAGTAATAACACATCTAAAATAGCCCCTCCCTAGCGGGAACACCGGCCGGCTCGTACATTTTGAGAATGTAATACTATTTGACTCTTTATGCTTTGTCTAGAGAAGCTTCCAAGTAAGATTAAAAGACCATATTGCTGACAGAATAGAGCGATGATAGTAATGTATATATCCTGTTTCGACCCCACCCTTTGGTGCCAAGGTTTAGATGTGTAAGTAGATTTTGGGATTATTAACTCCAACATACAGTGCAAACCTAGTAGCTTCTCGCCTAGCACTTCTCCATCATAGAATACCTCCATAAGAGAGAAGATAACATTGCCGATCACCCTCTCCATTTACTTACTCCAACGGAGATATTCGGACTTCCATAAAATTCCGCCGTTTGAATCGAAGGAATAAAGTTCATACTCGCCCTGCTGGCAACGGCTCTCTGGGAGGCACCTGACGAACACACATGGATCATGGATCACGAGGTATATCCAGCAGTGGCGAGACGGAATTGGAATGGCCAGAGGTATCTGCAAGGCGAGTTTGGTAAGATCCAGCCAGAGACAATGAAGAAAGCGAGGGCAGAGAAGTGGTTGGAGGAGACAGACGAGTTTTGAATTTACTATGATGTGTATTGGTGACTCGAGGGGATTGGTTCGAGTTACAGTATGCTATTGAGGTAGTAAACGCAACGGACTATCAACCGAGTTTTTTTAGGGATTTGATCCGCTGAAGTCTATTACCTACCGAAAGAAGAATTTGATAGCCGGTCTCATAAGATCGAATTATTCCGAATCAGGGTCTGTTGAGGCGACTGCCTATTGGTAGATCAAGAATCGAGTCTGTCCATGACTCGCATTAAATATTTCCCAAACTTTCTTTCCCTCCAATTCCCTTATCATAGGAGATTTGCTACAGCAAGGGAATCACACTGAGTCGCGTGCGTGGTCAGTGGTGTGCCGACAAGCCTACCCCATATTTCCGAAGAAATTCTTCTTCGGATACAAGAAGAGGACGCAACAGAGAAATCTATCCACTTTGTTTCTGACAATACTCTGGACCTCGGTATGTGGGCTGTGGTTAAGGGCCGAGCCGTGTTTCTTGGAGGTGTCAGAGCATACAAAGCATGGTAGAAAGCTCGAATTCCACATAGCGCTACTCTTGGCTCTTTTTGCTCCATTTTTAACAGTGCAGAGTATGTCAAATTCTGCTGTGATGAAGTCCGATTACGCAATGTATCGCTGCAATTGAATAAGAACCCTTAGAACAGTAAGAGCAAAGCAATACTACCGACCAGAGGACGCTTGGAGGTAATCACACATACCCTTTATGCAATTATTATGGCAGGTGCTCATTGCATCTACGAAGAATGGATATCCGGTGATCCTACCCAATCGGTAGACTAGAGAATTCACAAACGAGCTTTTGTTTAACGAGCAAAGCGTATCCAAATTTGATGGTGGAGCCGGGGATATTTCTTTTAAACATTGTCATCCCTTGCAAGCGCGGTGTGTGTCACATTCCAAGGGGTTATTGGTTATACCATGATCTGGGAAATGTACCTCTTTTTGAGATGTTTAAACATCTTGCTTGCACGAGAAATATCTTCCAGCTATTGTAGGATCTCAATACGTCCTGATTTGAGCTGAGCGTTGCACAAGGAGCCAGGTGCCCCCCCCCCCCCCCAGCTTGCAGGGAATAAGGTGGACTGATTCATGGAGCGATCGCGCTATATGTGCGAACGTGTTGACTTGAGATGGGAAGGTTGAGTGATCAGCACAGGAAAAGCTTAGGGTACTCAAACCTTTCATTCTTCGGTGTTTGCCCCCCAGGAACAAGTCCAATGAATTGAAGATAACCCACATGGTCCGTGGACACATACGGTGCTTGATTCGTACATGCTTCCATTATTTATTGCACAACGATGAAGACTCGTAGTTTCAGTTCCATTCAAGGGATTGAGCAGAAAGCCTCTCTAATTAAATCCTTGGTGCTTGGAATTGCTGTCTTCATTCCTATCCGAATGTACCCTTTCCGATTGGACTCCACAAATGCCCGAGACAAAGCCACGGAATGATGGAAAGGACAAGCAAACCCCAACGGCCATGGATCTGAGAAACACAAATGAGACTTTATGGCTATATCGAGGGAGGAACAGAGGCCGCCAATCTTGTCAGGGAAGGGGGAAATTGCTAACAAGGGGTTGTAACCCGTAAAGGTAACCGGAGACTTTACCCACCGCTCTAGAATTGGCCAAGAATTCTTTTAAATTCTTCTCTGGAGGCATGGAACGGCCCGCGCGATGGACCAGGACCGTTGCTAATGCTCCGATCAAGTAGTTAAGCACCCGGGTCTCGAGGTCGACATCCGCATGCTTAGGCGCAGGGGTCAGTTACTCGCAGACCCCGAAGTTGCAAGACATCATCAAGTTAGCTATTGCTCAACTTTGCAATGAATGATCTTCATGGAACAAAATATCCCCTTTGTGTTGCAATATTCTGTGTCCGAGTCCAATCAACCCGCAAGACACGGTTTTCTAACTCCTCGGGTCTTCTACAATACTGCGATTGCTGGGAATTGGTGAACTCGTGCAAATGTACAAAAGACCCATCATCGAGGATATAATTGTCCCAGAGTCACTCTTAGCAGCGGCCTCAACGAGCTCCCAAAGAGCTCCAAACTACCCAGGTCACTACTCCGGAGAGCCGGCCAGTGAGATCCATGTCCAGAAAAAGCGACAACCAAATCCAAACAGACAAGTACCTGAACAACCACCATGGATTGATCGAAGAAGCTGGAGCCACACTTCAGCATTTGAACCTGGGCCGAATTGGACTCTAGCGACAGTCATTGAGGATCCTGTGACCGACGAAGCCCCAGAAACTCAACCAAGATTGTTCGCTCCTCGCCCTGTCTCTCTTCGTCCGGAACTTGAAAGTAAAGCAACAATCGGAAGGACCCCATCGCGCGCTTCGATCCGCTCGCCCCGTTCGTTTAGTTTGAACTTCGCCGGAAGACCTCGTGTTGGCAGCTTATGGGACCTCTACGACAAGGCAAAGATTGCCAGCGGGAACCTTCACCGCACCACTTGGGTTCAGCTTTTCTTCGAATATGGAGTATACGTGTTATTCATCTCGTTTGTTTACTTCATACTGATTGGAGTACCGCTCTGGAAAGGGTCGGTATACTGGCTGTACTGGGCAATGAAGAACAAATTTGTCTTTCACGGTGGATGGTCAATCGCAATTGGATTTATGGTCATGTAAATTTCTTCCCAACCTTCACACCTTACCAGAAGAGGTAGAATGAGCGACGTCTTGCTGACATTCACTGACTTCTAGATATACATTTCTGCCCCTATTTTCCCTCTTTGAGAAGGACGCCCCAGGACCTGAATACTACGAACAGCGACGCATTGCCCGCAGTTCGTCGGACACTGCTCTCCTGATTCCCTGTTACAAATCCGCCACCGTGATCGGAAGGACAATCGAAGCTGCACTTAATCTCTTCCCAGCCTCCCATATCTTCGTTATCGCGAACGGAGATTCTCCGATCCCCATTGACAACACGGAAGAAGTCTGTCGTTCCTACGGCGTCAACCACATCTGGTCTCCGATCGGCTCCAAAATCATCGCTCTGTTCATCGGATGCTATGCTGCCAAAGCGTTTCAGTACGTGCTTTGCATCGACGATGATTGCACGCTCCCTTCCAACTTTCCCGTCGTGGTGTCCCGACTGAACAAGCGAATACGATGTATTGGGTACACAATCAAATCAGTCGACTCCAAATCCCCAGAAAGGTCGTTCTGTCAACTCGCCCAAGATTTAGAGTACAAGATGTCCGGATTACAACGAGCCTTTGCCGGGAAAATTGGCAGTTCAACATTCCCGCACGGCGCGATATCATTGTGGGACCGGGAATTCCTGAAGATGTGCTTTGAAGATCATCCAGGCTTTTCGATCAGCGAGGACTGGTTCCTAGGGAATAGCTGTCGTCGAATGGGCGGTCGTATTAAGATGTGTAGCTCCGTGTTCGTGGAGACTGCGACGCCGTCGGCCGTCTTCTATGTCAGCGGGAAAGACGGACGAGGTGGGTTCGGCGAAACGACGGTCTTCAAGCAGCGATTTCTACGATGGAATTTCTTCTTCGCTAATGGGCTATACTATAACATTGCGTACATCCTTGGGTCTTGGAAGCTGGGCTGGTGGGAGATTGGGACCAAGATCTTTGTTTTTCAAGAGGTATGTACTGTGCAAGCATATTCGCTTACTTTTTGTCCTACTCTCCATTCTCATTGACGAAACGTTAGGTCTATGAGACTGTCATTTACGTCCTTGCACCATTTGTCCTCCCTGTAGCTCTGCTTGTCCGTCCGGACTTTTGTGCAATGCTTTTAGGAGGCACGTTAGGGCTGTACCTCGTTCATGTCATTATCTTCAACGAGATTCATCTCCGGCTGAAAAAGGAGCGGATCAAATGGACAGCTTTACTGTTCTACTACGTACGTTCACTTATTTCTGCCTCCTGATGTATCGGACCCATATGTTGAGTCTTGTAACAGATGCCCTACAAACTTGTCATCACTCTCATCAACATCGCAAGCTGCTACTGGTCTCTATACAAATACGCACGATATTTCGCTCGCCGACATCCTAAGGTCATCGAGGATGATAAGGCGGTCGAGATACTACTGAAGTTGGAATTATCCGTGAACGACCGACCAGGGACCCCTGGCCTTGGTAGGAGCATGACAGTTAGAACTGTAGGGGCTAGAAGCAAGAGCGGGAGTGTCAAGTCTTGAATGGGAGCCTAAAGTTTGACACTACTGCGACATCTCGAATATAAGATTTCTATTTAAGCTGTGTACCTGTTTGCGTTGGTCAGCTATGTGATTCTCGGCATTACGGGCGGCTTTTGTCATCTGCTATGTTGATGGCTAGGTTTAGGACACTCACTGGTATACGGATAGGCGGTGCCATCCTTTGAGAGGGTGAGGATGACATTGACAGGTGAAGGGGTTGATTCTTTTTTCTTTCCTTTTTTCTTGCGGGTTCTCTTACATTGTCCCCTTTTTAAGCTATGTCTATACTAGACTTTTGGCAATATGTTAGGGGTTGTTGATCTGTTCAAACTCATAGACAGTACTTGTTCCAAGCATAGGGTCTATAGGCGCATGGCGCGGTGGGCTCCTGCACGTACATCTACATATGACTGAGGGGTCTCGTCTCCGGTAATTCTTCCGATGTTCGTTATCTTTGCAGTGACCTCATGTGCAACATTGCAAGGCACATAATTGGATCAGCTGCTGCAGAGGTCGGGCGCATGATCAGAAAAAAAGTCCGTGCCCATTTCCCGTTTGCTGTTTGGTTTTATATTATTTCACTGAATATTGATGGGAACTTCCGATCCTGACGAGGCCCGAATCTGAGACAATGACATGTGAGATGTTTTAGACCCTATCCAATAGCCGAGGTTTTATTGCCTCAGGCGCAAGGCAATGTTCGAGGCTTGCGGATTGGCCAGGACTCCTCGAGCCGGAATGAACCGTGGATCTTGATTCTTGAGTAATACAAGCTCACGGTATCCTTTGTGGCAAGCTCGGTTTTGAATGAACCCCGAGAAATCGACTGCATCCCATTGGCGCCCGCAACCAAGCTGCTGCAAACTCGTCCAGATTCAGCTATACTTATGAGAGCACGGGAAAACAACCAAGGTACATGCCTGGATATGGCCGCTACAATACGAATCCCGCGAGGGGAAGCTCGGAAGGCCAAAGCGCATTTGGATGATCCGCGTGCAACATGACGTACATATAAGAAGGCATAAGTAGCACCCATCTCAGTCGCCTTCGCAGGATCAACACCCCCCGCAGTTCTTTCGAAGATAACCTCCCAGCAGTTTCATAGGACTAAAGGTTTTTGAGCATCTATCCTTCTCCCTCGAGCTTACTCTAATGCTACCAACAGATCCTCTACGTACGTGCCCTAGGAAGTTGTTACCTTGCATCCAACCATGTCAGCCCCGACCGATTCGAAACCTCCTGTGCGACCGTTCGTCCTCAGCAAGCAGCAGATCGACGAGCTTCCCTTTGAGAATTTCGGCGGCGATAGAAAAAAAGCCACCGGCGGATGGCGAAACATCTTCTCCAGCCCAGCCTCTCCCACCGACAGCCTTACGCTGGGCATCGCAACGTTTCCGCCACACAATGACTCCGAAGCCTCTTTTGAAGCCCTGCACAGACATAAGCAGGCCGAGTTCTATTATATCCTTTCTGGTCATGCACGTGTGAAGATTGAAGGGGTGGACTATGAAGTGACTAATGGACACGCACTGTTCATCCCGGGTGATGCTGAGCATGGGTTCTGGAACACAAGCACGGAGGAGGAATTGGTCTTCCTTTGGGGGTTCGGTATCGATGGGTTCGGAGAAGTTGTATATCGCTTTTCTCATGAGTGATAAGACTGCCAGGGTCTGATAATTACGACCGCTGTAGTTCAATTCAGGGTCATGTGTGCCGCCTGCGAATGTCAAATTGATGGTATTCCGATGTCTTAGAATTATTGCATTCTGGTCCCACATTCCCTCCGGCCCGAATCAGCCGTGGGTGAAGCAACATTCCGCATGCTTTGAGTGTCCTTGTGTGCCCCTTGAAAGAATCCTCATCAACATCGTTTGCAGGCCATTCGTTAATGGATACCCCTTGATTATTGTAAGACATATACATTTTTGAGCTGGTTTGTGCATTTGGTTTGCCCAGGTTGAACGCTACCAAGTACTGCCCTGTGTTGACCTTGGAATTACGCTGTCTTCTTTACTTTTTCTTCTCTTTTTATCTCTCATAAATCGAAGTGCCAATTTACTGAAATTGGGTTTATATTTACCCTTACATTATTATCTCGTACTGTCTCGAAAACGCTGCAAACTCAGCCAACCCTACGGACGATAGGGCCATACTTTTTACTATTAGTGCGCACTAGTTATAACAGCTTATTACTTATGCATATGCATAGTTGAGGCTCACTCCACTTCCGTCGCTCTAGATACAATTGCCGCATATTCCCCCTTCTATTTAGGGTTCCATTAGAGATCCTCAGCGTGACTTGGAGGACTGCAGAGATACTACACAATTATAGGCCATGTAGCATCTTCTGGGTGGCAATCAGAAATCAAGGGCCAAATAAATTCATTCGCCAGTACAGAAGACATTAAGAAATAGACTCAAAACCAGACATAAATGTCAACAGACTAAGCAGGCCCGAAACAACCACAAAGGGAGAATGCGTTGGGATGCATTGTTGAAATGCTATCCGTCAAAGAAACCAAGCAAACTATCTGTCATTTGTTCGACAAAACTACCTGCTGTTGCATCCCGAGGTATGTCATGATCACCAAGCCCTTCCCGGGCATGTCGGGCCAGCAAGACCTGCACCGCCACACAGCTTTCCATCGCCTGCGCCGCTCTGCTTGGTGCACTGAAGCCAGACTCGTCAGTCTGGGCAACTCAAGAAGGGGGGGGGATGGGGCTGGGTTACGCCATACTTTGCCTTCTATACAACTACTATATTTTTCTTAGAAGGGTGTTGGGTAAGATAGTAATTCGGGTGGGGAGCTTACTAATTAATTCCTGCGATTTTGCAACGAGTGCCATTGCATCTCTGTTGAAAAGGGGGTTCAGTATAGTTCATTTTCTTTAATCGTGGATTGGACATACTCCGCAATATCTCCATCCATTTGGACAGCCACGGGTGCCGAGTCTTTTAGGTATAGGGTCACCATCCTGGGTGGAGGAGAGACCGTCTTGGGCAGCATCATGCTCCATACCAACAGCGTTGACCGTGAGAAAGGTTGCCATCAGGGCGAAGAGGATGTGGAAAGTGCGCATCTTCGGAGGATAAGGTAAAGGGAGCTGGAGAGGTTTGATGCAAAAGATGATTTGGAAAGAGAGGAAAGACACGGACCCGCAGAGGATTAGCGATATTTATGTTCGATACAATACACAGCTATGGATCTTGAATCCTCTCTTATCTATGTAGCTTTGTGTGGCAGAATCCGGTAATTTGTGAGACACTTCACTGGTCAGGTCTAAGAGAACCTCTGTGATTCATGCAAGCTTGGACTGTACCATATCTGCAGGCCCTATACTTATGCGAACTCGTTATCTTACTGATCAAACTTGTTGGCCAGACTAGAGCCTAGGGATGGGCCTGTCAGAGGATGCGAGACACAAATGATGCTAATTTTAGCCATAATCTTTTTCACCATGTTCAAGTAAACCTCCTATCTCACCTCAAAAACCAATCAGACGCCAAAATTACAAGTAACGTTACCTTTAGTACCTATAGTATCCACCATTCCGAATATTATAGCCGTACATGATGTGAGAATTGCTTCTTTTTCAACCCTACGACTTAGAGAGCCTTGCCACCCGGGATTCCTGAAATGGCTGCGCCTTGTCCTTTGGAATACGCCCCAACGGTTCCGTAGATTGAAATTCATGCAAATAATTCTGTTGCTCAGGGGGGCAGTTCTTTATTGTGCCTGGAGCTTGTCCGCCACGAGGTAGTCCGGTGGACAAGATGAGCAGCGTTGAGGCTGTTAAGGCAGATGGAGTTCCTGGCAAGGGCAACTATTAGCCTGGGCTATACAGCAAAATTTATAGGTTGGAGCTCCGGAGACCTCCGATTGTCTCGTTGCTTGATGTAGCTTAGTGATCACTGTATCCAGTCCCTACCTCCACCTCCATTTGCAGAATGCAGCTTGAATCCCGTAAACTTAGGTTGATTTAGTATTATTAGTTAGCCAACCCAACCTATATTACTTCACGATCATCGACGCCCAGGGCACAGAGAATCAGGGATAAACCATTATAAATATTTCCTAAGCGGGTTACTAAATACATTGTGTTCCCCTGGTTAAACAAGGGCCTGTACAGATAAGAAAATTCCACTGCATCTTTGGCACGATCCAAGTTATATAGTTGTAGAATCTAAATATCTTTACCTTTGATATAAATCGATTAAAAGTGGAGACGACTTAGTAAGAAATCCTTATTCACACGGAGATAACGATAAGAGCAAACCCCGCTTCACGCCCTGCGCCAGACTTGCTCTTTATTGCGACATTGCCGGTCTTAAATGGATTGATAATCCGCAATCACTGCTGCTCTTTCTAAATTCACCGTTGACTAACATTATATACAATGGGTGACGCACTCGTACACAAGGAGCATCTGCTCGTCGCCTTTTTCCAGCCCATCTCGCCGCAATTGCAGGAGATCATCCAGTCCAAGTTTCCGCAGGCCGAGGTCTCAACGTTGTCGTTGCCGAGGGGGGAGGCAATCCCTAGTGGTACATCCTCACTTTTATACTTGAGAATCCGATTAGAAATGATTCTGACACCCTTATAGAACATGCCCGAAAAGCAACATTGCTAGTGACCTTTACGAACCTCCCGAACCCCGAGGATGCACAAAAGTACGCGACTTCTTATCTTGAATACCTATCGCCTGCAACAATTGTATTAACTAATGGACCCAACCAGTATTAAAATTATCCATTTCCTCTCCGCCGGCTTAGACCATTCCCTCAACCATCCGATCCTCAGAGAAACCTCCATCCCGGTCACCACCAGCTCCGGCGTCCACGGACCTCCTATCGCCGAATGGACCGTCATGAATTGGCTCGTCGCCTCGCGCAAATACGCATATACATATGAAAACCAGAAGAAGCACCAATGGAGCGGCGTCACCGAGTACGTGAAGGACATTCATGACCAGGTCGGCAAGAAAGTCGGCATCCTGGGGTACGGAAGTATTGGTCGACAGAGTGCGTCTAGGACCTTTCCCTGTTAAATTCAACTCCTTTTCCAAATAGCTGACAAGATTTTACTTTAACCAGTCGGACGAGTCGCTTCCGCCCTCGGCGCCAGCGTCTACGCCTACACCGCATCTCCACGCCCGACGCCCTCTTCACGGATCGACAACGGCTTCATCGTCCCCGGCACAGGGGACAAGGACGGCTCGATCCCCGTCTCCTGGCACCACGGCACGGACAAGGCGTCGCTGCACGAATTTCTCTCTCTGGGCCTCGACCATCTCGTCATCTCGCTCCCTCTGACCCCGCAAACGACCCACTTCCTCGGCGCCGAGGAATTCGCCCTGCTCAGTGCCCGCGCTCCCCCGGGCCATCTGAAACCGTACCTAACCAACATCTCGCGCGGCAAGGTCATTGATCAGGACGCGTTGATTAATGCCCTGAATAAGGGAGACCTGGGCGGTGCCGCGCTGGACGTGACGGAGCCTGAACCGTTGCCGGAGAATCATCCTTTGTGGGAGACGCCGAATGTGCAGATTAGTCCGCATGTGAGTTCCTTGGGGGTAGAGTATTTTCCGAGGTCGTTTGATGTGTTGAGGGAGAATCTGGGGAGATTGGAGAGGGGTGAACGGTTGGTGAATGAGTATAAGAGGGGGAAGGGATATTGATTTGAGAGTATAGCTTTTGGCATTTGAATATAGATTAGACTGTTCGAAGTTATTGTATGCTAGACTTAATAGTCGAAAGCTGTACATGCATATCATTAAGTTAGACCCAGAAACAGTATTTATCCGATTAACTCCATAGTGTAGAACCTAATTATGTATATTATATCCAGTAGATACAGGCCGGTGTATCCACGGGTCCTACTGCAACGCCCACCCCCGAATACCTTCTTCCACAACAACTCCAACCACTCCGCTTCCCAGCACAGCCCAAGTCCACGGGTTGCACACCTCGCTCAGGCTCGGCCAGAAGCTGTTCTTCTCCCGCCGCCATGTCTGCAGTTGCACGAGCTTATGCGGGTCCTGGTCTTTGTACCGAGCCTCCTGGCTTTCTTCGTTCTGCTTGTCGCCGCCGACGAATCGCAGGTAGAGGTAATTAGCCACAGGGCCCAGCAGGACGAGAGGGTTAAACGAGCTGGCGGCGTTCAGAACAACGAAGGAGAAGTGAACGAGAGCATCACCGAGGTAGCTATTAATAGAGCAGTTAGCAGCAGACCAGCACTGGTGGAACGCATAGCTTATAATTGACAAAGGAACTCACTTCGGATGTCTCACAATACTCCACACACCATGGCGACACAAGTCCGTTCTCTCCTGCCGATGCAACTCCAACTGCTTATCAGCCATCGCTTCGAGGGCAAATCCCGCCGAGAACAGTGCCACGCCGACAGTTCTCAACACCCCGGCAGTCTGGGGCGTGATGTCCAGCGTCGTCTCGCTCAATCGAAACGGCAACGTAAATGGCAAAGAGATGAAAGTCAAGAAGACCGCCTCGGGCAAGAATAGCTTCAGGAACGCCGACTTCCAGAAGCCGGGATCCTTCGCCTTGAGTTCGTCGTATCGCGGATCGTCCTTGCCGCGGGTGATAGTCCGCGACACGATTCGGTAGAACAGTCGCGTTCCCCAGATCGTCACGCTGCTGAGAAGAACCTTCTCTGTCCAGGGGAGCATGCGCCAGGCGGCGCAGAAGGAGATATCGTCGAGGGCCATTGGGCGGCCGATAGCGCTCCACCAGGCATTTAGGACCTGGCTGGCGGGCCAGTTCCAGTCCTTGATCTCGCCGCGGTCGATGGCTTTGGCGGCGACGAAGGACGCGATGGACAGGCTAGAGTGGATGGTGAAGGATGGGAGGATGGTAGATTTGAAGATGCCGATGTCACCAGCATTGAGCGCGCGACTTTGCTTTTGGCTGACATAGCGGTCTATGTCGACCAGCGGAGGCGGCCGCAGTGGAGTGGGCTGAATTGTAGCCATGGTTGTACTGTTCTGGGTTGTTGAAAGAGTTGGTAGAGGGTGTTTTATAGATGCTTGAGCTGGCGTTGATGTCAGAATTATGTAACGCTGCATGACGTCCACTACCGAATGGAGACAGCTCTCCACCGTGATCAACCAGCACAAAACAGGCTATTCTTGTTCCCACGGGGCCTTTCCTGTTGCCGAGTCTATGAATATAGCTTGATAGAACACGTTTTCAATAGGTAATAACTATATGGGCAAATTAGGTATATCGAAGTACACTTGGGCAAGAATACCATCTATCGTCCCTCTTTCAAGAACTATATAGATTACCTTTTATCTTCAACAGGTCGAGTTACAAAATAACACGCTACTAGATATCAGTAATAAGGTCAAGCATCTTTTTATCTAATTATTAATATCTATTTATCCTCATAATCATTTCTGGCATATCCGCATCGCCGACCCGATAATATTTAGTTAAGAGAGCAATGCATAATATCTATTCCTAAGATCTGAAAACCTCAGCAGTTCGTCTTTAGAGGGCTTTTTCTAGTTACATTCGTTATTTATTTACTATTGCGGCTGAGTCAATATTCATAAGCTGACCCACTAGACTGCCATCGCGGAGAGGATCCATCATTGCAAACTCCACCAGCGTGTTTACATGCTTCCTAACGCAGTTTGTATATCAATGTCTTTGCTGTATGTAGCTAATTACTTTGTCTGGGTACGAAAGTATCGGTAGACAGAGTGCGTATGGACCTATTTTCAACTTCCCTGTTCAAATCAATTGCTAACAAGCCTTCACTTTAACTAGTTGGACGAATTGCCTTTGCCCTCGGTGCCAGCGTCTACGCCTACACCGCGTCTCCACGCTCGGCACCCTCCTCACGGATCGACAAAACAAAAAGAGGGAAAAAAGAAAATCTAAGCCGGGACGAGCCCCATTTGTCCGATCTGAACCCTAGCCACGTCCCTCAGAAGATCTAATCTCAGGTCAAGCACCTGCCCAGCATTCGTCCGTGGACACACCGTAGGGCCAAATAACTGTCGGCGAGTTAGGTGGATCGCTTGGGTTGCGGCTTGTTGGGCCGGGGCAGGGAAGATTTGTTCCTTCTGGGCGCGGATTGGCATTCCCTGCCTGTCCCGAACATAGAGCTCCACAAGTCCCTGAACTCCTCTGGCCGTGTTCTGCCAATCTATTATAATGACAGCATTAATGTCGCCATTACCCCCAACGAGCCATAAGTTCATGTCGTCCATCAACTCTCTGTGCGGCTCCGTCCAACCGGATTCAATGACCATTGTTGGCTTGGGAAGATTATCGGGCCGTACCAACAAGTCGGGCTCTTTTACCGAGCCAGCATATGGGGCTTGCCGGAATCTTTGGGCTACATAATATCAGTCAGCCAAGAAGAAGAAAAATCCAGATTATAAATGGACTCACTCTCAGACCCGAAGACATGTAGGTGCTTTGATTCGGCGACAGTGATATTGCGTTGCGCTACCCATTCCACGAATATGTCTTTCATCCATGCATAATGACACTCGTGAATTGCTGTAGGCATTATGCAGATCTTCAGCTTTTGAGTACTGGAGTTAAATGTGATCCTTTGCTTGTTTAGCAGAGTGATTCCCAGTCATCTTGGGTATATTACCTGGAAGCAACTCTTTCCAACACGCCCTCAATGCTTGCAAAGATGATTTCAAACTTGTCTGTAGGGAGATTGAAGTAGGTGATGGCCGTTGAATGACTGCCAGCCTTTATTTGGCTTCTGATGTGGGCGATGAAGGCTTCCTTATTTTGAAAATCGGATGCATCGAACGACAGAAGAATTGTGTCCATGGAAGAATCAAACCCCTGATGGGGCTGAAAGCGAGTAAGGGTCATGTTGGGCCTGTGACCTTCGAAATGGAAAGTGAATTGAGGTAGAAGTGATCTGAATTGGAATGCCGGTATACCATGAGATACCCGACCGGAAGGTGAAACAAATCAAAGAAATGAGTTTGAAGTGAAAGATCAGGAAGCTAACTCAGAGCTGGAATGCTATGAAATATCGTACGTGACCAGAAGATGGAGCAGACAGAATGAGGTGAGAGAGGAATTACCACCAAGTTGAGGCGGGGGGGGGGGGTGGAAAGATGATGGTGGTCAGTATTCCGTGGTGAATGCATCCCAACGTCATCTGGTGCCTTGACGCCTTGGTGCCTGGATGCCTGACCATTCCCAATTAGGTATCGTATACCTACATATAGCATACTTCAACTGCATTTAGAATAATACACGGCTGCTCTGTAATTTTCTATAACACAACAGTCAACCAGCATAAAACAGGCTAATATTATTCTCACTGGGTCTATTATTATAGCTTAATTACATGTGTTTTTAAAATGTACTAACTACATTGCTAAATAAAGTATATCAAAGTAGTAGCCTGGGCAGGAACACTATTGATCATTCCACTTTCAAGAACTATAGAAATTACCGTTCATTAACAGATCAAACTACAAAACAAAATACCACTAGATCTCATTAATAACGCCAACCATCTCTACCTGACTGTTGAAGGATCCATCATTGCGAACTTCCACCCCTAATGTAGTTGGTATCTCGGTTTCTTTGCTCCATGTTGCCAATCACTTTGCCTGGGCAAATTCAAGATATTAATTAGTTTGGGGCATGAATCGATCGATAAATCAATTATACTTTCATTACGTTGGCGTAGCCTATCTATGGAAGGCGAAATTACCGATTACCGAAGCAAGCTAGTTTGATAAAAAGGTCTGGTAATGTAACGGATTGGGTGCAGATTCTGTAAGACCACGTCGTACTCCTGTACTCTGTATGCGCGCCGGTGCAGCCTCTGGATCGTATTCAAGTATTCCACAGTCTATATGGACGTTCTTTGGCGTCTGAGAATTCTAGCCGCATTCACCTGTCCGTTCGATCTGCTTTATCTTGTAGAGCAAGTGCCTCATTAGGTAAGTTCGCGTAATGGCGATGGGCATCCCATGCATGTAGATGCCACTGTCAGCTTTATTTTGATTCCCCAAGTCAATCACGCATCAAAGAACTGGCCCTCTGAAAGGGAGGAATCTAAGCAGGGACAAGTCCCATTTGCCCGATCTCAATCCTAGCCACGTCCCTGAGAAGATCTAGTCTTAAGTCAAGTATCTGCCGAGGATTCGTCCCTGGAAACACTGTAGAGCCAAATATCTGCCGGCGAGATAAGTGGAGCGCTTGGGTTTCGGCTTGCTGGGCTGGGATAGGGAAGATTTGTTCCCGCTGTACGCGGGTTGGCATTCCTTGCCTGTCCCAGACATAGAGTTCCACAGATCCTTCAACTCGGTTTGCCCTCCGCTGCCAGTCTAAGATAATGGCAGCTTTAATAGCCCCATTTCCTCCCACCAGCCAGAGATTCATGTCATCTAAGAGCTTGTTATACGGCTCGCACCAGCCGGTCTCGACGATAACCGTTGGGTCTGGAAGGGTACCCGCTCGTATGAAGAGATCCGGTTCCTTGACAGATCCTGCGTAAGGGCCTTGGGAGAATACTTTCCCTACGTAAAATGAGTAAGGTTCAATTCCCATTGACATCAGGTAGGATCCGAATTCGAAATAGACTTACTAGGAGAACCGAGAAGCAGGAGGTGTTCGTATTCAGGGAAGGTGATAATCCCTTGTATTAGCCATTCACCAAGCACGTTTTTTATCCATGAAAGGTGACACTCATGGACCAGGGTTGCCCTGACACAGATCCGGAGTTCTTTCAGTATAGCGTTGTAACCGATCCTTTTCATATTTAGTAAACTGATTCAAAGCCATTTTGGTATGTTACGGTGTTACCTGCAAGAATGGCGTTCGAAAAGATCATCAAGGCTTCTCAAGACAGTCTGGAGTTTTTCGGTAGGGAGATTCTCGTAAGTTATTACGGTGGAGTAATTGCAGGCTTGTATTTGGTCGCTGATGTGACAGATGAGACTATCTGTATATGGAAAGCTCGATGCATCGGAAAACAAAAGCGTTGTACCCAGGGAAGGATCAAATCCAGTGGGTGTCATATTGAGTATCTGTTGAGGCAGACAGAATAAGGTGAGAGAAGAACTGCCACCAAGTTGAGGCGGGGTGTGAAAAGATCGCAGTATTCCGTGCTGAATGCAATCCCAACGTCATCTGGCTGGGTGCCTTGACGCCTTGGTGCCTGGATGCCTGGCCATTCCCAATTCAATTGGGTAGGCCTACATTTATCATACCATACTTCAACTGCGTTTAGAATAATACACAGCTGCTCTACAATTTTCCATAACACAGTATATTACAATCTCTAATGTCTTGGATCAGTTTCTAGGATAGCACATAACGTCACGGCAGAGAAGTTAAGATAGTGCATGGTGGTATAGCATAGTCCCTGGCATGGTATATTTAGTGTCACGGCATATTGAATATCCCAGTTCATTCAGTAACAAAGAACCTTCATTCATGCTACATCCACAGCTTTGGTATCCCAAAACACGGCCATTGGACCCCAGCCCTATTGTCGTGTCAGACTCGCCCGCAAGGTCTGCGCCTCCCCGGTGTCGAAGTACCCATACTGGATCCCTTTACCTATCATGTAGGAGAAGAGCTGGGCCACGACGACAGTCGCAAGTCGCCTCGCTGCGAATTCGTATCCCTTGCCATCCTGGTTGATCACGTCACGATCCGGCCGAATCTCCGAGACCAGCCCAGTAACGATCTCTTCGCGTCTCAACATATGTGGTGCCTTATACTCGATCACAACGGCAAGGATACTTTGTTCGCCAGAGGCCCGGTATATGCAAACCTGATCTGCTCGGTTGCCCTTCCCCCGCGCCTTTCGCCGACGTCGCGTCAACCGGTTGGACGGTCTAGAACCAATCGACATTTGCTCCATCGATTCCGAGAGGGAGTCAACGGTAATACCGAAGTCCGTGTGGCTTTCGCTTTCAGAAGTCACCGTTCCATCAAGACCGAGATCACTCCTCAGCGATAAGTCATTGTACGTCACGTCCATCAGCTTCTGGGCGGCATGCTCCACAACGTATCGCTCGCTATTTCGGAGTCCAATCTCGCTGCTGATCGGGCGAAGCAGGGACCTTACATAGTCCAACTGGTGCCGAGATGGAAAGGCGGCCTGGGAAGAAAAGGAAGGACTGAAGGAAAGCTCATCCCAGACATGTTCTTGTTCCCTTATGAATGTGGCCCACGAGATGATTCGTCGAGGATAAAATCGCCCAGTCGGATACGTCGTGTCCCCTTGTGTCGTTAAGGAACGGCCAGCTATTATTTCGATAGCAAGGCTGAGCGAATGGCATGTCTCGAGATATGGTTGGAGTGTCAATGGTCGCAATGCATCTGCGAATTTCTCGACTTCTTGGTCTAATTTCCTAAACTCTAGAGACATAAGCTCTCTAAATACATAAATAAGAAACCAAAGAGGGGATGTATCTCGCCATGTTAAGGCTCAATTTGAAATATCATATAAAAAGAAGTGATCGACAATGGCTGAATAATCTGAAGCTTTCCAACTCGACAATAGCGGTCATTTTGGTTGGCAGGACCTAGGTTAAGCAGTAAGAGTACCAGCGGTTCTGTATCATGGCGGTTCGGTGTCTGATTACGTTAGTTAGGTGGAAGCGCTCATCAGGTAATAAACGGGTAATTGTTAGTGGCAAAACTACATATATACGCAATACACTCGACCGCTTCCGCAGGTGTTCCGGTTGGTGGCAACCCAAACCGACCCTCTTCCCAGTCGGTAGAGAAACGGCCAATATGAATGAAGCGCGTATCAATGAAGAACAGCATGCGGTGTTGCGGTCGCTCATACGCCCTGATGAGATACTGACTCCAGATTCACCGGAGTTCCAGTGCAGGGCTCAGACCTGGGCTTCTCAAAAGCAATTGAACCCCGGCCTTGTGATTCGACCTAGATCAGTCGAGTCCTTAAGTAAGGTCATTGCATATCTTTACTCAACAGATCTAGACATCGGAATATACGGACAGGGGTTCATGTCCGCATCGGCGAAGGATGTCTTAGTCAATACGTCGGCGTTTAATGATTTCCACTTCGACCAGCACTCGGAGTTGGTGACGATTGGGGCCGGACAGACGTGGTCTGAGGTCTATCAGAAGCTAAGAGAGGTGGCTCCAGAATATGGAAGTAAGGAAATATTGCTTTTCCTCAACCCAATCAGCGACTTTGTGGCCCAAGACTGACGAGATATCTTAAGTCGTGGGAGCCCGCACTCCTTTCGTCGGAGTGGCCGGTACTATTATCTGTGGAGGCATCTCTTGGCTCTCCGGCGAGTATGGTTGTATCTCGGATCCCGCGAACATGTTAGATGCGAAGGTCGTCAAGTATGACGGCTCAACCGTCTGGGCTTCAGCAGAGCCAGAGCTACTGTGGGCACTGCGTGGCGGTGGCGGTGGCTTTGGAGGTAAGTAACCTTGCGATAGCCCTCGAAATCTCCCAGCGTGGGCAATGGCTGACGGTCTGCGTAGTGGTGACGCAAGTTGTGCTCCGAGTATTCCCTTATCCTCAGGAGATCTGGTCCGGGCCGATTCTGGTCCCCCGAGAGCGGCTTGAGCAGGTAGCAGAAGGAATCGCGACGTTCCTCTCCCAGCCACTCGATCCTAAGATCTCTATGCTCTTGTATGTCGTCAAGAAAAGATTGCTCGAATCCATCGGAACAGACTCTGATATGCTGGTCATCCATGCATTCGACGCTCTCGGTGAAGCGCATGGCCGTATGAATTTCCAATGGGCGTTGAATATCCCTGGGGCGATTGATCAGACTAAAATTAATACCCTGGTAGGTGTGGCAAACTTGCAAGGTGAGACTGACGTGCCAGAGCGATATCTAAATATGCGTGTCCAGGGATGAGAAGCTGATCAGGTGTCCAGACAAGATGCATATTGTCAAGGGTTCCATGAAACAATTCTGGGCTCCTTTGATGATCCGCGAACTATCTGCAGAGACCATCATCAAAGCTGTCCGATGGTTTGAAGAGATCCGAGAGCTTGATGAGTCAGTTGCTGACTGCACCTATCTCATTTTTCAACTGCTCAGCTCGGTGTGTAGAACCCATGACTAAAGTCATAAGCCCAGATTAATCGCAAAACCTAGTGTGAGCCCGCTGGACCGCTATCGAACTGTGCCTGGCCAAGACCCGCGGGCGTAAAACACATTCTGCTACTCGGTCCCGGATGTCCCAGCGATGCTGGCCCCGTTAAAGAGAAGCTTGTGCGAGACCTCGCCTGCCAGGCCGCCTCCCGAATTCTCGGTCAAGACGCGGAGGTCCATTATTTGCCAAGTGGATTTGAAGACTTCCACGATGCGAGAAAGGTATGCTTTATTTGATTTTACGCAGCCGCAGCTTTCTGGCCATTTCTTTAACGCACACTCTAGACTTGGGGGCACCATTTCCAAAGGTTACAGACGGCAAGAAGACACTATGACCCCAAAAACAAATTCAAAGGTGCTATCAATGTTGGTGATGCGTAGACAAGATACATGAGGATTTCAGACAGTGGGCGCCAAACGAAGTCCAGTGTCATTAAAACGGGTTGTGTTGTGGAATTCAGGGGAAACGGGGCGCAGGGAGTTATTAATCGGCTATAGTTAGGCTCATCGTGTTACTTAACTAGGATATAGTAGTACATGTAGCAGTTATAGGCTGCTTTCTACGCACTAGCTAATCGGACCTCCGGCTATATAAAATATATATACACTTATCGAGTGATATTTTGTTATATTTGTATATACTGAATTAGAGAATCCTTTTAACCCGTTAACTGCAAATTGGATATCTGGTCTGGTGCCGCCAGCTAGGTAGGTCAAACTTCTAATAATTTTCCTGAATGTTATATGCAGCCCTTGTCAAGGTGCGGGCTGCTGGCGGGGTAGTAGAACTGGTGACAGACAGACAGGCAGGCAGACAGAATCTCACCTATGGGTGAGATTTCAGCGTTCTTTTTGATTGCTACAGGTCAGGCTATATACAGGTTGATAGACCAGACGTAGCTCGAAGAGCTACAACAGGATCTTCAGGCAAGCGGGAAGATATGCGCATCCTGGGACGGATAATATAGCTTTAGATTAAGAAGTCAGATGATCCACACACAATCTTTAGATAGCTTGCAGATAGCGTAGCACTTAGACAAATCAAGCGATTGAAGACTAACCACACGGTAGAGCACACAGCTCCTCCTGCCATAGCCATTATATGGGTACGCTGTAAAATAGTGGATGAGAGAAGCCAGAGACCAAATATAAAAAGACATATATATATATAGAAGTAATTTATTTGTCTGTAGACTCGGCCAACAAAAGAACGACAAAAAAAGAACGAAGGAGATACCCGGGTTCGAACCGGGGCATTTAGGAGACGACGGAGTACTGGCCAAACAGAGGCCTCCATCAAAGCCTAACATCCTAACCACTAGATTATATCTCCGAGGCTGAACATTACATACAACCCAACCAACACAAAAGGCGAGCTGAGCTGCATCTCCATCTTCCTACAGCAGCGTGCATTAGATCGCTTTCGCATGTGCCAATCAGTGCCCCGACAGAAGACACTAAACACGACGGGACTCCCGCCTTGACAGACCGGCGAACCGTGGATCGCGAGCGCAATGGGACTCGGATATTTAGTGCCCTTTTGGCGTCGGGTTCAGCCCGCCCTCGCCAGGCTAGGGGCGCCGATCCTAGGCACGAGATCGAGAGTTTTCGACCAAAGTTTGGACCCCCTACGTCTGGGCTCATGCTGTGCGAGCTGAGAGCTCGTGGTCTGGAAAGCCTATCACTTGGGTATGTTGCCAACAATCCGTATTGTTTTGAGAGGTAAGACAAAGAGCCAGAAGATGGAGGGAGAGATCAGCCGGAAAGCATCGCTTAGAATTCCCAACTTTTCGAGCCCCCAGCTCTCCACTGGCTACTCATTGACTCGAGCTAGGAGCCACTTTTCTGCAGGATGTCCAAGAATACGGAGGAATGACCTCCCCGGCACTTGCATCCCGGCTGGCTGGCCCGACCCAATACGACGTTGCAACCTGTCTTGCTGTCAACACTGCCTTTAGCCAGATTCTGGGGTTAGCACCGGCGGATTTCAAATCACCGGTCTCTTCCAAGGAGGCTGTGTCTGCATCCGATCTGGTAGTGTGTTTTGCTGATTGGTCCTGCAAGGAGTCTGTATAATGAAGTGGAGCCTGCGCTATGAGCCATCACACTGCAAAAACACGGTCCCTTCGGCGAGGGTTAGTTCTCTCCTTGGTTTCCTCTTGCCTGAGATAATACATCTTCAAGATGAAGATCGACAGCCGATATCTGGTCAAGGTTTATCCCATGACCCAGTCCTCCATGCTTTTCTTGAACTGCCGTGCCGACGTCCGAGTCTTGACTTCAACACACCAACGTGCAAATAAATAAACACACCCCCGATCAAACCGGATTGGTCTCTGCCGTCAGACGACGCCATTTCAATACTAAAACAGCGCTATCGCCCTTCTAGCTCCTCGTCTGCTGTTTCCCTCCTGTGCGTCCACGTCCATTCTATACATACGTGCGTTGCTATCCTCGCCAGCACCTCATCATGGCCAGCAACCAACGCAACAAAGTCGGCGCCCTCGCTCGCCGTCTGCTTCTCTTTGTCTTTGATCGAGAAGAGCAAGGCTTCCCTCCCATGCACGGGCAGGGCATCCCACCACACCCCATGATGGTTGACGCCCAACAACAACAACCACTCCCCGGCAGCATGACCCCAGGAGGCCCAGGGCCCGACATCCCACCCAAACGCCTCACTCTCTCCACCACCGAAGCCGGCTCTCTCATCCCCCCATACGACAAGCTCCTCGTCTTCCGCGCCCTCACAGGAATCGACAGCGTGCCCGCCCTAACCGCGCTGAATCAATTCGTCCGCTCCGCCCCCAACGTCGGCATCTACACGCGAGTCGTGCGCGCCGAGCAAGCCTCCGCGCACCGCTATCGCCTCTTCAGCATTCTCATCAACACCTGCCTGAGTATCCAGATCGTCGTCGCTGCCGCGCTGACGGCCATCGGCGCCGCTTCGGGCCCCCACTCCGCCGTCACGGCCTTCGGCGCAATCAATACCATCATGGCCGGCATCCTCACCTACCTGAAGGGCTCGGGGCTGCCCGATCGCTTGAAACACTACCAGAACGAGTGGCGCAATATCCGAGAGTATATCGAGCAGCGCGAGCGCGAGCTGTGTCTTTATGGCTGCGACCTCGATATTCAGGAGGAGATCCAGATCATCGAGCATATGTATGAGGGCGTCAAGCGCGAGCTGGAGGCTACGAAAAGTGGCGGCGAGAATCGCGTCATGGAGCAGATGGGGAGGAGGAGATCGTTTTTACCGCCTCGTGCCCATCCCCAGCAGCAGCAGCAGCAGCAACAGCAGGCTCCCTCGTTCCCTGGGCATGAACAAGGGCAACCACCCGCATCATATCCTATGCACGGACAAGGGCAGGCGTCGCCGTATCCTATGCAGGGACAAGGTCACGGCCAAGGGCAACCACCCGCATCATATCCTATGCACGGACAAGGGCAGGCGTCGCCGTATCCAATGCAGATGCAGGGACACGTCCAAGGACAAGCACCATCACCATATACTCCGCAGGGCCAGGGGCCGCCGACACACATGCCCCAAGGGCCAACAAGACCGCCGCCAATGCCGCCGATGCGTGAACCGTCTGGCGCGAGCTCGGTGTCTATGCCAGAGCCTACGTTCTCGATGGAAAAGCCTTAATTTATGAATTGTTTTCGTGATGTTGTTTGCAAATTGCACATATTGGCCGTTTTAATCGACTGGATAGTCGTGCATGGGGGTGTATATGTTTGTCTTGCTCGATACCATTCTTTGCATCTTGAATGAGATACTCTAATCTTCTAATGTCACTAATGCGCACAGTTCAATTCCAGCGAAATAATGCATGTGTTGGTAAAGCCAATTGCCAATTACAACATATTCCTCAAGATGTCTACATCAGACAGATCCCTCATTAGTAATAAACCTCTTAACAGGAACCCTCCCTTCCCTCGCCATCTTCACTCCCAAGCTGAAATCCCCCGACCCGTATCGAAAACACCCTCGCACTGTAACCTCCTTCTCCGCCACCATCGCAATCGAAAACTCCACGCTCCTCTTCCCGTTTCCCATCTGTATATAGGACCCCCCCCCCCCCGGCCCGGAGAACATGAATGCCCATTTGAACGCAGGGTTCTGCGCCTGTGGCTTCGATGACGATGTCGAAGCCTGGGATGGGACTGTTCTCTTCTAGAACATTGTCAGAAGTAGGGGGATGGGAAAAGGGAGGGCCAGAGTCAGGATCAAATTTCCGAAGCAGTGCAGTGGCGTTTTCTTCAGCCGAGAGGGTCGAGAGGGGGATATACGTGCCGAAGGAGACATGTCTGTCTTTTGGGAATAAGTGACGCAGCAAAGTCCAATTTCTCCTCATTCACATCCACCATGACGATTTGCTTTGCGCCGAACTCCCGCGCCAGGGAGGACATTTTGTGGTTTGTGTGAGAGGGAGGGATAGAAGAGAGTGCAAGATACAACAGAGCTTTCTATGTGGTATGATATAAAAGAGAAATGAGAAGATCTATACTTCTACCCCCGCGCAGTCTGGAGATTCTCTCGGAGAATCTCCTTTCTGGATTCTTTAGATTTGATATACTTGAGTCAAGAACACGATCTTTCGTATAATTACTACAAATCCCATAAACCTAGCTATTACTCACTTATATCCCACTGCATTACCACTTCCCTTCTATCCTCACTCAAACCCCGTTTCTCTTAGTCTATCCCCTTAAATCAAATTCCCCAACAACCCCAACCCTCCCAGCACAATCGCCGCTCCACCAACAACCTCCTTCGCATTCGCACCGCCAGTGAACAGCGGACTCGACGGAGAGGCACTCGCAGTCGGGAGGGTCGGGGTGGCAGTGCTGGACGGCGGCACAGACGGCACGGACGAGGTTGGCGGCTTAGGAATCACCGGGCTTGAGGTCGTGGGCTGGGGCACAGACTCGGTGGGCTCAGGTGTCTCGGTGGGCTCGACGGGGACGCTGTCCGTGGGCTCGGGGACAGGCTCCTCGGTTGAGCTGGGGGACAGGGTGATGCCGTAGCGCTGGGCGCAGGTTTCGGGATCGAGGCCCTTCTTGGAGTTAGTTTGCTTGCTCCTTACTTCTCACTGAGCAGGATAAGGATAAGGATCGGGGGGAACATACATTAGGACAGCAATAAGGCGCCTGCAAACAGAAGGAATTCGCAGGGCATGCGTCTAAATAACACAACCACATAGTTAGTATCAGCATGCGTACTTGCTTTTCAATCCAGATAAAGAAGTTAAGCCATAGGGCAGAACGTACACTTCCCACCCGGACAACAAGTCTGTCCTTCTTTGGGGTTATAGCAGATGCCGCTGGTACCGCACACCGGCCAATTACTGGGGCAGCCCGGGGTGATGCCAGGGACGAAGGCCTCGCTGTCGCTCTGGCGCTTCAAGAGCTCCATGCCGACAAGGTGGGAGCCGGATTGTGCGGCAAGGCCCTGGCCTGCGAGGAGGGGGGCGAGGAGGAGAAGGTTGGAGAGCATATTGGCGAGAGTTGGGGTGATTGATTTCGATAAGTAGCGAATGGAGCGAGGGAATCGGTCTGTATTGCGAACAGTAAACGAATGACTGTATGTATATCTATCTGCCTTTGCTTTCTGCTTGAACTATGAGATGCACGAGGGGGGACTCAGCTCAATAACCCATATTTATACCCAACACCAGAGCCTTGCGAGACGAGCCTCCATAAGCGATTGGCCTCCGCATGTTGAGACGCCGTGCCTGGCTCCAAGAGCCTAATTTCCGGAATACGAAGCCTGTCCAGCCGTACGTGCAGGCCAAGACTGATCGCCGGCCAGTCACTTCGTATAGAGAGAGGGCGGACGATGCAGCTTGGACCGCATTTTTTGCTGAATACAGACATGCTTTTTCCCGTTTAGTCTTGGCCCTGTGGCTGGGCGGGGAATACGAGAGAAGGGAAGAAATAGATTGATTGATGGATGCGCTCAGGCCATGGCATGGATTTGGATCGGCGGTGGTGTGAACTTGTTGAGGTGGACAAGAGACAAGTCAATTCATTATCGGGGATGAGTAAACTCGCAAACCTTAGTTAACACTAACAGTAACATCTAACTGTGGATAAGAGACATGGTCATGCAATAAATCAACAGGCAGCAAATGCAAGGGAATATACACAGAATCACACCAAAACGACCATTGCAATGATGAGAACAGCCAAAAGTCATAACATCGTAAGGCCTCGGGGACCGCCGACTACGACGGTGCCCCCAGCACTCGCAACCGCTCCTTCAGCATCCCCATCTCCTGCTCATGGGTTGCTTCCACCTTCTTGTCTTTCTCCCTTAGAGTGATGGATCGGTACTCGCCGTCTCCTCCAGGCGCCCCCACCGTGACCCAGACAAATTTACACCCGTGTGCCCTCTCTTGGGCTCCCTCCCAGAACATGTCAAGCGATCTGAGGCCCCCTTCCCCCCCCAGGGACTTGTCGAATGGGCGTCCACCGATTCGTCCGTGTTTGATCCACCCTTTCATGACCTCCTTCAAAAAGGCAATCTTTTGGAGAAAAGAGTTGGCGTCGAGGATGTCTCGAAGGCGCTCATCCATCGGGCTGGCTGTCGCCCCGTAGGCAATGCTGAGGAATGTTCCAATCTCGTCCGATGAGACCGACCGCGTGTCGAACCCAGCAGGATGCATCCTCCCTTTCGCGCTCAAGTAGCGAGCGGCTGAAGGCGATAGGTGGTAGAAATCTATCCAGGGTGATGAGCTTCTAGTGCGACCCGGCGAGATCACGAGCTTCGTGTGGTCAGGGAAATTAAACTATCACAAACTAGTCAGTACGGTAGAAGGAAACCACAGTGTGGGTGAAACAAACCTGCAAGGCACCGTCCCCGAATCCCCACACGCCCACATTACCTAGGCGTTGGTAGAACTTGATGAACTGTCCTTGGCTCTTGGTCGACGCTTGATCCTCAAGGAATGCCTCGTCACCATGCCGGCCCAGAGTTCCGATCATGTACTTGCCAAACTGATCGACCAGTTTGACTCGTTTGATCTTTTCGGCGTCGGATCGCTGACACTCGATTCCAGTGTTGGTGCGAACCTTCACACCCGAGCTAGAGGAGCCGTTGGATGATGGCTTGACTTCAAATAACGACGGAGAAACTGCTGCGCGTCGTACGCCACCGTGGAAGCCTGATGCCTCGTTGTCGCAGTTCTCGTAGAATTCCACCGGCTTTCCTTGACGAGGCACAAGCTGGTCTGCCTCGGCATAGGAAAACGTGTCTCCCTCTCGTTTCTCGTGGCTCCGTGCCTTGCGTCGGATGTGCTTCTCCCCTTCGCGCACGACGACTCCAGTGGCCGGGTTGCCATTCCCTGCTCTGAAGACACAGCCAACACTCCCATCATCCAAGACGTAGCCAATGCCGTATCGGTTGGTGTAATCTACCCATTTGATAACGTACGCGTGCGGTTCTCTCCTGGCAACTGCACGACGTCGGACGGATGAATGAGGCACCAGGTTTGAGAGCATGTGCCGTAAGTCCGCATTGATATCGGCAATGGACGTTCCGGGAAGGAATTCACACGGCTCATCACGATGGAAGAGAGGGTTGGTTCCCAGCGATGACCGAGGCTTATTACCGGAAGACACTGAAGTCTTACTACCTGATCTAGGCATGGCTTGAGCTTGGGGTTCCGGCTGCGGACGCTGGCTTTCTTCACCTGTAAAGGGTGGCTGGTCTAGCTTATGCATTTCAACCGGTTTCACTACCTCGGGCTTCTCCACCTTGGGGGCAACGCGAATTGAAGCAGGGCGCGGTCGGATAGGAACGCTATCGATCGTTGTGACTGTGGTTGTCGTTCGATCTTTGGGCAAGGGAAGCTCGAGGCCATCCTTGTTCGCGGCTTCTAGCCGTCGAGACTGCGAACGAGTCTTTCCAACAGTCAGCATCGCAGCATCACTTGTAATTCGGGACACCTGTGGTACCAGGTTTCGTTCCGAGCCACGCGTTGAACCTGAATAGGATGCAGCTACCCCCCGACGCGTGCGAATCGGACGATCAGCGAGGCCCCCGGTTGGTGCACCGGGTATTGACAGTACATCATCGTCGACGCGAACATTTTCCAGCAGTCGGGGTACCGGGCCGGGAGGGTCGCAAAGGGTTGGCACCTTTCTGACGGAGCCTCGGCCTGTCGCCTGCTGTCGCAGAGTAGCCGCATGGCTCTGGGATTCTTGTCGACGTTGCTGGGCTGCAGCTAATGCTGCCTGCGTCCGTGACTGTGAGACCGAATTGCTGCGCGCCGACGCGGTGCTCTTGGAGGACAGAACGCTACTCTCCACGGAGGGGCAGTCTCTACGCTTCGTTAGCATCAGCTCCGGCACGCTCCAATCTCCCTCTGGATCATGGGGGTAGCTGTAAACAACGTCCTCGGGCAGAGGTATAATGGGTTGAAGCCCCTTCTCCTCCTCCACGAGGCATTCAGCAAACGCTGACTTGGACCCATGCTTGCCAGCAGCCTTGCGGGCAGATCCATCCGGCTTTCTCCCAACACCGCAAAAAGTGTAGAATGCGGCTTTGCAAATGTGGTACCGTTGGCTCGGGTCGTCGACGTTCTCTATATAGCCCGACAGTTTGTCGTCATATTCCAGACTGTGGCCAATAAGCATATCGTCGCCACGAGGTTCGGCATGCGTAAGCCAGAAAGGCCTAGCCAGGCAACATTCGGGCTCCAATCTCCGCGGGATGCATCCATCGTACATGCTGAAGAAAGGATGCTCAACAATGTCGTCCGGGTCGGGCCGTTCCTCCTCGGCCAAATTCAAGCAAGAGCTGACTAGCGATTTCGCTTCCTCCGGGATGTGGTTGGCACACTCGGCACCTTTTGGCCAGACGTATGTAAGGTTTCTGACTTTCTTGTATATTTCTTCCTGGGTTTTCGATTGGAACGGTGGGTAGCCCGTGAGCATTGCAAAGCTACATCGCACTGTTAGTGGCACGACAGGGAAATCAAACGGGTCAATACCGCGCTCACCATATAACACCGAGGGACCAGATATCGACCTTTTGCGTGTGTCCTCCTTTGGTTTTGTCCAAAACCTCCGGCGCAATATAGTTCGGCGTCCCGCATAGCGTCCTTCTCCGTTTCTCGTCCTTCTCTGAGATGATCATCGCTGCCAGCCCGAAATCTCCCACTTTGATGTCCATGTTCTGGTCCAGGAACAGGTTTCCCATTTTCAAATCACGATGCGCGACATTCCGCTTGTGTAGATACTTCACCGCACCGCAAAGCTGGATCATAAATCGTCGGACCTCCGGCAAACTTAAGCACTTCCTTTTCCTGACCATGTCCATAACCGATCCATTCGGGCAAAGTTCGAGGATCACGTATGTGCTCTGATCGAAGGCGAAGGCGCGATGGAAACCGACGATATGGGGGTGGCGCATCTTCGAATGAATCTGAAGCTCGGTTCGAAACTAACCAACATCAAGCATTAGCAAAGTTCTGCGACCAACATGAAGTATCCGGAGCCTCGTAGAAGTACCTTCTCCTGCATCTTCTTCTGCGACATCTCCGATCTCACCACCTTCATCGCGAAGACCCGACTGTTGCGCAGCAACGTCCCTTCGTAGCAGATAGCAAATCCTCCCTTTCCCAAAAATGCGCCGGTCGAGTAGCGCTCCCCATAGTCCGTAGGCTCTGTAACCAGGGCGGGCGGCGGCGGCGCATGGTTCTTCGAGGAAGCAGATTTCTGCGCGGCGTTGGCAGCTGCAGCGTTGCGATCGAGTACCTTCCGTTCCATCGGCACTTTTGGCTTGATCATTTGATTCGTTGACCGGGGTGACAGTGCCTCCATCTTTGCTTTTCTCCTCGAGTCCAAATAATAGGATTAATATAGTATTAATCGTCGCTGGCGATCCAGATGCGCAAGCCGACAGTCTGAATTAAGGCAGTCGTAACAATCATGAGTTATTGCAATATACAATATGAAAATACTAGGCGGTGCAGACGGGGTATATCGGACGAGCTGGTGCTATCCTAGACGTTGGGTTAGTCAGTCAATTGAGGGGAGACAGCACTGATATGCACAAGACCCAATGTGCAGGCATATAACCAATATGGCGAACACAAAATGGAGTGACAAAGAAGCACACAAAGATGCAGTATCAACAAGCAGCAACACCCCAGCGGAGCACGGAGGGGCGAAAACTCGGATCACCAAGGCGACTCACCGGAAGAAATCAGAAAAGAAAAAAAAGATAACAATGACGCTCAAAAACAATCACATGCGGCCAACGCCCGACTGTCAAACAGCCTTCAGTTCCCGGAATATTGCCAGCAGGTGGGGGAGCAAGGGAATAAGAAGCAAAGGCAAGTCGAGGCAGCAAAAGGGATGGCGGCGAGTCACGGGCCCAAACGATTTGCCGAAAGGGGCAATCGATAAACAATACTCCGAATGCCGTAACAACCGTGCATTGCTGACTCAGCATGCACATGTCTGGGTTATGCACTGTATGATGACGCCGAGCGGTGCCTGACAATTCGGTCAGCAACTCTTCTCGACGCTTCTGACTCTGAAGTACTTGACTCTACTTTACTAGGAGCCTTTCCTTGATCTCCCATGACAGCAATTCCACCACCACCTACTGATTGCCACTCTTACCTCCGCCTCACTCCCCTCTTCCCTCTCCTCCCTGTTTCATCACCATGTCCCTCACCCTCAAGCTCTCCTCCTTGGCCATCCGCACCCTCTCGAAGCCGATCGCCGTATGCCCAGCCCGCTCGATTCTGTTAGCAGTCCCGACCAAACCATGCTGACTACTACTCCAAGAACCAAATCAAAGCGCAAGCCCGCGAGCATGAACGCTTCCGACGAGTGTGCATCGGCATGGCGCAATCTCTGCACCGGCTGGACATGCGTCTCCGACTAGGCACGCTCCGCGACACCGCCGCCTCGCAACGACAAGCCGCCGCCGAAGCCGAAGTGCGAAAACACAAACCGACCTCTCCGACGGCCAAAACGCATGCCGAGGCCAGAGCCGAAGAAGAGGCCCTCGCGAAGGCCAAAGCCGCCGCCGAACAAGCCGCGAATCCTCGCAAACCCCACATTCGCCCGCTGTCGGAGTCCAAAGCCATCGAGTCCGGCGCCACGTTTATCAGCGAGTCGTTCTTGTTCCTGGTCGCAGGTGGGCTGATTGTTTTCGAGTCGTGGAGGTCGCGCAGGAAGGAGAACACGCGCAGAGAGGACGTGGAGTCTCGCTTGGCTGAGCTGGAACAATCGGAGAATACTGCTCGGCAGGCCTTGATTGCATTAGAGAAGGAGCTTCTGCAATTAAAATCCAAGCAAGGGATTCTACCGAAGTCGTCGCCTAGGATTCTTCCCCGCGAAGTCTGGGAGGTCGAAAAGGAGGAAGTGGAAGAGGCCGACCAGCCGAGTTGGTGGGAGGTCGTCACATCCTATCTTACATTTGGTCAAAGTGAGAAATCAACCGAAGCTGTTGTCAGCGAAGATCAGACCAAGACCAAGAAGGAGGATGATAAACCCTCGGCTCCTACGAATCCACCTCAGCCCAGTCCTTCGACATCGAAACGGGTTTAACTGCTAATAGACATATCGCTACATATATAATTCTGTTTCTTATAGAGGTTATTTGGGCAGGTGGCGGAATACCTGTCTGTCTTATTGTTTGGATAGATACCCATGTGACACCGGCTGACGTTGAGCGGGTGGATGATTCTCCTCTCTTCCCACTGTACATACTTTGTTCTCTTCTCTCTTATCTTCGAGGAATGCCAATCGCCATGAACAATCAACCTAATCTGGGTTCCATCCACGGGCAGTTCTCCTCATCCCTCCGAGGACGGTCCATGTGGAAAGTCCTAGGACCGGTCCTGACGGCTCAAGCAACTGCTCTTCATGGTACTGCTCCTGTGTCAACCTTGCATCCGTATCCTCATGTCTTCATGGAATGCCCCTTACCAGGATACGACTTCAATCTTTTCCTAGGAAATAGTTCGCAGCCTTTACACGTCATCCTCCTGACCTCATCTTCACTGAGCCCTGACAACAAGGACCACACACTTTCTCGACTGAGCGACTTCTCGACCTCCATGTTATCGTCACCTGGTAGATCCATCATCGGGCTTCTCCTTTCCGAACAACCATTCCAAAGCGCAACTGGAAAATATAACCTGGACGCACTATTGACCCTTCGGATCCTGTTCGTCAACCAAAAATATCCAATACCACTAGTTATTAACATTCATAGAATGATGGAAAACCTCTCCGTATCTATACCCGTATTACCTATTCCCGACTCATCCAGCTTTTTCGAAAGTGTACACGAATACTTGAGTAATCTTGCGGACATCCCGGCTCAGGATCCTTCTACGGCAGATTCTATCAATCTTTTGTCGCATACTAGCTCCGGTGACGCTGGCTTCTTGTCGGAGCATGATAGGAATGTCTTGAGTGATTTGTTTCCATCCTTGAAGGTCATGAGCCGGGCTTTGCAGACTCAGGATGGACGGGATATTCTCTGTGATTATCTGGGTGAGGAGAAGGCGAAGGGAATTGTTAATTTCTGGGCAAATGACTCGTTGAATGAGTGATTGCCCGACGTATGAATTTGTCTCGTTTCTTGCTCGGCTTTTGTTGCTGGTAGTCTGAGTTCTTTGTTGTGTCTGCGGATATATATCTCGGACTCTCGGGATGAATGTAATTGCATGCAGCAGGCTATTAATTCAGCCAGCAAGTATTCCTATTCTCATTACTCCAATCCTTAGCCGAAATACTAAGCTATTGACACCAAGACCTATGCGTACTGAGTTGACATTGGCGCGTCCATGGACAAAACCTAGGATGACGTCATACGAAAAGATGGCTGCCTCAGGCTATATATAGGGGTTGCGCCATACGAATACGAATGCTCCTTTAACAAGCAATCGGTCTTAATTCTCGAAGATGGAGACGTGGGCCCCATAGTTATTCTGCTCCTATTACCAATGCCCCACTTCGAGATCAAATTGAAATTATACGGAGTACTAAGAAAGCAAGGACTATTTGACAGGAGGAATACTGCAACTCAACAATCTACCATGTGAGAGAAAGGAGGTGGTGGATCAAAGTGACATTGGGTATTTTGTGGCCTTTGGGCATCCAACAATGCATTCAAGATATGCTGAAGCGTCCTCTTTACATTCCCCGCGATACCTTATGCAACTTACACTGGTGGTGACGGACTTCTTGTTGGTACTGGTGTTCTATTCGACGTATATCCCGGAAGATTCTTGCAGCAGGTCCTTTGAACAACTGCGTTACGGAGGACTACTGAAAGCATAGCCCGTCCAGATCGGAACTGCATCCAGTCGCTTCCACGTGGCAGAGAAAACTCATGTCCTTGACAGCGAAGGAAATGCGGTGGTGTTGATAGAAGCGGGTTGGACGGCATAACTCGCCAGGTGTGTTTGCCAGAGATTCTAGATGGGATGTCGGCGTACGATAGTGTACTCAGACTATCACTCTCCAGTAATACATCAAGGCCATTCTGGGCAGGATACAGTGGTTAGGCAAAACAATAATCTGGTTGAACAAAGGGCACGTGCTCCCCGTCAGGCACCAGGAAAAGGAAGACCCAAGGAACCCACGAAGGAACCCAAGGAACGCTGGAGGCAAAAGATTGCGCGTTTGTGTGGCGCCCGGCAGTGCCACACGTGCCGGTGTGGCGCAGAAGGGGGTCTCCGCGGCCTTAGGCAGGAATCCCGATCTGTCCTCCACAACCGTCGTCATTCGGTCCCTCTCCCTCTCCCTCTTTCTCTCCCTCGTACTCCTCCTCCCTATCTTCGTTCGTTCCCCTCCTCCTGTCTCGGAGCCCCTCTTGACCATTCCATACTATATCCCTGGAATGAGCACTCGGTCTTTCACGCTCATTCCATTCCCTACTGTGTAATCGGTGATCAACCCTAATCCCGCAGCTGATACGGATATCTTGACGCCTGCGCCAGGTCCCGGGGCGATCGGTAGCAACAACCATGGTGAGTCGCCTCGTCTTGCGGCGTATCTGGATACGGGGATACGCAATGGCTAGACATACTGGTTAGAAAAATTTATTTACTCACACATATCCATCCAGGGACACTCAAGACGTCCGGCCGGCGGGGAGAAGAAGAGTCGAGGTTTCGGTCGCTCGAAGGTCGCTGATGTCGGCGATGGGCGGCAAGCGGGGGGCAAGCCCCAAGTGCGGAAGGCTGTGTTCGAGAGCACGAAAAAGAAGGAGATTGGTGTTTCCGATTTGACCTTGCTGAGCAAGATCTCGAACGAAGCCATCAACGATAACTTGAAACTGCGTTTTGAGCACGACGAGATCTACGTAAGCTCCGGATCGCGCGGTTCTGGCTGACGCAGGCGGCTAACCGGTGTTGCTCTAGACGTATATTGGACATGTGCTGGTGTCCGTTAACCCTTTCCGAGACTGTAAGTAGCCACTGGTCCAGGGGAATGAATCCGTGGCGTGACAGTGGCTAACTGGTTTGTCTTCTCTAGTGGGTATCTACACCGACAGCGTCCTTGAGTCCTATCGGGGGAAGAACCGACTGGAAACCCCGCCCCATGTCTTCGCGGTCGCCGAGTCCTCCTACTATAACATGAAATCCTATAAAGACAACCAGTGTGTGATCATTTCCGGGGAGTCTGGTGCCGGAAAAACCGAGGCTGCGAAGCGGATCATGCAGTATATCGCGAGTGTATCCGGGGGTACCGATTCGTCCATCCAACAAACGAAGGAGATGGTTCTTGCAACGAACCCGCTACTGGAATCATTCGGAAACGCGAAGACGTTGCGTAACAACAATTCCTCCCGTTTTGGAAAATACTTGGAGCTGGAGTTTAACGCCAATGGAGAGCCGGTCGGTGCCAACATCACCAACTACCTGCTGGAGAAGTCGCGAGTTGTGGGACAGATTACGAACGAGCGTAACTTCCACATCTTCTATCAATTCACGAAAGCTGCGCCGCAGAAGTATCGAGGTATGGTTGGCTAGTTGTTTCTCGAAATGCTCATTACTGACTTTGCGAACAGATATGTTCGGTTTGCAGCAACCCCAGTCCTACGTTTACACTAGCCGATCCAAATGTTTCGATGTGCCCGGTGTCGACGATAGTGCCGACTTCCGGGATACTCTCAACGCAATGGGCGTTATTGGTATGAGCGAGGCTGAGCAGGACGACGTCTTCCGCATGCTGGCTACGATTTTGTGGATCGGAAACATTCAGTTCACGGAGGATGACTCGGGCAACGCTGCCATCACGGATCAATCAGTCGTTAACTTCGTCGCCTATCTCCTGGAGGTTGATCCGGCCGAGGTGAACAAGGCGATGACCATCCGTATCATGGAAACCGCTCGGGGAGGTCGCAGGGGATCGATTTACGAGGTTCCTCTGAACACGACCCAGGCCTTGGCCGTGCGCGATGCGCTTTCCAAGGCGATCTATTTCAACCTTTTCGACTGGATTGTGGAGCGCGTCAACGCGTCGTTGACTGCTCGCGAGGCCGTGACGAATTCCATCGGTATCCTTGATATTTACGGATTCGAGATTTTCGAGAAGAACTCTTTCGAGCAGCTGTGCATCAACTACGTCAACGAGAAGCTTCAGCAGATTTTCATCCAGCTGACGTTGAAGGCGGAGCAGGATGAATATGCTCGGGAGCAAATCCAGTGGACTCCGATCAAATACTTTGACAACAAGGTTGTGTGCTCGTTGATCGAGGACAAACGCCCACCAGGTGTCTTTGCCGCCCTGAACGACGCTTGCGCAACGGCCCATGCCGACTCTGGTGCTGCCGACAACACCTTTGTCGGCAGGCTGAACTTCCTTTCCCAGAACTCGAACTTTGAAAACCGACAGGGACAGTTTATCGTGAAGCACTACGCTGGTGATGTCAGCTACGCAGTCGAGGGAATGACGGACAAGAACAAGGACCAGTTGCTCAAGGACCTACTGAATCTCGTCGGCCACTCGAGCAACAACTTCGTTCACACGCTGTTCCCCAACCAGGTCAACCAGGATGACAAGAGACGACCACCTACGGCAAGCGACAAGATCAAGGCTTCCGCCAACGACCTGGTGGCAACCTTGATGAAGGCCCAACCGTCCTACATTCGAACCATCAAACCCAACGATAACAAGGCTCCCAAGGAGTACAATGTCGGCAACGTGCTGCATCAGATCAAGTATCTCGGTCTTCAGGAGAACGTGCGTATTCGACGTGCTGGTTTCGCTTACCGTCAGACTTTCGATAAATTCGTGGAACGTTTCTACCTGCTCTCGCCCAAGACATCCTATGCGGGTGACTACACCTGGACGGGCGACTCGGAGTCAGGTGCCCGCCAGATCCTGAAGGATACCAGTATCCCGGCAGAAGAATTCCAGATGGGTATCACGAAGGTGTTCGTCAAGACCCCGGAGACGCTATTCGCCTTGGAGGCCATGCGTGATCGGTACTGGCACAACATGGCCATTCGAATCCAACGCGCCTGGCGCAACTACCTTCGCTACCGTATCGAATGTGCGATCCGTATACAACGATTCTGGCGTCGCACCACGGGCGGTCTTGAGCTGATCAAGGTGCGTGATAAAGGCCACCAGGTGCTCCAAGGCCAGAAAGAGCGCCGGCGCATGAGTCTGCTCGGCTCGCGACGGTTCCTCGGCGATTACCTGGGCTTGGGCAACAAGGGTGGCCCAGGGGAGATGATCCGCGACGGTGCAGGCATTAGCGGTAAGTGTCCATACTGATCATCAGCGCGTCCCGTTCTGACATGTGTGGTTTCAGGATCGGAAGATGTGCTCTTCTCTTGCCGTGGCGAGGTGCTGGTGTCCAAATTTGGTCGCTCTAGCAAGCCATCGCCTAGAATCTTGGTTTTGGTGAGTAATATACACAACCATCAGGAAGTCATATTCTAACGTCTACAGACGAGTCGACATGTATATATTGTAGCACAAACTATTGTCAACAATCAGTTGACAATCTCGTCTGAGCGAACGATACCACTTGGGGCCATCAAGTCTATCAGCACCTCGAACCTGAAAGATGACTGGTTTTCCATTATCGTCGGTGCACAGGAGCCTGACCCTCTCGTGAACTGTGTCTTCAAGACGGAGTTCTTTACCCATCTTTCCACTGCCTTGCGTGGACAGCTGAACTTGAAGATTAGCGACCAGTAAGTGTGGCCATATCAACAGTATGAACTCTTCTAACCAATGGATAGCATCGAGTACAACAAGAAACCAGGCAAGTTGGCCACTGTAAAGGTTGTCAAGGACCCGGCTGCTTCCAATGTGGACAGCTACAAGAGTAGCACGATTCACACCTCTGCCGGAGAACCTGCCAGCTCCGTTTCCAAACAGACTCCCCGAGCGAAGCAAGTGGCCGCGCGACCCGTCACCACCGGCAAATTGCTTCGTCCGGGAGGCCCCGGCGGCGGCCCTTCGAAGTTGGCTTCTCGGCCTGTGCCTGCACGCCAGCCCCTGCCTCAATCCACCTCACAGCCCGCCGCTGTGCAACCACCACCTCCGGCTCCTCAACCAGCGGCCGCCCAACCGGCACCACCTCCAGCTCCAAGGCCTGTTCCCCAGCCCATTGCTGCCGTTGCCGCCTCTCATACACGGACTGCGTCGTCTGGCTCCATGAGAGCCCCGCCACCTCCTCCACCTTCGAGTCCACCGGCGCAAAGGAAACCAACTGCCAAGGTTTTGTACGATTTTAGCAGCGCCCAGTCCAACGAACTTTCTATCCGCGCTGGCGAGGTCGTGCAGATCGTGTCCAAGGAAGGAAATGGTGGGTCTCTGTTGTCCCTGTGCCCTGTTTGGCTTGCTAACATGTTTAGGCTGGTGGTTGTGCATGAACACTGCAACGTCCGTGCAGGGCTGGACCCCCGAAGCCTATCTAGAAGAGCAAGCTGCGCCGGCCCCAAAGCCTACTCCTCCGCCTCCACCACCCGCGGCTCCTCGAGCCAGCCCGGGCCCTGCGACCAACGGAGCTGCCGCCGCTGCAAAGGCCAAGCCGGCGCCTCCAGCACCTCCAGCCAAGCGGCCCAACATGGCGGGTAAGAGGACAACACCCGCTCCGCCGCCGGCACCTCGCGACAGTGCCGTGAGCATGCAGTCGCAAGACTCGTCCGGTGGCAGTGGACGTGCCACGCCAAACAGCGCGTCCAATGCCAGTTTGGCCGGTGGACTTGCCGAAGCACTGAGGGCGAGACAAAACGCGATGCAAGGCAAGCAGCAGCACGACGATGACGACGACTGGTGATCGCTTCGACTTTTTCTTCTTCCTTTTCCTTGATTTAGCACATATCCGTTGACTTTTATCATTCCGTTGTGTTTCCGTTGCTCAGCCTTAGAGTATCATTCCGTTTATTGAGTGTTTTCGGTCTACCTGATACCAACCCAAAAAGTGGACCTACATTGCTTGGCGCTGGCATACCCTCGGTGGATGTTAACATTTGAATTTGTAGGTAGATGTTTGGTATAAATAGAGTTGTTATACTATGTTCAGCACGATGAACCTAGACCCATTCCAATCCTGTTCTCATACTCCAGCCCCGCTTATTTCAAGAACTTGCTAGCCAAGCTCATCAGACCACCGCCAGGTCCCCCAGTGCCAGACGAACCACTCCCCTGCCCCTTCATGTACATCTTCAGCGCCATCTCGGCGGCCTTGTTCACAGCGGACTGTTTATCCTCGGTCTGTACCCGTTAGTTACCTCCTAAACACAAATGAAAGGAAAGGAACTTACAACTCCACCCCCGCTCGCATTCTTCTCATCCCACAACTTACTCGCCTGAGCCATGGCAATCCCAATCAACTTGTTCTTATCCATCCCTCCACTGCTGTCTCCTGATCCAGAGCCAGAGCTCGAACCCCCACCACCAGTAAACATCTTCAACGCCTGCATCGCAGCCCCCGCGCCCAGAGAATTCGAATCATGTGCCCGTCGCTCGTCGCTCCCGCCGCCGTACAGCGCCTGATGCGACTGCACCATATGCGACTCGTCGATGTCGTCCTGCTGGCTCTGGTTCTTGCGATCCTTGATGAATGATAGGGCCGTGTTGAATAGGGAGCTGTCTTCGTTCTTGTGCGCCTGGGCGTGCGAGGCCGCGGAGCTGAACTCGTCGTCGGATCCGTACCCGGATTGGCCCTGGCCGTGGCCGTAGCCACCGGAGGAACCGTGTTGAGGACCGCCGTAGCCAGAGCCAGGGCCGGAGTTGTAGTTTCCTCCTCCGTAGTTCCCGTTGCCGCCGCTAGGAGTGTTGAAGTTGGCGCTGCCGCCGGCGGAGTATCCTCCTCCTTCGTGAGAGCCGTAGCCGCCGGATGAGTGGTGCTGAGGAGGACCGCCGTAGCCAGAGCCAGGGCCACCGCCGTAGTTTCCGCCGCTGGGCATGTTGTTGTAGTTGGAGTTACCGCCAGAGTAGCCTCCTTCGTTGGAGTAGCCGCCTTGGTTGGAGCTGTAGGAGTTGTTGGAGTTGTTGTTGTTGTTGTCACCGCCGCCGGTGTGCTTGTTGATGGTATTTTGGATGAGGTCGGAGAAGGACATATTGGGCGGGTGTTGAGACGAATCTGTACAAGGTATAAGGGATCGAGGATAGGGAGGGGAGGGAATAGGGGTCAATAGGAGGAAGAATGAGAGGACGAGAGAAGACGAGGGGTATTTAACAGCAAACAAAGTTAGCCAAGAGAAGCTCAGCTGGATCGCCGGCCTCAGGTGTCGAGGAGGGGCTGTGGCGGTGCAGGGGCGGGGCGGTGGAGCACTCAGCCACAGCTGGCGTGGACTTTGCCGGAAGGGGAATAGGCCGATCTCTATCTCTTTTGGGTTGTTTATGTAGGTGAAGTAAAGAGGAAATCTACAGTGAAGATCTTTTTTAGGCATAATGTGGATTTGGAATTGGGGTTTTCATGACTTCACCAGATGACATGTGTTTGATATTGACTGTTCAAGCCTATGCTATAAGTTTGGCTTGGAAAAATATATAATCTGTCATCAAGCAACACAAGAGGGGCTGAAGAAGTACACAGTGTAAGTAACATGGAACAGGTAGCCCAGCTAATGTGGGTAAGAAGCTATTCAAAGACTATCAGAGCAGGAGATGATACTATTTAACCCAATAATAGGTTAATGATTTTCGTGATGATCCCTGTGGGTATTGAAGCCGACAGAGTACACGCCACATCTGCATAAATAGCACATATCACGTAATGGGCTTCACAAAACGTGTATAATTACAGTGATCGTAGTATGCCTTCGTCTTGTCTATCAATGAAAATCGGGCTTTACCTGATAAATCAAAGAATATGATTTGCTCTGTATGCTGTCATACTAGACTTTGAGCTTGGTAACCAATACCTTATTCGAGCAGCGTCTTTCCGCAGTGACTTTCTTCAGGGAAATGCTTGCATTAACCCATTTATATAGCTCAAAAAAGTAAACCGTAGCTAAGGAGTCTAGAAATACTCTAAGGATCTCATTCTTTCAGTCCCAAGGGCTACTGGCTGCATGGATTAATTAGCTACTACAGAGTAGGAACCAGACAAGGAATGCCCGTAGGTGCATCGTGCATGAAGCCAAGTTAGACAGGCAGCTCCAGAGGGAGGAATCCGATCCTGCAAAAGATTAGCAGAATTGGCCAATTCAAGTATACCCATCATAATGTAACTCAGGAGATGAATGGTCGGTGGATGCCTTCTGACACATTGCATTATTTGTAATTACCATGTGCAACTACTGAGATCCAAGCCGTGCCGTCCACCTGTCTAGTATAGTAAAGTATCTATTGTAACTCCTAATACCTAGTCTATTGAGTGGGTGATCTAAACGAATGGTAGATATATACACTCGAAACAGGCTCTGCTGTTGGCAGTAACAGTCAATGCATCGGGGCCAAGAATGACATCTAATCTGACTATTCACAGGATGCGAAAGGACCGAACCTCCTACCTCAAATCTTGGACAGCAAGAACCCATCATTCTGCAACTTCTGGAACACCCCCGACGGATCATACCTAGCCGCGATGCTTGTCAACTTCGCCACGTTCTCTGCGCCGTACGACGATAGCGGATCCTGGTCTCTAGATGCATCATTCATGTAAAAGAAGGGATCATGTAACCCTCGCGCACTAGACAGTTCTTCCCATTTTTGTGTAGTGACGATGGATACCGAACGGACTGCTTCGTCGTTGGAGGCCTTTTCCCAGTCGATGAGCGTAGTCCACCCTGTATCACATAATTTTTTAGCTTCCATAAGTGAACATTGAGGAGGGGGTGTGAAAGAGTGGGTGGTTAACATACATTGAGTATTCTCCTTCGACAGACCCAGAGGGTTTCCTCCCTTCTTATTACCATACTCGACCATGGAAACGGCAATAGGCTGCAGGACGAATGTCTGGTTTGCCCCCGTGGATTCATGCACGGCTGTGGCTTTCTTTTTCCAGAAATTGTACACATCTTTGTAGAGCTGCGCATCGACTTTGGAGCTGGCAGCGCGGTAGTCATGGCGTGTAATACTTTACTCACACAACTATTAGCTTTACTTGGATCGGATGCGATTCAGTGATTGGCTAATAAATCTTACCTGGCAGGAGCGCCGGAAGCAGAGGCACCGAGGATATGGGTCAGTTTGAGAACAGTGCCATTGGTAGCTGGCACTCCGTAATTAAGGACACGGATATTGTTGAATGGCGAGAAGCAGGATGGGATGTCAGCACTTGGCTGGCTGTAGATGAAGCCCAGGGTGACGATGTCTAAAGCCACGATCAACGCGACGGTGGCTTTTGGATCGGAGAATTGCGTTTGCCATTGGGCGAGAGCGTCGAAGATGGTGGGAACTTCGTCGGTTGAGTAAGTGCCGAACTGATACCAGATTTTGTCGATGGGGATGGTGTCGAGGTCAAATGAGGTGACGATGCCTAGATTATACCAATATTAGCTTTCAAGATTGAGTTAGTTGAGGAAAGTTACGGAAGGGATTTACCAAAATTGGGACCACCTCCTTTCAGAGCCCAGAAGAGATCAGGCTTCTCCTGTGCATTCACGTTGGTAACGGTGCCGTCTGCAAGCACAACCTATCAAGATGGTTAATCTAAAGACCAACAAGGCTGACATGGTAGGCTTGTCTTACTTCAAAGTTCTTGACATTATCCACCGCAAGACCATACTGGGTGGAGAAGTGATGCAATCCACCTGTCAGGCAAGGATTAGTGAACGATCATCATAGGAATTACGTAGGATGTAACATACCCCCGACGATCAGGCCCCCGACTCCAACAGACGGAATGCGACCTCCAATGACACTGACTCCGTAGGAGTCCAGTTTTGTATAAACATCACCCCATGTTGCACCAGGTCCGACGGACACAACGTTCTTGTCTTCGCTGACAGTGATCTGATTAAAGCTTTGCAAGTTAATTACGACCCCGGGTTTGCTTGTACTAGACCAGCCAGGATTGGGTGAATGACCACCACTGCGGACAGAAAACGTGATGCCAAGGACCCTGATAACTTTGAGGACAATAGAGACGTCGTTTGCATATTTGGGGACAGCAATGAATGACGGTAGCTCGGACGCGGCGGCGGACCTTGGACATGGTTAGTCTACCAGGCCAGTATCTGGAGAAATATGTATACCAATGTGCATCTAAAGCAGCGACTTTGGCAGGGTCATTTATGAGGAGAAGACCGAAGAAGCCGGATAACACCAAGAAAGCAATCTGTATCGCTGCTGGTTGGGTAATCTCTCTACTAGAGAGAAGTATAGATACGGATGAATTCCCCCCCAGCCACACCTGCAGGTCCTTGGCCAGTGGAGCAGTGAGGTTGAGGCCGTCCACGAATGCGCCGATGCTGTCTGACATGGTAACTGTTGGATCGATGCAGACCTCAAAGCGAGGTGCGATGCCACGATATTAAATGGGGATCGTAAAAAGCCGGGGGTTCCGTGGCAACAAACTCGAAGCGAACCAAGTTATAGATCGTTAATTCAGAACACGAGGGCTGAGGTAAGCCTCCTTCGTCAGTTCGAAGCAGATAAATAGCTTCGCCTATTGTCTTCATTCCTTCTGAAACTAATCCATCACCCCTCCCCCCTCCCTTCTCCTGTCATCAAACCTACTAGTGGTGCTGAAGGATTCTCATTCTCCGCGATTATGACCGACACATCCCCCCTGAACGCCCAATACGGCGGAAACTCGCGATCTGGCTGGCTTCGGTACCTGCCCCAGACATGGCTGCCATACGTGCAGCTGGCACGACTGAGTCCTCCTGCCGGGCTTTTCCTGATCTACTTCCCACATCTGTTCGGCGCTCTGCATGCGTCCATCGTCACGGAAATGACTGTTCCGGAAGTGCTGCGTGCCTGCGCTTTGACGTTTGGGGGCAGTTTCTTCGTCTCCAACGCGATTCACATCTGGAACGACCTAATCGACGCCCCGCTGGATGCGCAAGTCGAGAGAACTCGCCACCGTCCGATCCCTCGAGGGGCCGTGTCTCCTCTAGCGGCCTTTATATTCACCGTGTCGCAGGCCCTCGGGGCTGGTGTCTTTCTTCATTTCTCTCCAGGCGGGCTTACTCAGAGCGCCGTGTATGCAATGCCCGGGATCCTCGGATGGACATATTATCCGTACGCTAAGCGCCATACTTATTATCCGCAGTTTGTGCTGGGGTTCTGCCTCTCCTGGGGACTCATCATGGGGTCCCTGGCTGGCAGAATGGCTCCCCTGACCCTGGAGTCGGATTTCTGTGTCCGAGTCCAGCCCTCGAGTCTCTGTCTGTTTGGTGCTTGTACCCTGTGGGCGATGATTTACGATACGATCTATGCGCACCAGGACCTAGCGGATGATAAGAAAGCAGGGATCAAGAGTCTGGCCGTGTTGTATGAGAACCGGACGAAGCCGCTGCTTTGGAAGCTTTTGGCGACCATGACGGCGCTGCTGATTAGCTGCGGTGCACTGAGCGGAATGTCCGTCATTTACTACGGCGTTGCAGTGTTGGGATCGGTGGCGGCGCTGGGGACGATGGTTTGGAGCGTGGATCTGAGTAACAGCAGAAGCTGCTGGATGTGGTTCAAAAATGGGTTCTGGCTGGCCGGAGGGTCTATTGCAGGGGGACTGCTGATGGAGTATGTTGCAATGGCGTGAGGAATTGCGCTGAAGGAGAGTGGGTTCCTCTTGGTGGCTTTTGTCTTAGAGGTAATTGGAGGGAGATGAGAGAAAAACACGGATGCTTGCTGTCAAACAAACTCGGTTACCTAATATCTGTGTAAACAGGACCGACGGCCTCATGCTGAGACGCAGAACAAGGTTGCACAGAATGTGACTGGAGCGTGCATGCTCGAATCATTGCACGGCGATGCTGGAGTAGCGCTTACGCCGACAGGGAATATCTGCAATATCAGCTGCACATAAGACCAACAAACTCCCGCAACTCGACCTTGGCCTTTTCCTGGTGGACCACTGATTCCTCTCGGCTCAGCCGATCTTCAGCCGGTCCCACAGGCTTTGACAGGACGGAGCATTGACCTGAAATAACGGAAGGACCCAGCCGTTGGAGGAAGCATTTTTTTTGGGTCGAAACGCCATCGTATTTCTCCACCTTGCAATCTATGTAGGTCCAGCCAGGTCCAAGTGTCAAAGCTTCGTGATCAAATCCTGCAACACTAATATGGCTGCGACGAATACAACGGCGCTGATACCCCCGCCGACCACCATAAATGACACGCACAAGGTATACTCGGTCGCGGCGGCATGTATTTCCATTGGAGTTGTTAGTAGCACCTGTGTTCTGTTGCGGCTGGGACAACGGATCTATGCACAGGCGTTCGGAGCGGACGATTATGCTATTATTCCAGGACTGGTGAGTGGCCATCATTTTAATACTACAAAAAGCACGATTAATCTTTCTGATATCATGAAAACAGCTATTCTACATTGGCTGGACCGCCATGGCCGGCTATATCAACCTGCATGCCGGAGTCGGGAAGCCTCTCTGGGAGATCACCGTCGGCGAATTCTCCATCTGGTTCCAGGGCATCATCGGATCCGCCTGGATGTATCCGGCGATGAGCATGTCTATTCGGACATCGATTCTCCTCTTCTATCACCGCATGTTCAGCAAAACCATGCCCAGGATGCGATACTTCATCTGGGCGCTGCTTGCCCTGCAGGTCGTCTACCTGATCGTCTACTCGATCTTGCCGGCCTTCATCTGTCGCCCTCTGCAGAAGGCGTGGCAACCGCTGGAGCGCCAGAAGTACATGAATGATTGGTACTATTACTGGACGCAGGTGGCGCTGTACAGCACTAGTATGGCATTCGATTTTATTCTGCTGGTGTTGCCGCTCTATCCCATCAGCAAGACGCAGATGAGTCTGCGGAAGAGGTTGGGGATTCTGACGATTTTGATCCTGGGTGCTTCGTGAGTGTCTCTTTCTTTTCAGTTTGTCTGGATCGGTCTCTAATTTGTGACCACCAGCGCCGGAATAGCAGCGACGTATAAGCTAGGGATCTTCGTGCAGCAGATGACTCGCTACATGCATATCAATCCGGTTTGTAAGTACTACCACTTGCTACAGTCTTGGGGTTCCTTCTTTCCTTGCTCGAGCTAACAGTGTATCTATACGATCAGGGATGCAATACGAAATGAGCCAGCGCGTTCCACCGCAGTTCGACGAGTACGGCACCACCTTCTGGATCCCCTCGCAAGTCGAGCCCTCCGTCGCCTTAATCGGCACGTCTCTGCCTGCGATCCGACAGTTCATCGTGGGCCTGAGGAGCAAGGACTGGGAGAAATTGACCAGGAGTGGGCAGGAATCGTACGGTCTGCGCAGGGTGGATTCGTCAAAAATTGGTCTGCGAAGTGGCGAGACGGCCGTCAGCGCTCATATGTAGTGTAGTTCTTAATGTTCGGATGTATGGTTAAAGATACGACAGATAATGTGTCGGGAATTGTATGATTAGATCGCTCGAATGATTGAGGCGTTTTCTTTTTTTTCTTTTCTTTTTCTTTTCTTTTTTTTTAGTTTATTCTATTGGGGTGGTGAAGGATGAAAGCCACTTTGCGCCCAGTTCGTGTTGGATGACAATAATAAGAACTATAAGATGGGCCGGTTTCTTACGTTGATTAGCAATTTAGCACAGCTTTTTTTCTTTCTTTTGTTACCTCAATTCAATTCTGCAAACTCACCATGCCAGACAACCATATTTTGAACCCCGATCCCTCCAAACTCATCTTCTCAGTGTAGGTAATGAACTTGGCGTAGCAGCAGAATCCAAAAAAGCAAAACAAACCAAAATAACGAGAGATAAAAAAAAATAAAACAGATTCGACAACGCCGTCACCGTCCATCAGCACACCTATGAACCATCAGACCACTCACAATCCAACCTTGCCTTCGCCTACTTTGTCACTTTCAACCGCTCCTCGTGGCCGTCCTCCCTCGGCTCCGAGAAACCGCCCCTGCATTTCCACCCCTACCAGGAAGAATACATCCAGGTCTTGGAGGGTCAGGTGTGCGTGGACATTGAAGGCGAGACACGCATGCTGGGCCCCTCCGACGGGGAACTCTGCGTGAGGCCATGGGTGAATCATCGTTTGTATCCCCCGAGAGAGTTTAGTGCGACGGTTACAGCAGGGAAGGGGACCGAAGAGGAAGAAGAAAGCGAGAGGAGGGAGGAGGAGGAGGAGGAGAGGGGATGCAGGCCTAATTCCAATCCCATGCAGACCATCAAGTTCCTACTGAGTGGGGAGGAATCAGGCCGGTTATTAGGCCAGTTGGATAGTGTGTTTTTCGAGAATTGGTATCGATACCAGGAGGTCGCAATGGGGGTGGATAAGGGGGGATTTAATATAGTGCAGGTTATGTCGGTAAGTGAATATCTCCCGATCTTTGTCCCCTCTGTGCGCTTTGCTTTCTCCGATTCTCCGCTTTTCAGCCCCCAAGCGTGGTGGGAATCATTAGAGGATCTTAAACTGCCTTGGCCGCTGGCCAGTGCAACATGCAAAGCGAAGGAATGGCCCCCGGCTGACCATATTGATCCCTGCGCCTCCTTGGTGGATCATCTGTGGACTGGAACTAAATGACTAGTGCAACGGTCATGACACATCGATATCATACTGAGTACTGAGTACTGACTGAGATGCGCTAGATGTTTGACGCTGGAGGCTCGTATCTGTCCCTACCGTGGTGGGTGCCGTTCTCACGCACCTGCGCCCTGGTCGTCGGGGTGGTTGTTGGGCGCTGGCTGGGCAGTCTGTTCGGGTACCAACCCTACTATCGCCAGTGGACCCATGATTGGGAGTTGGCGTGTCGGAAGATGCGGAGTTCGATCTGGCAGAGACGGTTTGCGGGGGCCGAGAAGGAGGGTTGATTGAGGTTGGATCTCATTTATTTGGTTGGACGATGATGGGGAAGGGGGTTTTGGAAAAATCAAATCAAATCAATTTTGGCCGGCTAACAGGAACGGACGCATCGCACTAATCAAACTAGGTATCACTCAATTTCATCAATCACAGAATTCCTGCTTGTAATCCGTGCCCACTGCAGCGTCTTCCGCCACAGGGCCTCCTGCTTCTTCTCGTCCAGACTGTCAGGCGAGCTGACATCCCTTTTGGCGAGAGTAAAGTAGCCGCGCTCGTTCGGGCTGGCGTGGTTCGTAGCGAACTCGACGATATCAGCCGCCGCCTCGGCTGCCGTGCGCATGGTCGGATCCATAAAGCGGCGCAGCACGAAGAGGAACGGGCGGATCACGGCCCATGACATGAATGTAAGCATGGCGGGGGTGTTGACTCGCAACGCGCGCGAATCGGCTAGATTGCCGGGGTTGACGGCGACGGCGGTAATGTGTTTGAGCGAGGGTGTCTGAGGGAGTTAGCTACATGTATATACTTTGCGTGTTGTGTGTAAACATACCCGCTCGAGATGGCGATTCAACGCATACGCCCACATCACGATCGCCAACTTCGAATTCGCATACTGCTGGAACCCCCGACCCATGGGATCAGGCGGCGTGTCTGACGGCAGCCGGACTAGAGCATCGAGGCCCTCTTCATCCGGGATGGCGGGGGGGTATTTCTGCAACCCGTTCTTCCCCGGCCAGTGGGCGTCGCTGCTGAACAGGACGATGCGACCGCCTTTTGCGGTATCGAACAGGTCTAGCAGACGCAGAACGAGCGCTGCGTGGGCGATATGGTTAACTTGGAAGGTCCTCTCGTAGCCGTTGGTCGTTAGCTCGCTCTCGGAGCGCAGGTTCCAATAGTAGGCGTTGCACACGATGCCGACCAGCGGGGGCAGTTCGCCGGCGCAGATGTCGGCGGCAATGGTGGATGCGAAGGAATGGACGCCGGCTAGATCGGCCAGGTCTAGCGCCCGGAAGCTGACAGAGCGGGCCTCGTAGTCTGGGATTAGAGCCTCGAGGCCCGGAATGGTGTGGACGCTGCGCACCGTTAGCACCAGGTAGTAGTCCGGGTATTTGGTGAGCAGCTGCTGGATGGTTGGGATGGCCAGAGAGCCGTTGGCACCGGTGATGATGATAGTGCCGCCCATGGCGAGAGGATACAGGGTATTAGGAGTAGAAAATGGAGATGGAACCAACAGACAGAAACAACACGAGGATGGAAATGGATGGATACTAGATGGATACTAGATGGAGACTGGATGGAGACTGGATGGAGACTGGATGGATGGGAGAGTTTAAGATGGGAAAATTACGAGGAAAGACGGGAATCTGACGGGGTCGTGACACGCTGACTAACCCTCCGTTGTTCTTCTTTGCTTCTTCTGCTTCACAACTGCATCCCAATTACAGCTGGCTGTCGTGTTGGTGGCGCTGGCCATCCTATCAATGCCCATGGGACCTGGTCAGTTTGTAAAACCGAGAAGTGGCAGTGCCGACCCATCTCCGACCTGCATCTGTCTAATTTCCTTTGCAGCTGCACATGGCAGGCGTGCTGACTTGGCAATCTGACAGTGACCTGACATGAATGACTTTTTCTATTTTAGACCCACCGTCGAATGGGCCGAACACGTCCACTAGTGGCTTAAGCCTAATTGCTAGCAGCACTATTTCGCGCCGTTGGGATGAGAAATGCCTTCGAGCTATCCAGACGGGTTGACAGCCTGCCTGTCAGCCGGGGGAGGATTCTGTTCCATGCAATGTCTGCACTGAGGCGGAAATGGACCTGGTGGGCTTACTCGTATTATGATAGCTGAAGCCTTGCGAGGCTGATCAGCTATAGCGACGGATCTATACGAACCAACATGCCTATAAAGACACGGGGAACCTCAGCCTCTTGTGTGGGCTCTAGCAGACAGACTCTCACCCAGAACAGATCGTCGCAATGCACTTTAAACAGTCCGTATGTGGGTTTGCGCTCGCGCTTTTGTTTCCATTGCTGGTATCCTCGAGCAATGCCTCAAAGTCCGCACAACGGACCTGTCTCGAATTCAACGAGGAATACCCAGACATCACCCTCCTCCAATCAGATCCCGATTATGACTCGAACCGCACGATAAACTGGTCCCAAACTGCCTGGGCGAAGCCCACTTGTATTGTCACCCCATCCAAGGAGGAGACTTTACAAAAGATCGTGCAAACGCTCTCCTCTCGCGGCATCAATTTCGCCATCCGCTCGGGCGGCCACATGCCGTCGCCCGAGGCAGCCAACATTAACGGAGGCGTCTTGATCAGTCTTGCTGGGTTCGATCAAGTGGTTTATGATGAGGAAACGCGCCTCGTCGAGGTAGGCGGTGGGCTAAGATGGGGGGATGTCTATAATGAGCTGGATAAGCATGAGGTTACGGCCGTTGGGGGTCGAGTACTAGGTGTAGGCGTTGGAGGACTGCTGCTAGGAGGTAGGGCATCCCATTGATACAGATTTGGCTGTGACTGGAGACTGATGGAATTCACAGGAGGACTGTCTTATCTATCTAACCTGTACGGCATGGCCTGCGACAATGTTGCCAGTTTCCAAGTCGTCCTGGCAGACGGGCGACTCGTGAATGCGAACGCAGATTCCCATCCAGATCTCTTCTGGGCGCTTAAAGGCGGCGCTAACAATTTCGGTTAGTATCCCATCATGTAAACCTTCCTGAGCCTTTATCTAACAGAGCAAACAGGAATCGTCACAAAATTCACCCTCCACACCTACCCCATCCACCAAGTCTGGGGCGGCGTCAAGCAGTACTCACTAGATCAGATCCCAAGGCTTCTAGCTGCCGTGCAAGCGTACCAAACCAGCAACCTTCAAGATCCGTATGCGAACTTCATGCTGCAAGTCTTCAAAGGCGATGGCCTCCAGGGCGCTGTCATGAACATGGTGTACTTGAAACCGGAGAAAGAGCCAGCCGCTTTTGCCCCGTTCGCGTCCATCCCAACTATGAATGACCTGACCAAGCTGCAGACGCTCACGGAGATGATGAGCGGGCAGATGGTCCCGCCTAATCCTAGGTATGCTACGCGGTTCATCCATGAAACAAGTTTGGGCTGCGAAATATGAGGACTGACTGACAGTAACTAGATGGGACTGGTCCAGTACCAGTTTCAAGCCAGCCCCTGGAGTGTACGACACGATAGCGCAAAAGTTCACCAACGGCTCGGAACTCAAAACTATTCGATCCGTCGCAGGAGGTGTCCTCTCGCTAGGCATCCAGCCGATTTCATACGGCGCTATCACCGCAGGCGAAGAGCAAGGCGGCAATGTACTGGGTCTGAGTAAGGACCCACAGACTTGGTTTGTCGTGGATGCAGGCTGGAATAAGACAGCGGATGATCAAACAGTGCATCGGGCAATGCGTTCATTCTCCGATGGCGTGGAAGACAAGGCAAAAGAAAAGGAAGCGTATCTGCCGTATATCTTCATGAATGATGCCAGCTGGGATCAGGATGTGCTTGGGCATTATGGAGAGAAGAATGTGCAAAGATTGAAGGAAGTGCAGAGGAAATATGACCCAGAGAGAGTGTTCCAGAGGCTTGTTCCAGGAGGGTTCAAGTTGAAGTAAGTATGGTGTTGGAGATGTGGATATCTTATTAGACAGGATAGATTGTTTCCCTGTGCTTGCTATATAGTGTACGAGAATGAGACTTATGTTTATACCTTTATAACTCGTGCACTTATAAAGATTGTCGGCCTACAGTTTGGCTTTTGCAAATGCGCCATAATAGAGAATGGCAGATGGGTTTGGTCTTCCGGAATGATGTATATCATAGTTTTGACGGATTGGATAGTTACTTTTTTTTGATGCCAATGTAATCAATGGTGATAGACAGATTTTGTAGGCCAGTAAAGGTTTTAATAATGCAGCTCATGGCAAGCACCTACCAGGGTGCACTGGAAAGATTATTCCATATAGGCAAACCTAGGGAAATTGCCTAGATAGCAACGTTAGATCATACATGCGTCGTAGTGAGAGTTCACCCTCCTTTATGTGCTAGACAGGGAGCGTTGAGAGAGGAGATAGAGAGGTGCAAAGAAAAGCGGTTAAAGCAGGGTCAGTACAGGCAAGTAGTCCTCCTAACGGCCGCAGCCAGACGGGCGGTTTGAGCACGTATGGCAGAGAGATGGAGGAGACAGTAGGAGGTCAAGAGGACGGGCTAACTCACGAAGCGCTTGATTAAGTTGCCTAGTAAGAGGTCCCTGGATCTCTTCAAGGGCATGCCTAAACACTACACGTCCATTATCACACAGGTACGGTCCCAGAGGATAGCGCTGGGGCACTTCCTCTACAAGATTAACCAAGTGGAATCGGATCATTGCGCGTGCAAGGAAGGATCGCAGACCGCTAAACACGTGCTTTTACAATGTACAACGTGGGCCACCGAAAGGAGAGATATGTGGACGAAGATTCTCTCTAAAACTAACCTCCGGGTCACAGCAGACTACGATACTATAGTCTCGCATCCGTAGGCAGCCCGCTACGTCGCCGAATTCATGACCCAAACACGCCTTTTGGGTCAGTTCCTCCATGCAGAGTTGTAACCTGATCCAGATGAACAATGAGCCGCATACAGCGGCAGGGGATAAGGTGAAGACGCTGGTTAGTAGGAAACGCAAAGATAACCTCCCTACCGAGGGGGAGACAGGAAGCCCTAAAGTCACATCTAATACGACACAACTGGAGCTTGAGGATGACGGAGATGAGAAGAGAAGAGAGGCTTTTCGGGAGGGAGAGAGGATTCAGGCGTTGTGGCACTGCGTTTTGCACTTATTTGCGCCTTTACATGTGCTTTTATATCTCTCTTTCTGCTTGTCTCGGGTATTCGGAGTTCAAAGTGACTGTATTCTTGCCTCAGTTGTATGAAGCGCCTTAATAGCTAGACATCAAAGAGCTAGGCTCCAACAGGTCAATAGAATATTGATTGATTGATTGATTGATTGACAGGGAGTGTTGAGTAACAAAAGTGCGAGTGCCCAAGACTAAATATCAGGATGAGATATTTTCCGATCGAAAAAGGGCTATTTTCTTTTCTTTCTGTTTCTAAAGGAACGAAAATTAGGAGCAATATGACAGATGGATAACTAGAGATTCACAGGCTAGACCACAATGACGCAGATGTGTCAGAAGGTTATACAGAGCTTCATCGATAAGCTAAACCTTTCCTCAATTATTATCGAGAACGTCACATCGTTTTCACATGCTAAAGTACGAGATGCTTAGTCGAATATGAAAAAGTATCGAGGGCCTTTGCTGTTGCCCGTTGTCGATCTAACCTTCTTAATGAGTTTTCAAAAGAGTTGGATTTCGGAGTATCGAGCTGCCTTATTGACCAAACTTTGAGTTAGACAGCTTAATCTTGATTTAAATCGTGTCATATCGAGAGTATTCATCCTCAGTATCAGATGGATTGATCATTCGCCCGGAATGATGGTTTCTCGAAGACGAGGATTCAGGCCTTAGGGTAGAATCCTATTCGCCTTGAATTAGCCCAATTCTTGCTTTAATCGACACTATCCAAGAGGCAATCAAGGAGGAAAATGATGTGACGAGATAAAACAAGAAAGGGACTGCTCTTTTGGCATGGCACGGAATATATCGTCCTGGCCGACGTGGATCATACCTCTCATTCCGACACAGCCCGCAGCTGAGAACGCTGAATATGTGAATAGCCTACTGGGATTATTGCCTATCATTAACCTAATTCTTCAGTAAAACTTGGCCTTATCCACTCCTGGCTCCAATAAATAAAGCCTTTCCTCCGTATCCTAGTCTACCAAGTCCTCTGATTGAGGTAATGACAAGATCACAAGCCAGTGCTGCAAGGAAGACTGCTGGAAATGTATCTATCATGTATAGAAGCTCCAAAGGGATTGGAGGAGCTTCATAACTAATCTTTGACATCTAGTCCTTTCCCCAAGAAGGCGTGCGATGGCGTGACTATCGATAGCCCTTCTGCATATGCATTCCCCTGACACTAAGACTTCAAGCCAACGCTAAATGCATCCACCTACGTAAGGTAGATTAGGTCATAAAACAATGGAGATAATCTAAACTATTTTATTGTCCGCTAGATAAACTATCACAAACAAGTTTCGAATTGCGGGTGTGGAGCCTATCAGAAGTCAAATTATATACAGATTAAGTTAACCCCCCCACGATTTACTTTAAATTTCGGCACAGGGAAGAATATAAATGTAGTGTCGTACTCCAATAGGAAGGAGGTATTTTATATGTTGTCTGTGATTAAAATGAAGTCGGAGATGTAAGAGAAAAGCGGAATGAGAAAAGCACTTCCTGATCCGGGAAGGACACCATCAAGAAGATATCAGGTAATGTGAGAAGGTACTAATTCGATTTAAGCTCTTTTAGAGGTAGAGGTAGTATAGAGTGTGATTAAGCTAGCTTTAAAAATGCCTTTGTAGAAATGCCTCAAGAGATAAAGACTTTGAGTGGCTGAGTCTAAACTAACAGTGATATGATGTCTTTGGTGTGAAATTTGGATATAAAGGCAGCGATATGGCAGCGATGTCGAACGAATTCGAACATGAGTTGACTACGCACCCTTCTTAAAATCAAAATCAAAATCTACCAAACTTTAGCTATACTTATCCAGACCTGATGTAAAATGGGTTCTTGCGTTCCAGACCGTGAACCTATTGCCGTTGTTGGCATTGGCTGCCGCTTTCCTGCGGGTGTCTCCTCGGCAAAGAAGCTCTGGGAAACACTTCAAAATGGCACAGAGGTTATAGGTGATGTCCCTAAGGACCGCTTCGACTCTAGTTCATTCTACGATAAAGATCCCCAGAAGTATGGGACCATCCGAAATCGGAGAGGCGGTTTCGTGGACGACATCAAGTCCTTTGATGCCGAATTCTTCGGCTATTATCCGGCTGAAGCGTCCAGAATAGACCCCCAGCAACGCCTAGCGCTGGAGGCAAGTGTTCATGCAATACAGGACTCTGGCACTCGCCTAGATAAGGTGTCAGGCTCTCAAACCGGCGTTTTCCTCGGGACCTTCATGTATGATCACCTCACCATACAGACAGCCACGGAACATCGGGATCACATCAGCCCTCATGTGGCAATGGGATCCTCGATTTGCGCAACTGCAAACCGTGTATCCTATCGGCTCAACCTCCAAGGCCCCAGTATGACGCTGGACACGGCCTGCTCTAGCAGCATGACGGCACTGCACCTTGCCTGCCAAAGTATCTGGGCTCATGAAAGCGAGGGGGCCCTGGCCGGTGGGGTCAACGCCATTCTTCGACCGGAACCGACTATCCTAATGTCCAAGGCTGGTTTCCTGTCTCCAGATGGATCTTGTAAGCCATTCGACGCATCGGCAAATGGCTACGTTCGCAGCGAAGGGGCCGGAGTTGTGTACCTGAAGCCCCTAAGCATAGCGCAGAGAGATGACGATCGTATCTATGCTTGTATCCGCGGCTCTCTGATTAATCAAGACGGATACACACCAGATGGCTTCACAGTCCCCAGCCTTGATGCTCAAACACGCCTCTTAAAAGATATTTACACCCAATCGCGCATAGACCCCAAAATGGTTCATTACGTCGAGGCTCATGGGACAGGTACCTCAGTCGGCGATCCGATCGAGGCAAATGCTCTGGGAAAGCAACTGGGACAGACACGTTCCGAAGACGAGGAACCCCTTTGGATTGGATCTGCCAAAGGAAACTTCGGTCACCTGGAAGGTGCTGCAGGGATCCTTGGCTTCATTAAGGCTTCTCTTATCGTCTTCTACGGCGAAATACCTCCACAGCCTAACCATAAAATTCCAAATTCCTCTATTGACTTCAAGGCGCTTCGGCTGGCGGTATCAAGCAAGCAAAAACAGTTGCCTCATGACCACAAGCGAAAGAGGCTGGTCGGTGTCAACTCATTTGGAGCAGGAGGGTCTAACGCCCATATCATACTTGAACAGCCACCGGATGATGGCTACAGGTGCATAAAGAAGTCTACCTCTGAGCCGCGCGTTTTCATCTTGTCCGCCAAATCACAGCCGGCACTAGCTGATACTGCTAGAGATTTGGCTGCCCATCTGCGTGTGGAAAAACCTTCCATTGAAGACGTTGCATATACGTTGAACATGCGCCGAGATCAACACTCTCAGATCTCAGTTATCCCAGCCAATGGCTTGGAGGACCTGTGCCAGCGCTTGGATCACCTGGAATCTGGAAAGCCATCCAAGACCAGTGTGACACTACAGAAACCATTCGGCACATCGCCTAAAGTGGGCTTTGTATTCTCCGGCCAAGGCGGCCAGTGGCTGGGAATGGGTCGGCATCTCGCTCTTCAAGAGCCTGTCTTTTGCGAACATCTTGCCGCTTTTGATAAGATTTTCATTTCTCTGGCACAATCCTCTATCATTACTGAGATCTTTGACAATGCCGATGATTCAACGAGGGCCAATATGACTACCATTGCCCAGCCAGCAATTGCAGCGATTCAGATCGCACTAGCCCGGACTCTTATGTTGTACGGTGTCGTCCCAGACAGCTGTGTTGGGCATTCCATCGGAGAGGTCGCTGCGGCCCATATATCTGGCGCGATAACCCTAAAGGAAGCAGTCGCCGTTATCTATTATCGGTCCCAGATTCAAAGCAAGGCGGCTGGCAAGGGGACAATGCTGGCCGCAGGGATCTCAGGAACAGAAGCCGATAAGCTGCTTCAGCGGTTGCAAATTCACGACGAAGTGGAGATCGCAGCTTTTAATGGCCCAAAAATGACTACCTTCACAGGCAAGAGGGCCGATCTAGAGACAGCTTCAAGTGACCTGGACAACCGCGGGATATTTGCTCGCTTTGTCAAGGTAGATAATCCTTACCACAGCCGCTTCATGGATCCACTGAAAGACGAGCTTGTCGCAGCCTTGTCCCCAATTCAGGGAAAGCAAACCGAAAGGAGCCTCTACTCCACAGTTACTGCATCCGTCGAGCCAGGAACCCATCTGACCGGGGAGTATTGGTTCAACAACATACGGAAACCGGTTCGGTATGTAGAGGCTGCATCCAGAATGATTGATGATGGGTTGAACTTTCTGGTAGAGATTGGGCCGCACCCAGTTCTTATCTCTGGAACAAAGGACATAGCAGAGGCTTCTAAACGACAAGTTCACCTGTTTCCAGCAATGACCCGAGGGAAAGATGTTGAGCCACTGTCTTGTGTCGTCGGTGCTGCACATGCAGTTGGGATCCCTGCTAAGATTTCATCGTTTAATGGAGGTGGAGGCCATTTTATTGATCTGCCTCTGTATCCTTTCCAAAGACAGCAATTCTGGTTCGAGCATCCCAAGATTGAAAATACCCGCATAGCAGATTCTCGCCATCCGTTCCTGGACGATGCGACCAACCTAACTGATGAGGCTCGGGGCGTGTTACATCTCCGACTCAGTACCGGCGTTTCACCGTTCCTCCTTGATCATGTAGTTGACGGGGCAATTGTCTTCCCGATGACTGGACAAGCTGAGGGGATATTCCTGGCGGCAAGCAAATATCTGCCTCATCAGCGGGTCTGGTTGGAGGATATTCAACTCGAGCAGCCCGTTGTCCTAGCGGCACCAGAAGACTTTCCTCCCCAGGTGATGCTTGAAATTACCAGCCCTGCTAACGACTTTATTATAAGCACCCGACAGGCCGACGCAAGCCCGACAAGCACCAGAAAGCTCTGTACACGAGGTCGGATCAACGCGCGCGATCAGCCACCCAAGACAAACTTAGAGGCTTTGGAGAGCGTAAGGGCCCGTCTTGAATCAGGGACTGAAGTTGACGTGGATGCCTTTTACCGGGCAGTAGAGCAGGCTGGCCTTCGGTATGGTGAAACATTCAAATGCATCAGAAACCTCTGGCGGCTTGGCGAAGAAGTACTCTCGGTGGTTGAGCTACCCTCTTCATTGGCTGAAGGTGCAGCTCAATTCAGGATGCATCCAGCATTGCTAGACGCGTGCCTTCATACGGTCTTCTCTTATCAACACCACGTCGCCGACGCTAGCTATGTGTATTTGCCCAGCAATATCGGAAGGTTGGTCTTGTTGAATGACTACCCTGTCACAAAAGCCTTCGCGCATGTTCAGATTCGTCATCTCGATGCTCGGGTCATTGAGTTCGATGTATCGGTGTATTGAGACGGTGGCCAGCTCGTTGCACAGGTCATGAACTGCGTATTAACGCGCATCCAGGGCAAATCATCATCTAGGGAGGTGGAATACCAGGTGCAATTCCACCAAGAGAGTGAGGGGGAGCAAATGAGCAAGCTAGAGGCAGTCTTTGAAGATGTCTTACTGGTGGATCCACTGGGAAATCATTCCCACTGGCTTGGACCTGTGATCCAAAGAGCATTTCCTGGTTCACGCGTCCACCAGACGGAGTTGGATGCACTGGAAGCCACCTGGGAACCCGCTCAATGGGGCTTCAAGTTGGACCGGCGGGCACTTCTTGTTTTGCCTGCATTGCTTTCGGGACCACCAGAGGCACATCTATGCGGCGGTCTGGAAGCTATCATACAGACATTCAGCCGTGTCGCATCTTGGATTCACGCGCAGAGCGCGAGCTGCAGGGTGGTTATACTTACTCAGGGGGCGTGCCTGACCCCAGAGGATACAGGATGTGACCCCCTGGCATCTTCACTGGAGGCCGCTGCTCGTGTGATGTCAAATGAGATGCCTTTCTCCACGATTCGCATAATCGATCTCGCTCTTGACCCGATTGACCAGCAGATTTCATCCCTAGCGGCAGAGTTGCGAACTGTACGAGTAGGTCGCCATGAAACAGTGATTGCCCTCCGGTCAACAGGTTGCTTCGCAAGGCGGGTAGTGCCTATTGATGTAGATCAGGATGTGAAACAGAACCAGAGGTCACTCCCGGCACGAGGAGGAAAATACCAAGCAGAGCCAGGCGCAAGCGGTTCGTTAGACGACGTTGTCTTCCGTCAGCAGTCTCTCTCCAAATTGGGTGCCGATGAAATTGGAATTGCAGTTCATGCGGCGGGCTTGAATTTCAAGGACGTCATGAATACAATGGGTCTTCTGGGAGACCGAGCAGCCTCGGGTGGTTTGACTGGCCGCAATCTAGGCCTGGAGGTGTCTGGGCGAGTCATAGAGGTCGGCCAGGATGTGAGTGGCATCCAGTGTGGTGATAAAGTCATGGCGCGAGTCTCCAATGGCATTGCAGGGTATGCTGTTGCCAAGCAGGATCGCGTTCTACCAATTCCCTCGTCCCTGTCTGTTGCCCAGGCCGCGTCCGTCCAGATCACCTTTTTCACAGCATACTACGGCCTCGTGTATCTCGCGCGGCTCACAGCCGGAGAGACCGTTCTAATTCATTCAGCAGCTGGCGGCGTGGGTAGTGCAGCGATTCAAATCGCGAAGCTCGTTGGGGCTCGTGTGTATGCAACGGCTGGAACACCTTCTCGACGAGCCGAGGTAGCTGCCATGGGAGCTGAAGCAGTCTTCGATTCTCGTTCTCTATCGTTCCATGACGAGGTTAAGCGAGCCACAGACGATCAGGGCGTTGATGTTGTGCTGAATTCTCTGACCGGAGCCATGTTCTCACAGTCAGTATCGTGCCTTTCCCGGTTCGGCCGGTTCTTAGAAATTGGCAAGACAGACATTTATCGAAACATGAGGATGGGCCTGGAGCAATTCGGACAGAACAGTTCATTCTTCGCTATAGACGTGGATCGTTTGGCAGGACAAAAGCCAGCTTTACACCGTCGGCTCATGAGCGAGGTGTGCGAGCTGTTCAATAACGGTCAATTGGAACCACCATCCGTTACTACGCATCAGATCACCGCGTTACCTACCGTGCTGAAGAAGCTCTCGCGGTCTTCTATCATGGGCAAAGCCGCAGTGGAAATGCCCCATGGAGTGAACGTCCTCGCATCACCACCAAAGCAACTGAAATTGGACAGCGATCAAGCCTATCTCATAACTGGTGGTTCGAGTGGGTTAGGACTGCGCTTGGCTAAGTTTTTGGCTGACCGAGGAGCAAAACATCTCGTACTAGTCAGCAGGTCAGGTCCAAAGTCTACCGAAGATCACGCTGTGATAACGAATATGCAACGTCGAGGAACGAAGATCTACATCGAGCGAGGTGATATTAGCAACGCCGAAACAGTTCATAATCTCATTCACCAGCCGAGTGCCTGGCCCCCGGTGGCAGGAGTCATTCATTGCGCCGGCGTCCTAACAGGAGTTGCTGCTCACGATGTCACAACAGATGGATTTCGGTCTGTCTTTTCTCCTAAGGCTCAAGGAGCGTGGAATCTGCACCAGTCAACGAAAGGGATAAACCTTGACTTTTTCGTTCTTATATCGTCTATCAGCAGCATCTGGGCAGGGCACGGCCAGTTGTCCTATGCGGCAGCAAACCAGTTCCTTGATGGGCTGGCACACCATCGTTGGGCATGTGGTCTGCCCGGGGTCTCGCTTAATCTTGGAGTTTTGGGAGATTATGCAGGCATGAGTCGTGTATCTGATGAGAATCAGTCCTTAATGAGTCTGGTTGAATCGGAAGGACAATCCGTATTGAGCCTCGCACGAGTTTTGTCTGCTGCCGAACGCGCTATTATTAACGGGACAACCCAGACTCTGGCTGCGAGCATCGACTGGCCAATGTTCTTCAAAGCCTATCCTCACTTAGCCACCGACGGGGCCTATTACGGCTTAGACAAAAAGCAGCAGGTATTTGGGGATGACGAGTCTAATCGGCTTCCATCGCAACTTTCTGGCCCGGAGCGAATCGACGCGATGACCAACATATTACAATCGGGGTTGGCCAAGATATTAGGAGTGGACGCTGACCGTATTTCTCCGACGGAGAGGATTGATCAGTATTCATTCGACTCTCTGACCCTCACGCAGGTGAGGAGTCTGATCCTCAAAGAGATTCGAGTGTCCTATCCCCTCATCAAACTTTTCCAGGGACCAAGTCTGCACGAGATTGCTGTGGATTTGGACGGGATATCTCGTAACGATGCGTCCGGAACAGCAGGTCCTAATGGGACCGTGAATGACCAGTCTGAACTCATATCTTACGATGAACTGACCAGACTTCCATCGCCCTGGTTTGTTCGGGGTACTTCTGCGAATGTCGGCTGCCCCCAAATTTTATGCTTCCATTCCATGGGCGTCGGGGCCTCTCTTTTCGCCCCCTTCCTAATGGATCCTCCCGAGGGACTGGATCCAATCGCCGTGCAATTGCCTGGTCTTGAGACCCGCGCTGATGAGCCTCATGCTTCCAGCGTCTCCGAGATCGTTTCAAAGATAGTGGAGGACATGGATAAAGTGGTTGGTGTCCCTCATATTATCTGGGGTCATTCGTTTGGTGGTATTATTGCTTTTGAAGTCCTTCGTGCTCTCCGCCGACAGGGAAAGCCCTTACCACACCTGTTCATCACAGGCACTATCGCACCACATCGGGTAAGTGTCTGGCAAAAGCGAGATATCCTGTTAGAATCCATCCGGGATGAAGCTAGTCACGAGTATCTACTCACGGTGGCACGATACGTGGACAACGCCGACTTTGTCCGTACCATTCTACCCCAAATGAAGCAGGACGCCCCTTTGCTGCTCAAGTATCAGTTCCGGGAGGAGGAACCGTTGGATACCACTGTCACGGGGGTTACTGCCCTTCAGGATGATATGGTGTATCCGGAGGAGGTTGCTGCATGGAAAACGCATGCCAGGAGCTTTAAACTAATTGAAGTTGACGGCGACCACTGGTTCTTGTATCGAAATCGCAAGCTGCTACGGGAAACGTTGTCAGCTATGGTTTGTGACAATGGTGGACAGTTGCCAGGTACTGATCTGAAGAATTAGTTCATTGGAGGATATTAGTGCACTTTAAAAGTTGGATAGGTTGTCAATGCTTTTTATGAGTCTTGTTAAGTATTAGGCTTTGTAGATTTCATTTCTGCACCTCAAGCTCTAAATTGATGCTCTCACTCAAAGTTGGATGATGACCACTTGAATAAGCGAAGAAATAAGACAAGAAACTGTAAGAAGACAAGAGAAAGTAAGCAGAAGTTTCATGAAATTTGGCCCACAATTAAAAAGATATTAATTAACAACATTCCCATTCTGGAAGAAGGTCGCAATGGTGAGATACAAATTGAAACGGCCTGTCTACCGTATAAACCGTGTCAGGGTCACAGGCAATACCAACAAAAACATGGAAAGTCTCTACATGTCTGATCTGATGAAGTACCTTGAGTATATCATGAAACTCAAAGTCTATGAAGCTACCTCCGAGGTGAACATACAACTCTTTCAAACCTGCCATATTCGCAATGATCCGGCAGGCTTGTTCCCATGTACTCGCATCGTATGGTGGAAGTGCATCAGCTCTCTCTGTGTACATACACAATGGAAATGAGTGTGCCACATGAAGAGTGCGGATCAGGTTCAGCCGAGAAGGTAAAACAGTATGCGACAGGTTGATGAGGGTGTCGATGTGGTTTATGCGGAATGAGTTCTCACGGTATAGTAGGATGATAGCCTCGGAGTATCTATCACACAGTCAGTGATACAAATACCCAGCAAGGGCGAGGCATCTTACACCATGCGGCAGCTCTGAAGCAAGGGAATAGGGTCTGGCAGATGAGGACAGCCCCTGGAACCAATATAATAACCTGGACACACTCCGTAGTATCCCCAGAACGCCCTAGTGGAGTTACCCCAACATTCGTGTTGACACGGCGGAAGCCGGGGTTCGTCTTCCTTTTCCAAACATGGAATGGCGATTAGTTTCTTGTTACCTCGCACAAGGTGTATGTCCAAGGACGCAAGACAGTATCGCCATATCTGCAAGCGGATCTCGAACGGAAGCTTGTGCAAAAGGTGGCTTTGCTTCTGGTTGCATATGTATTGACGTCTTCTTGATAGTAATCTTTGATTCTCAGTCGTCAATGGAATGAAAGGGCTAGGTGGTGACAATGGAAAATCACCACCTGGGAGGCTTAATGCCCGAGGTCGCAGCCTTGGGAGAGATTTGGGCGCGTTCTTTTTGCGCTCTTTGGGAACCGCTTTCTGAACGTCAGCCTCTGGATCAAATACCAGTCTTCCGAGAAGTCCCTGGACAAGGTTTCTTAGGAAGGCCATGGCTTGAAGGGCAGGTCTGAGGAATGATCGGTATATCGGTATGTCGAAGAAATGGCTCTTGGAGGACGATATGGTGTCCGAGCTGGAGTAAAGTGAACAAAGAAAGTCAGAGCCAACACAGAAGATGCCGAAACAGAGGGGGCGCTCTAGGGCAGGCGCCTAGGGAATTCACGATATCGAATCAATGCATCATCACATGTAGTGGGCTAGCAGCAAAAGCCAAACGGATTCGCCTAGTTACATCCGCGATTCAGACAAGAGAAAGTCCAACTGTGGTCCGATCTCAGCCTCACAACCTATTAATAAACCAGTGGTTTCGTGCGGGGTTGATATGAGCCTGACCGTAACTTGGCCATTTCGCGTCGGCGCTTAGGAGCCCAGTGGGCTGGTCTGGGGCCCGGAAACATCTACCATTCGATGATCCCGGTCAGCCCGAGGGCGCTTGCTCGTATAGTGGGTTTCTCGGAATATTTGGGCTGACTTGGTGAAACTTTATGTCATATCCTTGGTTTTGGGGAAGCCTAGACCAGGTAGACGGTTTATGGACAACAACATCGTTTCAGCCTCGTCATAGCGGTAGATCATTCCCGTTCTCTAACAAACTTGTGATTCCATAAAGCATTGGTGACAGAAACATTCTATAAGTCGCGAGATCACTTCTTTTTCTTAACTTGAGAAATTGAGGCCAGACTGCTGTATTAGACACCATAGCGTAAACCATGGTATAGGTGGCCGATGTTTCCAGGATTGTTAAATTCTCAATGGCTACAGTAACATGGCTTCGCATTGATCCCTACAACCAAGTGGTCATGCCCACCTCCCCTCTGTTAACACGTCATCGCGGTACCGACACTCTGGAACCGACCAGCCCGATATAGTCTTAAGGCTATCCACTACTAACAGCGATTATTCCTCTTATCTGAACGGATACCAATAGAATCATTAGCTGCATAGCGCAATGTTACAGAGATTGGATATTGACACGAATTAAAAAGAATAGACAAAGGGGATCACAGTGACAGCCCTGGGGGTTGCTATAAGAGCTCCCATCATGGCGCCTATAGTCTTTACAAGAATACAGCAACAGTGCAAACTACATTGCTATACGCTCTCGTTTGAATAGAAGCACAATGAAAATCCTTTTAAATTTCCTTCTTATCTCAATCGTTTAATTTTGTTCGCCTGTCTCTGCCTGGCACCTAGACCGACGTTGTGTGGAGTTAGGTTGGTGAACTTCCCTTTTTCCCATATTAAAAACTTCATTAACCGAAGCAAAGGCTACGAGGATGTAGTCAAGGGTGGCATGAGGGGCGGATTGGACCTTGCCGCAGCGGCAGTGGATGCACTTAACACACTCAGTGGCACAGCCGACAACGCTGCTCAATTGGACCTTTTCGAATATATGTTCGGATTTGCAGTCCAGACGGTAAATGGCCGAAGACAAGTCAATCAAAAAGACCTTGAGTACATAAAAGGTATCTACCAAAGTGTTCTCAAGTACGCAGTATTGAGAGACGACAAAACGACCGACGATGTTGTCATTTACTGCGACTACTCTCGGTACATTGAGGGAATAGATTGTCAGGGAGAAGAAGACACAAAGGTTGCGTGCGATAAGGACACTGGCAATAGTGTTGACATTGATTCGACCAATAAGGCATGCAAGTCACGGTCTGCCGGACACATTCCCAGTCCAGGTAAGCTTATCGCATGAACATTAAAACCAAGCTTTTTACTGACAAAGGGTGTCTGTCACTGATGTAAGGCGCTTACCCTTTCCAATGGCCTATCGAATTTCGGCCAGGTTGACATTTGTGGCTGGTATTTGGAATTTACCTCGAAGTCAAAAATTCGGTTTTGGGTGCGTGTTCTTATGTTTTATTGGAAATCTGCCTTCTAATTATACCAGTGGGATCTTGGTCCTAAATCCCTCTGGGTATGGCCCATACATGCCGGATTTAACGCTCTCTTTCAACGAACACGCATGGATGCATACGCATTGATAGACCACACCATGATCCACGAGCTAACACACGCTATACCGCTTCGGCCTACTGACGACGTTACTGGCAAGACAAGCTACGGTGAGTGCTATTGCGGAAGTATAGGCCGCTCAATTCTAACCAGTTGAATAGGCTGGAAGCGCTGCGTAACGTTTGGGAAACAGCGTGAACTGGGCCGAAGAAATGCGGATAATTATGCATATTTTGCACTCGGTGTGTTCCCATAGCTTTCGTGCCCCTTTAGTTCAGGTACATACAAGGTTAAGATACTAATCGCCCCAGGCGCGAGAATGATCAGTCCAACGGACAACAAACCACCGAGACGACCTAACAGAAGCGGCTCTATTTCTGCTCTGCCAGTGTCCCAGCAATCCAGTCAGCAAACTCAAAACATCCAAGCTCGCTATATTGATCCTATCAGAAACAGGTCATTGCTGGTAAATGGTTCTTCTTTCAGCGGAAGCAACGCACCTGTGCATCCCACATTCAGCCCATCATCCCATGGCAACACCGGCAGTATTGGCAAGGGTTCTATGCCAATCAAATCGCCACAGACTGATTTCATGACCGCTGCCCTGCTTGCACCAGAGGCTCGTACAAGAGATCCAAATTACAGACCCTCAAAGTGCACATCTGCTGACCTGTCTCTGACACCGTCTACTAACCCCACACAACCCCCTAGCCGGATGCTAATGGCATCAGGCGATGTTTCGAATGAAACCGTTTCTTCTTCTACACCAACTCAAATGTTTACACAGAGCCTCAATTATGGGCTCACCTCAAAAAGCTTTAATCCCAGCTCTCCAAGGCCAAGCATGACACAGGCTTCATCACCAGGAGGAATCCAACAAACCTTTACATCCATTACCTTGCCGCGATCAACCTCCTTAGGCTCATCAAATCCCACGGACTCTGGCAATCAAACAAATCCAATCCCTGCCTCCACAATTATATCACCAATTCAGGCCTCTACAGACAAACGTCCATCTCCAATAACCACTAGTTCATCAAACCCCACCACCTCAACTCCCATAACTGTAAGCCCAATTCCTAAATCTTCACCAGCCAGCATCATCTAACACACCAAGGTCTTCGCCATCTCCAACTCCGACACTTCCACCAGCATAACATACGTAGCAATCAGGACGGTTGACTCCAACAATCGACAGACAGATGTCTGGAAATGCACAGGCGATCTCTGCGATACCAGCAGCAGCAAAAATTGCATTATCCCGGCCTTCTGTGCCGACGAGCAGGACCTCGGCCCCTCTTGGGGTCTATGCTGCGGATTCATTCCTATTCCTGTACCTGGTGGAGGGAGCTTGCTTCCTGGGGGTCCACCCTCGCCTCCTATTATTGGGCCTCCCGCTCCACCTGGTCCTCCTGGGCCGCCGGCTGGTGGTGGCAGTGGAGGAGGTGGTGGTGGAAGTAGTTCGGATAACTCTCATGACAAGGATGGTAAGAACGATGATGACGCTGACGATAAGGACAATGAAGATGAGAAGAAGACTCACCCATCAGCCTCCACCACCGGGCCATTGACTTCTCTATCCACAAGCAAGTCGGATACTGTTACCGCAACATCTTCAGAGATAACAAGCACCTCAGCTACTCCCACATCCACAGAAAAAAACACCTGCACGCAGACAGAAGCAACGTCAACCTGCACCATGACAATCAGTGTCTCCACGCCCCTGCCGACGGGGACGAACATGCCAACTCCTGAGACAAAGACAATCAAGGTATGTACATACATACATTCTCCTTCCACCTCCCCCCAATCCCTTAATACCAGACCCTAACGAAACCGATCAGGCCTGCAAAACCCTCCCTCCCAGCGCCTGTCCTCTCCCCGTCTCAACAACAGTAAGAACCCTCACGCCCTCCGCCGACGCCACTGCATCCCCAATCGAACACTACTGGGACTGGGACGGCCAACACAACTGGCTCGAAGTGCAATAATCGATCCTCGAAGAACTCGAGGCCGCCTCTCCCCTATCCTTCTCGTCTAGCATCACCACAACAGAAACAATAATAAGAGAAACCACCCTATCTGCCCCAGAATCTATAACAGCCGCCCCTGCAACCACAGCACCACTGCCTAAAATCATTACCGTGACGCGAGAACAACCGCCCACAACCACCGCTCCGACCACCACGACGACCGACCCGGCGCCTATTATCGGTGTGATAACGCTCCCCACGACATTGATTACGTTGAGGAAGTTTTTGTGTACGTCCTCGTATGTTGTACACCTTCTCCTTGTGCTATTTATCAGGTCCTTAAAGGAGTACTATACTAAGAGTGTACCTTAGGTTTAATATATGGCGCGATCCTTAATGGCTGTGCTACTGTCCACGAACTACATCGTCGAGCTCAACGACGCTCTTTGTGCCGCTTATTACGAACAATTTGTGTCGATATACGAGCATTCCGGATCCGGTGCCGAGTATATCGATTTCGTGGAAGCCGAAAGTGATGCAGATTGATTGCACTTGCTCTGGCTCTTGAACAGCTAGATTGAGACTGTCCATTGTTTAGACTAGTGTTTACTTATCTATATGCATGCTACTTTCAATATAACAAACCCAAAAAACCATAAATGCAATGTCTGTCAAACCCGCTAGTTATCTCGATCTGTCGTCGCTTGCAAGCATTACTAAATAACTGTACTATACCATAAACCATGGACCAAAACAGCATCTCTATGCAAATCCATATACCAAATTAACCCATCCCCGATTGAAACATCTTATAATCCTTCCAATCTATACCAATTCAATCTCCCCCCCACCCAAGACACCCCAATCTAACCTAGGTAAGGTAGCGATCACCAACACCCCACCAACACATCCCTCATCTCCCCCTTCCTCAGAGCTACATACACCTCCCCAATCCGCGACCCAATGCACTTCTTATCGCTCTCCCCCGTCTCGTACGTCGGATGATCCACAATCCCCCGATGAAGCGGCACGCCCAGCGTCTCCCGCACAAACTCGTACATTTTCAACGACGCCCGGCACAGGTATCCCTTTGTCGTGGGGGCAGCCAGGAACGTCTCGCGCGCCTCGGCGTAGCTGCTCGCCAGGACGTCTGCGACTTGCGTCTGCCATTCCGGCACGGCTTGCGGCTGCAGGGTGCAGGAGTCCGAAGAGGCGGTTAGGTGCACCAAGCTGCCGAGGGAGTATGTGGCGGTGATGCGGGCGCGGTCGAAGAGATCGGCGGTGCTGTTCCGCGCCCAGTGGTGCATGAGCTGGGTCCAGATTTGGGATTGGACGGCGGGGTCGGAGGCGCCGACGGAGGCCGAGATGGCGTTCACTTTTGGGAGGGCGAGTTTCACGAATTCGTTGTGCAGGGCGCGTAGGTCGAGCGCTTGGCACAGTACGTACAGGTACGTGGCGGCCATGAGGGAGAGGATTTCGACGGAGTCCGACGCGTACCGCGCGGAGATGAAGGCGAGGGAGTTGAGGGCTTGGTTGTGCATTTCGGCGGACTGCACATGGTTGGAGACGGGGTGGTTCAGGTATCCCAGTTCGGAGATGTAGGAGGCCATGTTGATGTCGACGCCCTTGAAGGCGAAGGAGAGGCTGGGGTCGTCCAGGGCGAGGTTGGGTGGGAGGCCGTTCGAGAGCATCGGGTTGATGATTTCAGAGCACTGCGCGAAGAACATCTTGCCCAGCATTTGCATCGCAGAGGAGGTCTTTTCCATGGCCGATGTGATGGCGGCCGCTTGGAAGTTGCCGCCGTGGTGGATGAGTTTCTCGGCTGGGTCCAGTAGGGGGTTGTCGGTCGTCGAATTGAGTTCGACTTCTACTTGCTTCAGGGCGAGAGCCATGTTCTCGATCTGAGGGCCGATCCATTGGCTGGAAGTGCGCAGGGCGTAGCGGTCTTGCGCGAGGCCTTCGTTGCCGCCGTCATCGCCTGGGTGTGCCGTGGTGGCCAGCTTTGAGTCAGTCAGGAAGCTGAAGATGTTGGCGGCGGCTTCGCGCTGGCCTTCATGGGGGCGCGCTTCGGCGATGAAGGGGTGGTAGTTGAATCGCGTGCCCAGGAGTGCCTCGGTGCCCATTGCCGTGAGGACTTGGGAGAGGAGCACGAGCTGGTTGGCTTCGAACAGCACCAGACTGGCGGCGCCGGCGCTGAAGGCCGTGCCGTTCAGCAGTCCGAGGCCTTCCTTGGGTCCGAACTCGAGCGGCATCAGGCCCAGTTCGTGCAGGGCCTGGCTGGACGGCACCACCTCACCGGTCGAGTCCTTGAAGATGCCGATGTCCGGGTTGCCCTCCAGCGCGCCGGCGATGTAGGCCAGCGGCGTCAGGTCGCCCGAGGCGGAGATGCTGCCGCGCAGAGGCACGACGGGGGTCATGCCGTTGGCCAGCAAGGCCAGGATATGCTGCACGACCTCGGGTCGCACGGCTGAATGGCCGCGCAGCAGGGAGTTACAGCGGGTCAGCATGGCGGCCTTGACGACGGGCACGGGCATGCTGTGGCTCTTGAGGCCCGGGATGGGCGCGGCGCCGCGATCGCTGGGCAGCACCACGGCGGCATTGTGGTGTTGGATCAGAGCCTTCTGCAGGGCCGGATAGTCGTTGGTGCGCGTGTCGGCGCTGCCGCCGAAGCCGGTGTTGACGCCGTAGATGATCTCGCCAGCAGACAGTTTCTGGCTGAGCAGGTCCACGCTGTGGGTCATTTGGTCCAGCACACGCTGGTTGCCCGTGATGGTGGCGGGAACGTCATGGCTGGATGAGTTTAATTCCGTCAGTCAGTGCCTGGATTTATCCCAGCGTGGTGGTTTTGGTTCAGGGGTGGGCCTAGTTTGGTCTGGACGATCACTGGTCCCGATCACGACGACCAGGAAGAGGGTGGTGGGAAAGGCTACACGTACCGAGCAACGGCATACACCGAACTCAGGTCCAGCGAGCTGCCATCCAGCATGAAGCCCTCGGTGGCCTTGAGCTGGCGTAGTCGTTGGCAGGAGGCCAGCACAGACGCCGTGTAACCGGACTCCGCGGCGAAAGCCGGGTCGCGACACAAAGAGACGGCAGGTTCACCCATGGCAAATTGAGATAAATATACAGGATGAGGATATAGAGAGAGAAAAAAAGGTACACAACTAGCGTGAGAGAATAACGAAACCGAAACGAAGGAACAGGAGGCTTATAAGGTTACGCGGGCAGGATGGGCCAGCGATCCATCGTGCGATGAGTAAGGACGAGAATTCCAGATGCATTGACTAACAACAACTACGAGTCACTCGGCCGCGGTTCTGCAGGGTCACAAAAGCAGAATCCAATTGTTCCAGCGATCGAGTCCACCGATCGACACGTCGCGCCCTGATCTCCCACACATACCGGGCGGCGGACTGAGCCGCCCACTGAGGCCAGCAGGCGAGGCTGCCAGGGAATGTCGAGGCTTGACCTGAGGCCAAAGAAGTAAGAACCGGACTAGAGACTAGAGGCACACAACGGCGCCCCAATGCAGGCTCGCATTAAGTCTTGCGTTGACCGCCAGAGGGCCGCGACTGTCGCTTATTATCGCTCGGTGCATTAGGGCTTCTTGGCTCAACGTGACTGGCCGCGCCGAATCCACGGCTGACGCACATGGCAAGGGGGCCTCTGGTTCTCTGGTTCCCTGGTTCTCTGGTTCCCTGGTTGTCCGGTCCTTGCGCCCTGCAGTTCGAAGGCTTCCATTCGGTCCATTTGATATTGATCCCTTGCAGCACCCCCAGTCCAGGATTGGCTGGCGCGCCGACCGTTCAACGTCGCGGGTCAGACCGGTGATACGGTGTAGCCCAGCTGGCATGCACCCAGACAGTCTCCCACATTCCAGGATGGTAGCTCAAGGGATGGAATGGCTCGCATGGTCGTCTCGGGATCTGTCAAGGTTCGATGGCTCGAGACATTCCAGACAAGGGCAGTGCCAGTAGTCCGAGCGCGGCAACTTGGGGACAGTCTTGTCGGTTTTAGTGCAGCGATAGGAAAGCGACACCAAGTGACTGGGAACGACAGCAAGCGAGTCAAACCTGCTAAGACCGGCGATTCAAACTCTCGATCACAATCACGAGGACACATCGATCGGTTAAGTTGGCTGGGCTCCAGCTAGCCCAATTGCTGGGCCCTTTGGATGCGACTGATCATTTTGATTTCCGATCCCAATATGCGCCATCAAACACGAGCACGGATTCCTTCCACCTCTGTAGCCACCGTGTAACCTCTGTTGTGTCGCTCGGGGAATATCAGACCGACATGTTCTGTCGCGACCGATGTCAGCTATTGCTTCAGACTGCAGGACGCGACCGCCAGAGCAGATGTTCTGAAGTGTTTCGATGCAAGTGACCAGCGCCAGACGCAGCGACCGCAGGTGTCTGCAATCATGTTTCCCCTTCGGGCCGAGACTGGCTTCAATATATTGAGGATCGACGGGACGCATGCGCCGACTCCGAGATTCGCCCATCGACGATTCAACGCATGATATCTGCCCCCTCTCAGAACTGAACTTCAGACGAGTCGAAAAGATCTGGCACCAGGCCGAGGTCTGGATCATGCACCTATTTTAGGAAAAGCGGTCAGCCACGCCATATTCAATAGTCAGGAAAACTAGGGAACTGAGTCCGGACTCTGGAGTGAACAGGACGGAAGAGAAATCCATCTACGGAGTACGGACAAGTCTGCCTAAATTGAAAGCCTCCCAGGGCTGTGGACCGAGGACCGACCGAAATCCTTTCCATCGTTTTCCAGTTCCATCTTCCACCCCTTGGATATGGGACATCCACGGAGATAGGGGTTCTCCGGGCCTCAGCGATGGTAGGGGGGTTTGAAAGACGCCATCCGGAGAAATATCGGTAGGATAACCCGTCAGCCAACAGCATTCGATATTTCTTTCGTTGGGTATATTGCCTTGGCATCAGCCATGGACCGAGTGTCTTGGTCGGCGCTTATGGATGCAATCGTATACAAGCCAGCCCGTCAGCCTGGATCGTCTGGGACTGACCCTGGATAATTTCTGGTCAGCGATCAACAGCCACCGGCGGCATCGCAGCGATATCATTGACGGAAGGGAAAGAGTCCCAATTTGAATTCATATATAAACCGCCATCGGGCCGACTGCTGTTGGTATTTGCCGGCGACCAGCATGGCAATAGTCCGGACGGAGTAGACCTGTGAAAGGCAAGTGGAGCGCCCGAGTTTATGCTAAATCCGGATAAAATGGACTGTCTTACTCGGTCGGGGGCCGAATTAGAGTGGTAAACGAGTCAAGCATTCGCAATCGTCCCCGGTCCGTTCAGGATACGAAGCCCGAAAGCCCTGGAAAGCCCCTGGCCATGACAGTGACACGGCCCCCGGCCGACCCTTACAGGACCGTTGGGCAAATGAAAAGAGGAACTGTTCGGAAATCGGAGCTTTTGCACCGAACAAGTGGCCGGCAGAGACAATCCGCGACGGACGATCGCGTGGGTCGATCGAATCGGCTGGCGTGACGGCGAAATGAAGCTGAAACACGGTCCCTCGCCAAGCACGCCGGCGCAACACCATCGCAGGAACCGCCGGACGGGCCTGGATAGACACATGATAGACCAGAGGACAGACGCAGAACGTCAAGCCTACTTGCTACCAGCCTGGTCTGGCTCTCTATTGTCCGCGCCGTTATTCGACTAAGCCAATCTGTCGAAATGAAGCCAATTGCTTTAGATGAAACGTCTTTCTTGGCATGATGCTTGGCAGGGCTTCGCCATCTACCGGGTCCATGGGGATGTCCAGTGTGATATCCTGCGCCTTTGTATAAAGAGTGCCTGCTCGAGGCCTCCCCTGCTGGTCTTCTCTTGTTTCTCAAGCCTGGATAGCTGCATTCTCTCTCTCTACATTCATTCTTTGTTTTTCTACATTCTCTTACCCCTTCCTTTCTTTTTACCAGTCCAACGGACCATTCCATTCTTTCACCTTATTTCACAATGAAGACTACTATTGGATTGCTCGCTCTGGCAGCGGCTGCTAAGATGGCCAACGCCCACGCCACCGTCTTCGCCGTCTGGATCAACGGCGAGGACCAAGGGCTGGGCAACTCCGAGTCTGGCTACATCCGGTCTCCCCCCAGCAACTCGCCCGTCACGGATGTCACCTCGAAAGACATGACCTGCAACGTCAACGGCGACAAGGCCACCGCGAAGACCCTGACCGTCAAGGGTGGCGACAAGGTCACCTTCGAATGGCACCACAACAGCCGCGACGCCGGCGACGACATCATCGCCTCGTCGCACCAGGGCCCCGTCATGACCTACATCGCGCCCACCAAGAAGGGCTCCGCCGGCTCCGGCTGGGTCAAGCTCGCCGAGGAGGGCTACCACAAGGACACCGACAAGTGGGCTGTCGACAACCTCATCGCCAACAAGGGCAAGCATTCCGTCACTATCCCCGACGGCCTCGAGGCCGGCGAGTACCTGCTTCGTCCCGAGATCATCGCCCTCCACGAGGGTAACCGCGAGGGCGGCGCCCAGTTCTACATGGAGTGCGTCCAGGTCAAGGTCACCGGCGGCGGGTCCACCGCTCTTCCCGAGGGTGTCTCCATCCCCGGCGCCTACAAGGCCGACGACAAGGGCGTCCTCTTCGACATCTACAGCGGCGTCGACTCCTACCCCATCCCCGGCCCTGCTGTCTGGGACGGTGCCTCGTCCGGCTCTTCTTCCGGTTCGTCCTCCGCCACTCCTACCCAGGAGGCCACCATCACTGCCGCCCCCAGCACCCAGCAGGCCGTTGTGACCAATGCTCCTGCCCCCGTTGAGTCGTCGTCCTCCGCCCCTGAAGTCCCTGCCCCTGCTCCCAGCAGCTTCACCACCTCCGTCCGCGCCTCGACCTCCTCCGCTGCTCCCAGCAGCTCGTCTGCCCCGGGCTCCGGCAAGCTCTACCAGCAGTGCGGCGGCATTAACTTCAGCGGCGCAACTGGCTGCGAGAGCGGTCTAACTTGCAAGAAGTGGAACCCTTACTACCACCAGTGCGTTCAGGGTTAAATGTCTGGTTAGTAGGGTAGGGGGGAAGCTGAACTAAATTGGCGGAGTAGTTAGATCAGGTTTCACTAGTGACCAGTTAGTTGAAGCCTTATACAATACCTAGCATTGCTATCCAGTGTCCGTATATTCTTCTATTTATGTATTAATTTATTCTGTAATTTACAGTCTTTCACTTCATACTTCCCTTTCCATCTAAGCTCTTCCGTATTACCAGACACCCTAACGAAGCACATTCTTCTCTAAACCCCACAACCAACCGTATTCGAATAAATCGGAAAATTTCCACTCCCTTCCACCTCCGGTGAGCGGTGGATACTTTGCAAGAAATGGCTGATGTGCTGGGGTCTAGGAAGTGGCGGCGGCGAGAAAGGGTATGCATGGAGCGCTGTTAACGGGTGAATTATGCGCAGTGCATGTGTTCTTGCAGAGCCGAGGCAGTGGAGGAATGGGACGGGTGGGTTGGATGGGGAGATGAGTGCAGGTTGTGTGAGTGTATTCTATTTCTATCCTATTGTTACTTTTTCAGTTGTTGGAAATACCTCGGTTGTTGGTTAAGCATGGGTTGTACTCCGTACAGATCTATATATCTCAGTCTGCCGATCAACGGGATCCTCATGCCCCGATCGGTCCGCCAACTTGCAAGATCCCGACCGTCCAAGAGATTAGTGATCAGTCAGTCAATTCCGTCCATTCCGACTTGTTACTCTGGCAGTGTTAGTGTCAGACCAAGCCTGATACACCCAGAAACCATGGTTCGATCCGACAGCCCAACCTTGTGATGTCATCATCGGTTTTCCCTGCTGATCCGCACATCCTCTAATTCTTCTTCACTCCTGCTCTTCCAATGATTTCCCAATTCTTCCATTGTACCATTATCCAAAATGTCAGATCCAATCCAGTCCGAGGACTGGCCTGAAAATGTCGCCCACAGCCATGCCGACCACGATGGCCGCCAACGTCGACATGACCATACCGTGCGCGAACGGGGGATGAACACAGGTGTGAGGGTCATGGGTATGCTATCTATCCTCATAATATGAATCAATCGCACTGCTAACACAAAGACCTAAACAGACGACGGCCGGATCGACATTAAATTCCGATCGCGCAAACCCTGGCTGTCCAAACTCCTCTATCACATCGAAAACCGACGCCCCGACGAATCCTCGCGCCGACCATCCATGCTCTCCACCGCCGACACGGCCTTCCCTCTGCGCCTGAACATCGTCATCCAAGTCGTCGGTTCTCGCGGCGACATCCAGCCCTTCATGGCGCTCGGGAAACGACTACGCTCGCACGGCCACCGCGTGCGACTCGCCACGCATCTAGCCTTCCGCGAGGATATCCTAGCCATGGGGCTCGAGTTCTTCGACATCGGCGGCGACCCGGCCGAGCTGATGGCGTTCATGGTGAAGAACCCGGGTCTGATGCCTGATATGAGCACGATTCGCAGCGGCGCGATCCCCAAGCGGCGGCGCGATATGAAAGCCATTTTCTCCGGGTGCTGGCGCGCGTGCTATGAAACGGGCGACGGCACAGGACTGCATCATGTCCCTGACGATCCGTGGAGCGGGACCGTGGATGCGAACAATCGGCCGTTTGTCGCGGACGCGATCATTGCCAATCCGCCCAGTTTTGTGCACCTCAGTTGCGCGGAGAAGCTGGGAGTGCCGGTCAATATGATGTTCACGATGCCGTGGAGTGCGACGCAGGCGTTTCCGCATCCGTTGGCGAATGTGCGTAGTCAGTCGACTAAGCCGTCGGTGGCGAATTTCGCATCGTACGCGATTGTGGAGGTTCTGATGTGGGAAGGACTGGGGGATTTGATTAATCGGTTTCGGAAGAGGGAGTTGGGGTTGGATCCGTTGGATGCGATTCGTGCGCCGAGTATTCAGTCGAGACTGAGAATTCCGTATACTTATCTATGGTAGGCCCTCACATTCTACAGCACATCCTATATCGTATACCCGGGCAAGAAAGCTAATCAGTCAGGTCTCCCTCCCTTCTACCCAAACCCTCCGACTGGCCCGACAACATCGACGTATGCGGATTCAGCACCCTCGCGCATGAATCTAACTACCAGCCCCCCGACGACCTAGCCAACTTCCTCGCCTCCGGCCCTCCGCCCATCTACATCGGATTCGGATCCATCGTAGTCGACAATCCCAGCAAACTCACACAAATCGTCTTCGATGCCGTGCGCGAAACCGGCCAGCGCGCCCTGATCTCCAAAGGCTGGGGCAACATCGGCGGCGACAATCCTCCAGAGAACGTCCTCCTGCTCGGAAAGTGTCCGCACGACTGGCTCTTCCAGCACGTCTCGGCCGTCGTGCACCACGGCGGCGCAGGAACCACGGCCGCAGGGCTCCTCCTGGGCCGACCCACGGTCATCGTGCCGTTTTTCGGCGACCAGCCGTTCTGGGGCTCGATTGTGGCGCGAGCGGGCGCCGGTCCAGAGCCGGTGCCGTATAAGCAGTTGAATGTGGAGAGGCTGGTCAAGGCGATCCAGGTGGCATTGAAACCTGAGACGCGCGAGAAGGCAGAGCAGATCGGGGCTGACATGCGCAGGGAAGACGGGGTGAGAGATGCAGTGGCCAGTTTCCATAATCATTTGGATACCGAGAGTCTGCGGTGCTCGATCTGTCCGGACCGCGTGGCCGTGTGGTTCATTCCTCATTCCAGGATCAAGCTGAGTACGTTTGCGGCGTGCGTGTTGGTTGAGACGGGGCTGGTCAAGACGACCAATGTAGTTCTGTATGTTCCCTTCGCTTCCACCCAGCTCCTTCACTAGCCTACTAACAGACTGGAATGAAGATACCGCTCCAAAAACTACGACACAAACCGCGACCCCCGCGGTCCTTTAACCGCCGGCGCCGAGGTCCTATACGGCCTGGTCACCGACCTAATCGCAGGCGTGGCCGGCCTGCCGGCGAACATGGCAGAGATATTCGCTCACGAGCGTCACGACCACGAGCGGTTCCAGCCAGACTGCAACGTGTGCTCGTACAGAAAAAGCACGCAGAGCGAGAGACAGTCGAAGAAGTCATCACGGAGCTTACGAGGTCGAGAGCGAACGAAGTCAGAGTCTGTACCATCGCAGAACGGGCAGAAGTCTCATTCACCGATATCGACTGGACCGTCGGAGTACATTACTCCTGAGGAGTCGACAGGAGAGCCAGAACCTGAGTCAGATACAGAAATGGAGCAGGCAGGGTCTGTATCTACACCTCGCAAGAACAAGAACAACTCTACTCCTACTACCAACACAGAAACCAACACGAACACGGACACAAATTTAGATACAGAATCCGATTCCAACTCCATCTGCTCGCTCAGTTCCGAACTGGATCTCGAAAAAACTCTGACCCGACACCAAACCGACTCCCAAACCCGCTCTCCAGCCCACGAAATGCTCCTCGACGTAAGCTACCACATGGCCAAAATCGCCAAGCACGCGCTCGACATCGCCATCTGGCTGCCTCACGACCTGACCCTCTCGCTGTCCAAGGGGTTCCATAACTTGCCGAAGATGTACCATGACCGTACGGTGAGGGATACGCCGCGCGTGTTGGGGTTGAGGGGTGGGTTTAGGGCTGCGGGGACGGTGAGTCTGTCTTTATTTCTTTCTTCCTTTACTCTCTGTTCCAATTGATGCATCTATGAATAAACTGACATTGACTCATTGGCAGGAACTAACCCACGGCCTCTACGACGGCGTCACAGGAATATTCACGCAACCTATGCAAGGCGCCAAAGACACCGGCACGCCAGGGTTCCTAAAAGGCGTCGGAAAGGGAATGGGCGGCGTGATGTTGAAGCCTTTTGCTGGTAGGCCTCCACCTCCCTCCCCCAAGTATTCCAAGCGATACTAACCAGATGATATCCAGGCTTCTGGGGTCTAGCAGGCTACCCCCTTGATGGCATCCACAAGAGTCTACGGAAGAGTCTCTCGCGGTCCAAAATAAAGGATATTCTCAAGGCGCGGATCGCTCAAGGCATGGAGGAGATGTGTATTTCGACGACGGAGGAGCGGGCAATGGTGATTCGGAGGTGGAGGGAGTTGGTGAGGGACGGAGAGGTGGATGGTGAGGATAGGGAGGAGGAGATTGGTGATAGGGAGATGGAGGGGGTAGGTGTTGTGTAAGAATAGCAGGGTTTTCTTTGTTAATGTTTGTATTTTATTAGAGGGAGTGGAGTTATGCCATACGTGAACAGTAATGATAAATATCACTACGAATTATGTAGGTGTGCCAGTATGAAAGAAATGGTTGACGATTGTCAATTCATGTACTGTAAGTACAAGCAAGATACCAGATCTAGGCATGCCAGCCACATCAGAAAATCCCATCCAGACCCAAAGCACTAATCCGACTATTCAACGCCTATCCTTCCAGCCACCAGAAGAACGCCATCCAACGAACCCATAATACAAACCACTATCCACTACCAAAACGCACACCACCCCGCATAATGCTGACAGAGATTCTCTACATTAGTGGCCTCCTCGATAAGCTTCCTAACCTGCTCTTCAATACTCAATCGTCCTTTGAAATCACGTCCCGTAAGCTTCTGCCGAACGCGTGCAAGCACCTCAATCGCGCGCGTGTTGAGATCCTCGCCACCAGCACTACCTGCTCCCTGCAGCGGGTCAAGGACGCCTGCGCCGAGGGCCGAGAAGCGCCGAGAAAAACTTTCCGGAGATTGGGCAACATCAGGAACAATGATCTCGCCAGCTCGAGGTTGAGGGTTTGGACACGGTTTGCCCTGCCAGTCCAAGAGAGGATCGTGGAGGAACTGTGAGGGTTAGCACAGTGCCTGATTCAAATAGGCCGAAAGGCCATCCGGATTAAAGGGAAAAACATACCGCTTCAAGAATTGTCATGATCGAATCCTTATGAGTTCGAAGAACCCTCATCACAATCTCACATGCCACGCGAAAGTTCCCTTCCACATTCCCTATCCCCATAGCGATGACCAGCATGCGCGTGAGTCTAAATGGAACCTGTTCAGAGAACCTTTCTCGCTGTCTCGTGGCCTCGAAGCAATCACCGTAATCGACATGCACAATATTGCCGGTGTCGCGATGCAGCAGCAGGTTCGCAGGGTGTCGGTCGCCTAATCCAAGAATGTATCCTACCATCGACATGACGGCCAACGAGCGTGTGTAATGCGTGCGACGCCCCAACCAAACTTCTGAACTAGCGCTCTGCAGCCACAACACGTGGTAGAGCTCCTTGCCTGAAGTGTTGGACATGATGTCTCGGAAGGTCTCTATTTTCCTGAGCAGCGGCTGGGTATCGTAGTTTGGAACCAATCGCAATATGAGTTTCATTTCAAGGTCAGCGGGGACCTGGTGGGTTTTGCGGTAATCCTTGACCAGTGTGTTGAAGGTGTCGCTGTTTGAAACCCATCCGAGGATCCCGGAGTTCTGAGATAAAGGAATGGCCTGGTAAGGTTGGACGGCCAGATGCCGCTGAACGCTCTCCGAATCGCCAGCGAAGAGGGTGTTGAGGAGACCAAATAGCTGCATTACACGCTCATCCTGGCGGATATCCTCCTGGCCTTTCAGGAGATACATGTAAGCATGGCCATCATCGCCGAAAATCTTGAGCCTTCGCGGTCGCTTCTTGCTGTCAAGGACTAGCAGATATGGATCAAAGTGCGCTACCTTGACCACAGGAGCACCATTGCGATAGGTGCCAGGGACGGCAATATCAAGATTCACACAGCTTTTGAGCTTCGGCGAGATGGTTGCCAAGTTGAGATGCTTGAAATTTTTGAATTGATTCTCAAGCCGGCGATAGACCGATATGTACATCGCCCACGCATGTTGAAAATCTGCGACCTCACGGGTCGCCATATAAACTATCGCGTGATTCTTCGCCTCTTTGAGCCGGGTGCCGAAAGTTTGCACAAATGATGCCTCGCTCAGTGTCTCGGGGCCTGCATCCATCTTTATATGCAAAGGCCTCAACAAATCAATCACGCCTTGGAAGTCCCCACGGTCGCAGTACTTCGCGGCTTCTTGTATGGTCTCATACCAGAGCTCATGCCATAACGCCGCGACACGAATCAGCTCATGACTGACGGTATCTGCCTGTCGAACAAGAGTCGGACTGTACCGTCGCATCTCCTCGATGATATCACATGCGGACTGGGAACGTTTTGCAACCTTCGACTCCATCGCGACGGCCACCGGGTAGACCAATGCCTGCGGGTGCGATTGGGCCACCTCCAGGAGGAGTAGTTGTACACTCCCTCTGACGAGCTCGTTGGGGCTGGTGATACGAGCGACTAGTTGAGGGATGACACTCAACCATGCATCTATGGTGATAAGCGAAAAGCCTCCTGTCACAGCAGCGTTGACTTCCTTCTCATTACCGTGGGTAAACCAGAGTGTCAGAACCCTGAGAATATCCTGCAAGCACGACGTAGATGAGAGGGAGATTGATTGGTAAAGCGCCTGCACGGCAGATATCACGTAATTACGCAGTGTCTCCTTGGGGAGCTCTAGCATTGGGCATATGTCCCTCGGGGTCAATCGTGCCGCTCTGTATGCGGCGAGAGCCCACGCATGGCATGCCTTGTAGGACTGACGGTTGTGGTGAACGGATTCTTTATAGGCGTTAAGGATTGCCTGAATTTGCTTTAAAGTCCAGTGACCCTCATGCAAAGTCGTCTGCCACTCTGCGAGACTGCGATAGCATTTCGAAATTACCTTGCGGGGGTTTGCGAGGCTATTCACACCATAGCTGCCATCCGACAAGGGATACGACAAATTCATAGCTATCTGCTGCTCTAGCTCCCTCGTGAGATCTTTGAGTTCGTTGAATGCCTCGCGTCGACGGCCCATCTTCCAATTGATCCTGAGACGGGAAAGTCTAATCTCTGAGAGAAGGGATGGTTGAACATTCGATGTGGCTTCCTCAATAAAACCAATCGTTTTCTCAGCCAGCTGCAATCGATTCTCGTTTCGACACATGTTGGCAAATTTGATCCAGATCCTGACGTCTTCTAAAACCGAGCATCCAGACAGAGCCCGCAGATTCAGAATACGCTGCCAGACCTCTACACTCCGCTGACACCCCAGAAGGCGTTGGTTCCACATCAGACGTAGTTTGGTCCGTTTGTCATCGGTAGATGTCTTGTAGATAATGATCTCTTCCAGCTCGGCGAGCATATGAAGGCGCACGATGACCTCATATGAGCGACCGTAAGACTCATTGAGTAAGACCGTGAGTTCGGGGTCCAATCTCTTCTGGGCCTCTTGAATGTGGGCAGCCGCAACATCAAATTGATTCTTATGCACAGCAAGAACCGCGCCAAAAAAGCTCCGATCCGCAGTTCCTTGCGTCATGCCGTCATGAAGGGTCTGCATGAGGCTCCAGTTGCTAAGTCGCCACGCAGCAGTAGCAGCCAAGGGCGCGATGACACGTTGGTGCTCTGGAGATGCGCGGGTCCACTTCTCTTCTGCCATTTCAGAGAGGGCATGCCAGTCCTCAAGAGCATGGAGACAACGTATTTTCCCCAGGGTAATACTCCAGTCTTCGCAGTGTTCAGCGTATCCGTGATCCCTTTCCCTTTTCTCATAGGAAGTCAACGCTGCTTTCCAGTAATGCAAATTCTCCAGCCAATACTCCTGGACACCCTTGTTTCCGAGCGCATGGGATGTGCGGACTATCCCATGGGCGGAATCATGTTGTTGTAGATTGTTGTTAATCGCCATGATGGTTTCAAGGGAACTAAGACTTCGATCTTTATCAAAGTGTAACTCTTCATAGTGCAGCGCCTTAGCGTACGTATGTGACTTGATTGCATGATACGACAGTAGTCGGGTATCGATGGGGAATGGCTTGCGAGTTCTTTGCATGAATTCTGCCAAGTTGAGTAGGGTAGAAACAATCTCATACGGTATATTAGGCGATGATAGCGCGTTCAGCACAGCCTCCCCGAGGTTTACTTGATATTCCTCGGGGAGTCCAGTCCAGCATGAGGAAAAGGCCGTGATGAATAAAGTCTTGGCAAAGGGATAATACAACTCTGCTAGGTTTGCACAAGCTCGTACGGTTGGGCATGGGTTTTCTTCCAGGAGTTGAAGTGTCAACTCCTGAAGCCACTGTTGCCACTCTCGCGTGGTGAATATCCTCGAAGTATCCCAGGCGTTCCTAAGCCGCTCCAGATTGAGATTAAGTGGTCTTTGCAGGATCTCGGCTTGCGGGCGCAAGATTTGATTGAGTTTATTTTGGTCCTTCCATCCTAAATGTGGAGGGAGATCCTCCCCCTTCCGAAGCTTGGAGACTAGGACCGAGTAACCGTCGTGCGTGATGTTGGAACGTACAAGTGCACTGTTGACCGTGTGGGCGTATCGCATATAATCTGGCCCCAACTGGTGGATTAGTACGCAGAGGTAGTCCAAACTGGTCTTCATGAGAACATCGTCGCCTCCAGAGAGTACCTTAGCGAGACATTGGACCAGAGGAGATGCAAAATCAGATAGATCGATTTCATCTGACAGATTCGCAATGCAGTTGATAGCTGATCTGCGCAGTTCCTTCGGGTAGTGAGAACTCGAGATAACCCGCAACAGGGCGGGGACTATAGAATGCATGTACTGTTCGACAGAATTGCCAAACATGGCCAGCAGATGAAGAATGCTCCCCGCCGCCGACGACGCTCCATGTTCCAATGTAGTAAGCATCAAGCGAAGCAAGCCGCTAATATGCCTGCTCATATCATCCCCCATATGCATTGCCATTGTTTTAATCAATGACACGAGAGGGGCTTCATCCATTATGGGCCAGTACTGTCGAACGAGGTCAATTAGATCTGTTGCGTAAGGCCGCACATAATATCCTACAGCGTCAACAAGGGCACTAAGCTGGCCAAAGTAATACGCAAAGGTGGCCGGAGAGGATGTCTGAATGACAGACAGAAAGGCTGGGACAATTTTATCAAGGAATGGGGCGCTCTCTATCCCAGTGACTTTGCACACCATGACTACGGCGTCGATGGCAGGTTGGTGGTAGGCTTTCAGGGAAGGCTCACGCAAGATATTGTCCACAAGGGCATTGAACACGTCTGATCTATAGATTTCGGCGTCAGTCACATCTAGCCTTCGCATGTGAGCCTCCATTCTCGATTCCGTGGGAACCTGATTCAACTGATGCACTTCCAGCGTTGACTCGTTCGGACCAAGGCACTTGACAGGGTCTAGAGCGCCCACGGTCCCAAACAGCCTAATGGCTGACTTCCGGATTGTCTCCACATCCTCCACTTTAACCATCTTTATGAGAGCAGGCAGGAGCTCGGGATATTCGAGATACGGTAAGGTCGTGGATCCGGAGTTTTGCGCAAGTTGACTGATGGCTTCGAGGGCCGCTTCCCGCCTGTCATTCGAAGTTAAGCTGTCAAGGGAACGCAGCAGCGAGGGCATCAATTTTGTTCCACACCGGTGAACTGCCCGTCCAGTAAGTCTGAATAGACTGCCGATCGCGACCAATGTTGCAGTCGCAACAGCTTGACTGTCATCTGTCCCCTTGGGCAATAAGACATCCAATATCGGACCAACAAACGGTTCCAGCAGCGAGGTGCTATTCAAGGCAAAAGAATTGATCATTTGGAGCGCTTCGAGCTTCTGAGGAATCGTTTGAGCAAGGTTTAGACCCACTAGTAAGTTTAGAATAAGCTTTCTGAGCGATGGAAGCACGTAAGCAGGATTGGAGCTCGATAAACGCCCGATGATACACACCGCTGCAACCCTCACGCGGAGCACCTCATCATTGACACTGAGAGACAGACAGCGAATGTGATCAGGCTCTGCAAGAAAGCTGTCAAACTCGCGAGAGAATGCCAATAACACAGCTTCTCGGATACTAGGATCGCTATCTGCCACACTGAGTGAGAGAAGCTGTTTGAATACGGTGCGTGGGATGCGCGGGTGTTTGCAATTTGGCTGATTCAGCTTGAGATCACGCAAGAAATATCGAAAACATGTTAATGCGGCAGTTTTTCGAACCTCTGCGTTGCCATGCTCCACGTAGATGACCACGGCATTTTGTACGATGTCAGTGATAGCAAGGGATCCGAAATCAAACTCGCCCAAAGCGTTGAGAGCAAACACGACCGTGGTATGCGAAAGGGCTGGACAGCCATCATCCTTGGTAGCAGCTTTCGCCGGCAACTGAGTTTTCGAGCCACTAATCATTTCCTGATTGCTGCTGATAAGGGTCTTTTCCAGAAGTGAAAGTAATCGTTTCTGGATAACAGGCTTTAATGGAGGGTTCTGGTCTGCAATTGTTTGCACGGCATCACGCAGCTCCTGACATAGACCACAACCTAACATTGGCTCCAGAAGTTTCTCTGCGTAGGTTGCGAAGGCTGGCCCGAGTGCGATAGATAGCATGCGGATGCAGTTCAGAATTGAGGCTTCGTTGCGGCACAATTGACCTTTCCCCCTTGCGAGGCCGTCTTGCAACAAAGACATAATATCATCCATGTATGGTGCCATTCTGTCACCGACTCCAATTGCTATTTCTCCAACAGTGTGAAAGACAGCGTCGCGCTCCTTGCCTTTTTTCAATTGGGCTTTTAGGAAAGACATTGTTTGTGGTAGGTAGGCCTGGGTGAATACAGCTGGAAACTGTTTGGCAAAAATGGGTAGAGTTGTGATTATCTGTGCCGGGATTCGTGCGTTGCCGTGGTTGGTGAGTCGCAGCACAAGTTCGCAGGTGGCCTTATACTGATCAAACGTAAGTATGCCATAATGAACAGATAGTTCCTTCCAGAGCAAAAGAGATCCCAGGATCCAATGGACGTCGTTCGACTCGAGACCCAGGAGTATGTCTCCACGAAAACGCATACACCATTGTTGACCAAGGCATTGATTTCGCAACACGGTCAGCCTCAAGGACTCACCAATTGCCTCACTAGCAGTCGCACGTACAAGAGGATCGGAATCGCGCAGGCCGACCCAAGCAGACTCAAATATCTCGACCGCATAACGAAGGACTAACGATGGAGTATTGACGGCAAGCGATTTAATGGTCAGAAAAGCAGCCAGGAGGCGCTTGCTGCCAGGTTTCTCCGACTGGGTACATTCCAAAGCCGACAGCACCTCACTCTTCACCAACTCCTTCGCCAGGAACTCGCTTCGGGTTACAAGATGACCGAGAGAGTCTGCAGCGCAGATGAGAGTGTTGGCATCGTTGCTTTGCAGGGCCTTGTTCAGATAGCTGACGAGTCGAGGGACAAATTGCGCGGCGCTGCCTGCAATCAGATCCATTAAGCGACCCAGAGCCAGGAGCCCACCGAATCTCTCATTTGTGTCACCATGCAGGATCAATTGGCCAATAATTCGACATACAGTGTCGCATTCTCTTTTAAACTCCTCTGCCGGTTTATCTGTTATCTAGTTAGGGCTAAGTTCATGCGGCATTCCTTGCGCCCTACCTCTGGCAATCAGGGTCATTCGATCACGAAGCGCGTCAGATGCTTCTTCTTGGTCCAGCTTGTTTTTTGACACCAGTCCCTGACGGACCCCACCGAGAACCGATGGATCGTCAGTGTCCAGCATCACTGCGATCGGATTTGCGATAACGTTGAGTGAGGGTAGTTTCGGGGAGAGATCTGTATGAGAGCCGACCGTGTAGATCGCCCTGGAAGTGGTGGTTAAAGGTCACATTAACAACAGCGAGCGAAGAAACAAGAGCGTCCTTTGTCTGAGGAAAGGGTGTGAAGACTGAGAACAGGAATTACTAGACAGATACGAAAAGGACAGGCTGAATGACTCGGAGGTAGATGAAGCTTCCCCTAATCGTCCACCACCCACTGGCAACTGAACACCAAAGATGAAGGAATAGAGAGTGTCAGAGCCAACAGAACAGGCAGAAGGAACGAGATAAAGAACGACGGACGAAGGATGGAAGAAGGATGGAAGCTAGGAAGATTCCAGTGACGCGCTGCACCTACAATTGCCAAACACGGTAACGCGCTAACGCTGTTGGGAAGGTTAGGCGCCTTGTTGCCTGACAGCCTGATGGGTTGCGGCATTTTTGACGGAGATCGGCAAGGAAGGGGTTGCGATCCTGGCCTTCTCGCCTTCTAGAAGGTGAATACTGATTCGCTGAGTACATACAGAGAATGGTCGAGGCAGCCCAACACTGTGGGTGGAAGCAAGGCTTATGGTCAGCCGGCGTCACCGGAGCCACGTGATCCGAGCTCAGCATTGCACATGACCTGTTCACATATTTTGTATGATAATCGAAATAATCTCTAATTAGTACGTTAGACACTGTACGTCCCACATGGTACGCCGCGAAATCTGTGTTGCTGACCCAGTTATGCCAGTTAGCACTTGTTTTAAGAGAGTGTCCTTTGTGTATGTATATGGTATATATTATCCAAGCAAAGCTACCTAATTGATGCGCGAAATTATATAATAGGAAGCAGGAAAGACCGTAAAGCCTATTAGCATGATAGTTTCTTCACAACTTTTACTCAACTGCAGCAGGGGCATCTGATATGTAGTCTGCAGTCGTCCAGCTGCAATTTTCTACAGTATGTCCGTATATACCCCTACCCGGAATTATTCCACAACATATCCTATTCACATGGAATTATTCGTCTATTTACAATCCAACCATAAGGAGTTCGTGCCTCGTGGCCGATCAATGATACTAAAATGCAACATCACTGTTCAGCTTGTCGCGCCACAGCCAATCGCTTCGTATGCAAGATAGCGGAGCCAATCTACGCGGACAACCAGCTGCACTACTGAATCAGAAGCCGAGCCACTGCATGGACCCCGAGGAGCCAGCTAGAAAAAAGTAAACATGCATACTGCGGGGTCAATAAGTACCAGCCCCAGCGACTAATTCTCGGCTCCTTTTCTTTGCAGAACAACATCGCAGCGCGAGATATGAGCAATGGGCGTTCGAGCAACGATTAGAAAATGGTTCCGATCGGACCGGCCAGCTAAAGGAGGTGACAATGGCTCAGCGTACTCTTCTCCAGTCGAGACTACTGGAAAGCCACCGTCGCTGCAACCGGGGATAGTGAATGGGTCAGCGTCTCCTTTGCCAACCGAGAGTGCTGGGAAAGTCACTGCGCCAGAGTCAGAGGCTGTGAATGGGAACAAGCCTCGGGAGGTATCGCACGAGCATCCACCAGAGTATATCGAGGATAATACCCCCAAAGAACCAGGGCCGGAAGCAGACCCTCCCAAGTCTCTGTGGGAACGGGCATACGACTCCCTAGACCCCAAACTGGTTCAGAAATATGAGAAAATACTCTCAACGAAGCTGGATAAGCCTGGTTAGCAACGGCCTTAACTGGTAACCTATCCATTGCTCGCCAACTGACCTTCTAGATGATTTATTTAATGACCACGTCGACCTGGACAAGGTCACGAACCGAATCGACCGCAATGCAAAAAGCCGCCACGAGCAAATGAAGCAAATAACAGACAATTGTCTGCAGCGCCTCGACGAAAAGAGCATCAAATACCACATCGGCAGTCGCGAATACAACCTGGAAGACCAAATCGCCAAGGGAGTACAGCTGGTGCAAGGTATGAAAGACTTCATTAGTGAGGCTGTGCGAGCGTCGCCCGAAGCGTCGCTGGCGTGGACTGGTGTTTGCCTTGTCTTGCCGATGTTCACCAATCCCAGCGAGGCCAAACAGGCGAATGAGGAGGGCTTCACGTACGTGACTTCTCGAATGAGGTTCTACGTGGCTTTGGAGAGCTTACTATGGCCGGACAACCGCAAGAAAAATCTGGAAGGGTTAGACCAAGTCAGAACAGAGCTCGAGGGCACTATTGTGGAGCTTTATCAGCAAATTCTTACATTCCAGGTGAAGACTATCCTCCGATCGTATGAAAGGCGACGCATCATTTTCGTTCGCGATGTAGTAAGATATGATAATTGGGAGGGGATGGTGGATGCGATCAAGGCCCTTGAGGCACGTGTGCACACGGATTCAAAACAGCTCAATGTCAACACATCAAGGAAAATGCTCGAAGGCATGGATGAATCTATGGGAAAATACGTCAATCTCATGGAGAACATGCAAGGCTTGGCCGAGAAACAACTCGAAGTCAGCAAGCAGCAGCTCGATGTCAACAAGCAACAGCTCGGCTATCATGAACGGACAGAGAAACGATATGAATCCGAAAAGGAAGCAGAATGTCACCAGATCTTCCGAAATGCCCGCGACGATCACGATAAAGGGTACGAATGGTACAAAGATCTGGTGGATGATGCTGTAGACGGTACGTTGGAATGGTTTTTGACAAGGGAAGAATTTCAACACTGGGAGCAGCAGCAGACTGGCCTTTTAGTCGTTTCTGCCGATCCTGGCTGTGGAAAGTCTGTGCTTGCCAAACATCTTATGGACAAAAGGCTACCGGGAACGTCAACTATCTGTTACTTCTTTTTCAAAGATCAGCTGCAGAACCGAGAAAACCAGGCATTATGCGCAATATTGCATCAGCTCTTTTCACATAAGCCTGAGCTTGTTCGATACGCCATGCCGGAGTATCGCCATAATGGCAGAAGTCTCGTGAATATTACACAGGTGCTATGGGATATTCTGTGGAAAGCAACAAGTGACAGCGCGGCAGGATCTGTGGTATTTGTTCTGGACGGTTTGGACGAATGCATCACGGAAGAGACACCTGGACTGATTGACAGGTTGAACCGCACGTTTTTCGACAAGGCACACGAGCCAGGAAGGGCCAAATTCCTCGTAACCACGCGCCCATATTCCAAGATAATAGGGAAATTTGACGGAATCATGGACAGACTTTCCTATATCCACATACCCGGTGAGAGCCAGTCAGAGATGATCAGCCAGGAGGTGAATCTGGCTATAAGTCAGAAGGTCGATCAGATAAAAGCCCTTCGTGCAGAGACTAAAGAGTATCTCAAGCAGCGATTGCTCGAGGTCGAAAATCGCACCTATCTTTGGGTGAGCTTCGTGGTGAAGTATATTGAAAGTACAAGGATTAAAAATACGAAAGACGGGGTGAATAAGGCCCTGAAAAACCTGCCTACCAGCGTCCATAAGGCCTATGAGCGAATCCTCAACAAGTCCAAACGCGGTAAAGATGTTACGAAGGCCTTGAATTTGGTTCTGGCGGCTGTTACTCCACTGAGCGTGTCAGAGATGAATATTGCAATGGAAATAGATGAATCAAAAAAGTCCGATCAAGATCTGGAGCTTGAAGATGACAGCTACTTCAAAGATACCTTGAGGGACATATGTGGACTCTTTATTTCAATCAAGGATGACAAGGTCTACTTCATCCACCAAACAGGTCGCGATTTCCTTTTGAAAAAGCAGCCCGAGACACAGGAGACAGGAGTGTCGCACTGGAATGGCACTTTCAGTTTGCTGATGGCCCATATAACCCTCGCAGAAAGTTGCATTTTCTATCTGCAGTCTGACCTGGCGCGGAAGAGCCTCCAGTTCGCTCAATATGCCACACGGAACTGGATGCACCATCTGCGTGAGTCGGAGATGGTGCCGGAAGGGGAGCTAGCGTCCTCGGTGCTCGAAATCTGCGATCCCTCATCCGACATCCATATACGTTGGCCGGGTCTGTTTGGCGATCTAGGCCCTCTTTGCAATAGGGATGCCTTGTGGTCCGCGGTCTGCCTGCGTCTTGGCAATGTTATCGAATTGCTTATCAAGAAACAAGAGGTAGACTTCGAATCGAAACATTTTGGGGAATGTACCCCATTGGCATATGCCGCACGGGAGGGCTACGACGACATTGTTCAAATCCTATTAAAATCTGGACGGGTCCGCGTGAACCCAAAGGCAGCACACAGACGAACACCGCTTATACTCGCTATCAAGGAGCAACATGAATCGACTGCTAAGCTACTTCTGACCGCAAAGGACGTAAATCTCGACGCGAGAGACGAAAGCGGCCGATCGGTACTATCATGGGCTGCTGCACGAGGGTATACCTCGATAGTGCAATTCCTTTTGGGTTGCGACGATGTGGATCCAAATGCGGTTGACAGGAACGGAAAGACACCACTGCTATGGGCAGTTATCCAGGAAGAGATGCTTGTCGTCAGACTGCTGCTACAGTCCGGTAGAGTCGATCCGAACGTCCAAGACAAAAGAGGCCGGACTGCTTTATCATGGGCAACTAAGCATGAATATGGGGCGATTGTGGAGCTGTTATTGCAGTCAGAACGAACTGATCCTACCTTGGCTGATCAGGACGACGACTGATCTCCCTGTTTTACGCTATTGCTTCTTGGCTTGGGATATGATCTTGTTGGGGAACAAGAACGGGCGAGGCTTTCTCTTCGTGGTGGACTGAATCTGTTAGTATTCTTAGAGGCGTTTTGCAACACCGGAGCTGATGGAAAATACTCCAACTCGTTTAGCAGTCTTGATCCTATTCTTTTATGACAATGCGACCTAATAATAATTTAATTATATATGATTCTACGCGATAGTTTATTATTCGGCTCCAAATAGACCCAAATTTGCAGCTTCAAGTAACTATTTTCAGCCGACATCCCTATTTGGATGCATCGCAGTGCTACGTAAGTGTAGGGAACGTCGTTAAAATGCGGGCGAGCATGATTCGGGCCTGTTAACCGCTCGGTCGGTAGCAATTATCTGAGTGACTCTCCTGAATCGGTAAAATGAAGCCATTCCGTGCAATGATGCCGGCATCTGAACCATATGGCCATTTTTGTGAGATCATGAATACCATCACCCCGCGTCACTCCACTTTGCTATTGGCATTGGACTTCTTTTCAGGTAAGGCTAGGAAAGTTATGTCACCCGGCATCGATAATACCGAAGTTTTGACCCGGTCCCGGATGGCATGGGCTCATATGGCACTATAAACGAGATCATCCCTGCTGACTGCTGCAACGATTCGACATTATTGCCTTTCATAGCTTAATAGCAAATGCTGGTTCGCGGCACTTTGTGTCGCTAGTGCTGCACCCTACCATCGAGCACTCAGTTCGCCAAAAAGCACACCACCGCTTAATCGCTGGCAACCCGGATCCTCGCACTGGCCGGAAGACGTGTGGGAATACGACATTTCTCGCATGTGAGAAGCGAACATATCCTATGTGCGAGTCAATGAATTCGACTGGAGCATTCTGGAACCAGTCGAGGGGCGGTACGACTTTAATCTGCATGACAAGACATCGGATATGTTCGCTCTAATTGGCCTCGATGCCATGATTGGCACTCCAACATCAATTCCTCCAAATTGGGATGTTGAAATACGATATCAGCTCTGTGGATAAAACCAACACCACTTTTCTTTTCGGGTCGCGTCGCGTATACAGCATGTCCTCGACTGGCTATCATCGATTAAGTCAGAGGATTACGTGAAAGCTGGCAGAGCGTTATGGTCATCACTCTGCTGCGGCGGGCTGGCAATTGGATAATGAGTTTGGATGTCATGATACCTTGCAGAGTTACGATCGCTACGCTATCATACGGTTCCGGGCGTGGCTGGAGGATAAATAGGGAACAATTTAAGAGTTCAACCCTGCGCAAGGTCGTATCTTTCGGTCAAATCAATATGTCAGTTTCGACGTGTTCAACCACCATTTTTGGAAGTCTATACTCCGCAGCCTGTGCATGTACTTGATTGGTATCTGTTTTCATCTGATATGGTGCTAGAATTCGCGTGTCTGCTGTCAGAAATATTGCGGGAGCTCGCGCCCAGACGCTTCATCACGCATAACTTCATGATGGGTTTCACGGACTTCGATCACTATAAGTTCTCCCGCGAAGTGGGACTCGACCTCGCTACGTATGACCAGTACGCTCTTTCCGGCCCAGACTCACTTTCGTCGCTCCCCCAGAATGACCGAGCGAGATATCTGCGCACTGGACTACCCGACTGGCAGGCCCTTCACCATGCACTGTATCGCGGGGTGTCTGATGCTGCATACAACAAGACGTCTGAGCCGTTCGGGGTCATGGAGATACAAACGGGAGTTTTGAATTGGAGTCCCTACCGGGGGTCTCCCCTGAATGGGATGGTTCTTCCGTCCTCATCCATTTCGTCGACAGCCAGGTGCCCGCCCATGGGTCGGCCAGGGCTGGGCCGAGGTGTATGCTTATATTGAATTCTTGATTTTAAAAGCAGCCGCGCACGCCTACTTAGAATTACACCGGCCCTTATTGACAGCCTCACAAACAATAGGTAGCCATTTACCTCGCGATAGAGCCTCCATGAGTCTGAATACCTTCAATTTTAAATGAATTATGGCAAGTGAGAGATATCGGTTGATTTGCAGAGTTAAACAGTGAGACCGCTGGCGGTTCGGCGTTCGATTACGTTATGGAAATCCACCTTGGTTTGACTAATGCAGGATGATATAATAATGTATATTAGGCATGCTAGAGTTGGAATAGCTGGGCGCCGAAAGGGGATCTTACGGTTAGACAACGTCTGCTAACCATACGAGAAGAAAAGTCGTTCCCAAGATAGTTATCTCCGGCCTATCTAGGCGCGATTAGGAGTGTCTACATAACGTAAGTTACTACCTTTCCTGTAAGCGGAACTTTACCTTGTATAAGCTAGTAACGCTATCGATTTAAGAACCGAACCTAATGGGCGGTGCCCGAGAGTAAAATCCCTTCATAATGGCTTGAAGTGTTTTCCCCATGATATAGGAGCATCATTCTGAAAAGCTCGTCAGCGCGGAAACCCGATAACCTGGGAAAAGTATCAGTATAGCAATTTATCCCAAGGCCGGTCGAAACCACTCAAATATGTCCTTCGCATTTCGTGCATCCTATCGGTCGCCCATGCAGCAAGTCGTACTATGGTCAACCAGACCACAAAGGATCATCAGCATTTATCCGTACTCCACCGATTGACATAATAGTACCATGATTAGCCCAAAAGAGCCCTATTTACGAGCCCGCTAATATTTTAGAGTGGAACCTATACAGTAAATCACTGAGCCATACACAATATTACAAGGTTATAACCCTAATGCAATTAGTTAGACTGATGCCCAAAACTAGCGTCGGACGACAGATTACCTGGCCTTTTAAAGTAGGTTTCACGGTGTAACTGTGAGGCAAGCGCTGAATTAGCATACTCCAAAAGTACCTTGGTCTCCGGGTACTTCCAAGCGGGTACAGCTGAAGATAAGGGGAGGCCAAGAGGCTTTCAGAGGCCAAGGGGATAGACAGGAACAATGATATCTCCTGGACTATTCCGCCTCTCGCTCTGTTCTCTTGCTTCATATGTTATGTGAATGATAATAGCAGCTCCGTATGGTCAAAAGCCATAGTATTCAACGAATCCCAAGTTGCCCCGGTATCTTACCGATGGACCCTCTAGGTAGATCACCGATGATTTCCCCCCCGGCCCGATCCGATGAAGGTGTACGCAGTAATACGCCTAGTTGACATTTCGATGAAGTCAACCCTTTGTGGCAAAATAGCGCAAAGTGGGGACCATCTAGGTAGCAATTGCCCGTGAAATACGCCTGTAGGCCCACCATGACCTACTCCGTAGTTATTTGAATGCTACCATCTCCTGCAGAGTATGGACAAGCTAGCAAAGAAGCGAGAAGTCTTTATCATTCATGCTCTCAGTCCACTATAAAAAGGAAGCTTTTTATCGCACAATCTCGACATTCATCCTTCCAAATGGTTACCCTTCTGGAGTGTTGTTATTTCATTCTCCGAGTGACGCCCCTAATCTCTATTTTTTGCTTGATTGTTATCAACGGCCTTCACTACTATGTTATTCGTGACGAATGCGCTGATCGCGACTACGTGCTGTTTAATAATTTCAGCTCAGGCATTATGCTTGCCCTCCTCTATCGATGGCCAGACCCTCTCTATCGAAGGCCAGCCCCTGCCAGATAAATGGTTCCGATTGATTATCGATGAGCCTGACACCGAGCAGAATCTGACAACAAAAGACACCGATACCAACGTTGAGCTTGTGGAGCGCACCGCTATCCAGGCATGCGCATATATTTCGGCAACCTCGGCCTGTTTTGCCATACCCAAAGAGTTGTATTATGTAGCCAAGACGCTTGCGGGCGGAATTAAAGCTTTCTCTGATCAACATAACTGTGCTCACAGTACCGGCACCATTAATAATATTCGATACGACTATTACGCCTCAGGCCGCAATTGTGACACTACCGCCCCAATTAATACCATCGCTGGAGCCATCTATAAATACATCGACAAGATTGAACATGGAAAGATCTGTAGCACTCAATGTATGCGCTTAGATCATCATGGCACCTGGAAAGGATGGCTGAGAATGGGACATGCCAGTTCCTACAATGATAAGGCTTATTGTGGCCCCGGGCTGAATTTCGACAGCTGCGTTTCTGGAGGCAACAATGATATCTAAAGTCTGCACAGATCGATTCTGTGGCTTTGACTTGTGCTGGTGTGGTGATTGGAACAGCTTTGGTTCGGGATGTCGGTTTTTGTTACTTGTTGTTTGTTCCATGTTCTGTGTTTCGTGCAGGGGAATGATGGAGCATGGTAGTTAATGAGAATATCAATCCCGTTGGTTACCTATATCCTCAACAATCGTAGTACGAAGGATTTATTATATTCTAGATATAATGAATCGAACTGCCTCAACCTATAGACACAGAGACAGCCCAGTTTCAGATTGCCAGCTGAATAAGTATCCCGGTGTTTAAAGACCTGACATTCTTCACAACGGCCTCCTCGTGATTTGAGCCCGGCTGCTCCGTTGTTGCTGCTTGAAGAACTGCATCTGTCTATCCCTATCATGGAGTGAGCTACAGATGTCAAGCACCACCAAAGCTACTAACCTAATCAAACCATTCTAAGCCGATTACCATACACTCGCAAGAAATAGGAAGAATAGTGCTCGAGGCTATCGAGGGATGTTAGATCAGAGCCTTCAAAACAGATATTAAGACGTCTCATAGCATCACTATACACCTTAAGAGGCCTAGATAACAAACTAAGATCGCTTGCTAGCACCCAAGCTCAAGCGACTGAAATGAAATTAGGGGGTCAATATTACTATATAATACACGGATATGCCAGAGCAGCCTTGGTCTAACTTCTCGAAGAGTGAAAACTATGATCAGGGTTATTAGTATAGAGAACATATATTCTAATCAGGGCCTAAAATAATAATATCTATAGAATTATGCTTCGATCTTTTCCGAATCTCACACTCGGCAAAAAGATCAGTTCAGCGAGGGTTTCTGGTATCGGGTAATCCAAGTCTTTTAATTCTCTTAGGGAATGAAAAAATACTATTATCCTGCATAAGATTGAGAGTAACTGGTAGCCTTTTTAATACTAAAGTTAGTAACTATAGATTATATAGAAGATAGTAACCGAAATTGATAGGTTTTAAGTTTAGACTGCTTTAGCTTAAAACCAGCAATCTGATTTTAAAGAGAATTATATAGTCTAAGAGGTTTGCCAATTCGAGGATCTTTAAACGTGAGAAGCCCAGTACTGTGTAACGAGGGTAGATTTCATATAGATAGTAAAGCTGTATTTCTTCAAGACTTTTATTCATAGATTTCTAGTGATCCTAGAAAGTCCAGCTATTCACGTATTTCGTGGTAAACCTTTGTAACGGGTTCGTAACAACACAAAAGATTGGGTAGCTACTAAGCCCGTCGTAAAGAACTCCTTTAATAATTTACACATCCACGTAGACATCGAATTCACCTTTATATGGCAGTTCGAACAAGTCACCAATACAGTGTCCCCCCCCCCCCCCACCAAACGGAACGAATCAAAGAAAGAGGGACAAATCGTAAGAGGATAAACCCAATCCCGTGCAAATATAATGTTATTAGATTGATACTGAGTAGAGGGCCTGGGTAAATAATAATCAAGAGAAAAGTATTGCTACTATATTTGGTCTCTGACAAGTTTAGGATCTGCCGGACTGTGTGCCAGTCTATTTAACTGATAGTATATCTATTAAAACAAAGTTATTTGGTAACCATTTACTCAACACATACGGTCAAACGGAAGGACCATATAATATCATGTGGATCACTGGTTGGATTATACATACGTTTTTTTAACGGGCAGATGACGGTAGAGAATAACCGTCAGCTTTACAGTCACCATGGTAGTGACTCGCATGAAGGGGGCCACGATAGTTGAAACCCTGGAGACTTGGGGAATACTAGATCATAACAAGATAATGGCAACAGTCCATCTCTTATCCATATCTTGAGTATTCCGTAAATCGAGAGCATCACTTATCAACGTCGTTGCGAAGAAGACTAATATTACGGAATTTTCGGGACGGCGTCCCAGTAGCAGAAATGACCTCTCGACTACGTTGCGATTCGCGAAGAGAAGGTCTTTGCTATGGGTTTAATTGTAGCTGGAGCCTGCCAAGGTTCCTATTATCAAGGGGGCTGAACTGTTAATTGGGACGAATACTTCAGGGATTGCCCCGGCTGATATTGCATTGTGGAGGTTGACTGTGCAGAGTGAGTAGGTAGATCTGTATGCTGGTAAAACGTGCATTTATTAGGCCTGAATTTTGGCCTGTAGGTCTTAGTATAAGCTATGAAGAACAATCCTGAATCCTATGTCCGAATGATACCCAGCTATATTGCACAAAGCAGTTTCCTTCGATCGAATTATTCCGTCGCGAGAAAGATCTCAAACCCAGAATAAGTACCGTGGTTCCTGCCAATTTAATAGAGTTTTCATTGCACCGAGATTCAGGGGCGGATTAATTTATGCCTGCCTTTATCTGGCGTTGCCTTCGAGCTAATTGGGCTGTGTTATACGCCCATCTGCCGTGTTCATTGATTCTGCTAGAAGTGGGCCTATTCCCCGAGGTATCTCCGGGCCAAGAATTACATATTTCCACGTTCTTATCGATACTGGCTGTCGAAGACACTTCAACCCTACAACACGGATATTCGTTTCCGCCATCGATGGTGCAATTTCACATGTCTCGCCCCAGAGCGGTATGCAGAGAAGTGAAACTAGTCAGGGCGCGGGCAAGGACCAAAGCAAAGTCCGAAGGATGCGATGCCGATCATCAACCATGATATAGTGGAGTAACGACAGCAAGTTCTCAATTAACATGCAGTATCAATCGATGATTGGTGAAAAATGCGTGTCTAATATCCTGAACCCGTTGAATATCTAGATAGGTTGATCAATTCACCTATCCCTTGTCGTGTAGACAGCAGGCTCAATACTTTGTAATTCAACCTTGACTTCTTCCAGGACCCGAATCCCACTTGTTCCTGCGCGTTCACATCCTGTATCCATAACATTCCCAGTTGTAACATCACTATTGTGCTGATGTCTTCCGTCGTGAATCATCCACGTGCCTAGAATCTCATCATATTCCCTTGGCCGGATCCACGACCGTCGTGCTGCACTATGTCGATGCGACGGCAAGCTCGAGAATCCGAGCATACGGCCCAACTTTCCGTTGAAGGTGGATTTCAAGATAACGAACATCGTAGGAAGGCAAGTGCATATAATTCCGACAGACACTTCGACAATCGACCACATAAAACCGTGCGAATAGGCGTACGTGATGTCCCAGGTTCCAAAGACTGTAAGTAAGGACAGCATACGGACAGTTGCGACGACAACATCGCTAGATCGAGATTGCCATTTGGCTAGTATTAGATTGAGGTGTGTCTTCGTTAAATCAACGGGGTAAGGGACGGCCACGTACAAAAGACCCAATGCGAACGTTAAAGTCAATGCAATCTTCTGCGCCATCGGTAGCTGCAATCTCCACATGACGGGAATCGGCATCAACCAGACCGCCATGTCGGTAACGATATTGACAACGCCGTACCCGATCGTGAATCTCTCCAGAGGAATGCATGTCCCTTGCTCTGTCCAGAATGCGCTGATCGGGCTGCAGAGAAAGATGCCAAGAAACATCATGATGATGACCCAGATCGAGATCACGACGCCCGTAATGTTCACCAGAAGGAGAAACCGCGATGAAACAAAGACCCGTTTATAAAGTAAAAGAAGGCATATCTTCACTGTCGGCGGTGCAAGGACGTAGAAGATAAGGAAGAAGTACATGTGCTCTTTCATTCGTACTACTTCCGTTTCGGATATCACGTCGCGGTGCTTGCCGAGGCCATGTTGGCGACCTATTCAATCGGGATTCCTCGTTATTTTGAAAAGGTTGTTCAGACAGGACGGGTCTACTTACATCCAATGAACAGGCCGTATAATATCCAATTGAGAACCTTGAATGGTTAGTTTGAAGACGGAATCGAGAACTAGGCTTCTTACTAAAGCAGTAAAAATCGCCCAGTCGTCAAAGCCAGGAGACAGTTTTCGCAGCTTTCTCGCATAAAATCTGCCAATAATGGCCACTGTAGCAAGCCCAACAAAGACACTGTTCACGGCCCAGAGGGTCGTGCCAAGATCTTCATGACCATGCGACGGCATGTACTGCTCGCGCTTACGAGGATTATAGTAGGCGGATTCCACGGAATCTACCTTTTCAGCCTCATCGAGCTCCAACAGAGTAAGTAAATTCCAGGGCCTGACTGGGATAAAGCCTCGAATATAAGATGCACGGCATGCCAAGTACACAACGGCTAGCCGAAAATATTTCCACCGAGCCGGTGTTCGGAGTCAATCCGTTCGAGATCCTTGCCTGCTTCGTACACCGTACTCACGCTCCTATGTTAGCCTCGGCATCCTTTTCGATAAGTGGTTACAACTGCTCTATTTAGTCATGATCGCACCTTTGTGGGGGGAAGGATGATGCGTGGAGTTTCTCCGAGGCGCTCGAGTGGAAACGTGTCAAGGCATCGATCCTGTTAAGGTTGTTTAATTGGAGAGGATCCTATGAAGACAGGGGCCATGATCCTTCATGCCTCTACGTTCTAACTTAGGGACGGCCGAAATAAATTAGCGGTCAGATGATTAAATCTTTCATCATCTTGTCCACGGAGTAATTGTTCATTTACCTAGCGATAGTCCTATTCCCTAACCAGGTCTAGCGCAGCAGATCGACGCTCAGCATGATCCTAACACAACATAGACCAGATTCATATCTGCACGTAAAAACGGTTACTAGCGCCACTGTGGATCCATGGGAAAGGACGAGACATACTTACGCTGGAAGTACGTTTTCACATACGGCTCAAAAACACGGTGATGTTTGGAGTAAGTATTCCGTTAGCATATATGATGGATCAGCCCACACTAGAGAGTGAACAGGGATGGACGTCTTAAGGAAAATAAATAGTAAATACACCGTCCTTCATTACGGACTGGTTCGCAACATCGGGCCCTATGTCAGCATTGTTCCAGCAACCGGCAGCCGCGGATTGCTTGCTGGATCAGCCTTTCTCCTGTGATGTTCACCCTTTCCCTCCACAATCGCATCTCTAGGGATGTGGCTGGCTGCCCAGGCATTCGTAGAAAAGGTTGGAGGTAGCGTCAATGGCAGTCCCATTTCACATAAATGCAAAGTCAGTCTTGTCACGAGTCCAATTTGGTTCGCGATGTTTCCGGCTGTGATACAGGCTCGGAAAGTTGATGCTGCAAATCTCCATCTTGTATGTTCAAATCTTCAACAGTTCATGCAGTTTATCTGTATATGTGAGTATAGTGTTCAGCATACCGTAATTGAGTGTAATCATCTGTGGTAGGTATGTTCCCTTACCTTGCTAATTGGACGACTGGCCCTGTTCTCGGACACAGTAAGGTATAATCATGCCATTACTCCAGATCTGAATTTAATTTTTACATAATTATATTATCTTATCATCAGTCATTATTCCCTGGCTGTGCAGCCTTGTCTGTATTTAGCTTATCATCTTTGGTCAGTCGGCTGTAGATCGAATTGTCCGCACATGCAGTGTTGAACCTGAAGGGTAAGCCAGTTTCAGTGTCTGGCAAAGGTGCTTCCATCCTAGGAGTAACGTTGGTGTCTGGAGCAATTGGCGGTCAGAGTAATATTCTATTCCACAGTGCGAAAATAAATCGAAGGCATAGCACCTCAGCTGGAGGAGTACATTAACTTTAACTTGACTTTGTATTTTTCTTCTCGGCTTTCGGCGTTTCATACACTCCTTAGTCTTGACCAATATTTTATTGAATATACCAGTACTTGTGTCGTGAGAGAATCATCACACTAGGCTAGCTTCAGTTTGCTCTGGTTGGTCCGCCGGTTAACACACGTTGGATAGGCCGATCTAGACATTGGCCTACGATTCGATCTCGTCGCTTCCTCAAGCGCCCGTTCCATTTCGCTTCCAGACGATGGAGAATTGGGCAATTAAAGCAGATTATACTTGCTGCAGGCGCTTACACTCACATGGATCTTGGCGTAGGCTTTTCCCTTCTCTGTTGCTTGTGATGAAGTCTAAAATTCAATCCTACGCTGATCTGTTTCTCAGTCTTTTGTACAACATTGATTTCGGGAGAAAAATTGGAAACATACACAAAGAGAGTTATCCTTCTATCTATTAACATTACCCACTTTATTCTAAGCAGGATCGCTCAAGATGCAGCTCGTGCGGGCGTTCTGCACATCAGTATTATATTTGGTGTCGGACGCGAACATCCCCCGAGCCATTCGAAAAACCCGAAAGCAGAACTCCCCAAATCCTCTTCCCTTGACACGTCTCCGGGCCTTGAGCATCTGCTACCAAGGCAACAACCGCAACTGCTTGAACATTTGACTTGAACAAGAGAAAGGATCAGCGAGAAAACAATACTTCTGTACTCAGCCGCAATCCCTTCTCTTCAGTCTGCTTCCACTAGAGATTCGTCAAATTGTTTGGAGATGTCTTCTGCGATGCTTCGATCTGCATATAGTGCGAGATAAAACGAAGCTGGTGGCCATTTAATGCTTGGGCGAGGAGGAAGATGTTCAGTGGCCACCATGCGGACATTTGTGCTGGGGTCACTCTATCAAGGCTTAGCCTGGATATCATGGGATTTATCCTGGTGTTTTAATTGAAACAAATGGTTGCCCCTTGCTTCCAAGTCTCATTCCTCTCCTACAAACTTGCCGTGTTATGTGAGTAGTGCTCCCTTGATATGCTCTGTCGTTTTAAATCGCTGCTTTGCTTTCAATCATGTTGTCGCCTCGATTCAAAGGAGTTAATTCTAAGCTATTTACTCGGAGAGCATTCCAATTCTTTACGGAGATAAGACATTCCGATTCAGATACATGATCTCCCTCTCGAGGACAATACTTCCAGCGCGACTGAATATGTTGCGTACAGCGCATTTAGCATAAGCGTTCCCTTGCATCATGGTAAATATAAACACGAATACGCAGTCCCACCATATGATTCTGGCACCTGGGAGGAGGTCTGCCGGATATTGTCAAAAATGTTGAATCTCCGTGAACTGTATATGCATCTTGGCGGTTCATTGTTGGATCATCAAATCGATGATGTTTTGAAGCCTTTACATCAGATTCAACAGACGAAGGTGTTCGAGGTTTTTGTTGGGATTGGCCAGGATCCTAAGAATGTATATCACCACGACAATATGCCTTTCAGATTTGTTTAGCGTACTGTCAAGGATGATCTGAAATGGCGCTGCTGCCGCTGAAGATTCATTGCTTTCTCGTCGTTCTGCGTGTTTGTCGTTTTGCTTGCTTGACGAAATAAACAACTCTGCATGTGTATTTTCCACATTTCAGTTATTCGGAAATACCCTACAGTGATTTGGTCTTATCACTTTATTTGTAAAGGGGAAACCAAAATAAAGAAAAAGGGTGTGAAGGCAAAGGTCTTCTTTAGTATTGCGAAATCAAAACTAGATACATCCCCTCAATACACTTTCAATCAACCCCTCCGTCTATGTACATCCTCTCCTTATCGCCTGAGGCCAGGTCCGATGACCTGATTCAAGGTGTCGACATGGTAGCAGAAGAGCCGCTTAGCACATGGCCCAGCCAGCGTCCTCGTCGCAGCACTTGCCAGTGTCCTCGGAGACGTCGAGCTACAAAGATTGTTAGCATCACAATCGAACTGCTGATTTAAGCAGCGAAAGGTATGCTCCAGGTCAGACATACCTTGCAGTAAAGGCCCTCGTCGCACCAGCCGAGGCTGCCGTCTTCCTTGCACTCGTCGCGGTAGCCGAGAACGTCGTTCTCATCGCGAGTCTGGAGGGGGGTGGCGATGGCACCGGAGATGAGAGCAATGGCAGAGAAGAGGTAGAAGAACTGCATTTTGAATGATTGAGTTTCTGGGTTTTCCGCCTGGGAATTCCGATCAAAGATAAATTGAAGGAGTGGATAGAGAAGCTGGAGGCTGTTGTTGAGAGTTAATGGGAGTAATGATTTGATTTGAGGCGGGTAGGAAGGCACTATTTATGTGTTTTCGGTGCCATATGCTTCCTCTATCCCAGTCGCTTTCAAGGAGGCATTGTGTTAGTTGATTCTTTGACATGCAGGTGTCGTAGTTCCGTCCATCCGAAACAATGTTCCTGGTGCGTTGAGTTGGGGCCGAAACAAACGGCTGTGCTTGGGGGTGAGGATAAACGAATAGGCAATCATGCGAAGTTGGTTCTAGAATGGCCCCAGATACTGCACTCGAGTGATGATTCCGCTAGACCTAAGTTCCGGCCCTACACGGTTGAGCCTAGCTTCGATGCATGTCAGATAATCGACGCGAATCAGATTTGAATAGCTCTACCTAGTAGGCCAATGCCCCCCATAGTCTAACACAAATTGAACGTAGACACATCCCTGTAAGAGTAAGAGCCCCCATCACAGAGTCTGAAGAGGTAGCATAAGAGACCAATTGCCAAAGCCAATGTTGTTGGGCACGGAAGTGGCATTGGAGACTTCTCCTTTCTTCTTTGTGTGATGCTACTCCTGTCAAGGAAATTTCTTTTCAATCTTCAATATACTTGTTTATTCCCCCATTCCGGAGATGTCTACTTCCTTCTCAGTAGACGGCGAGGCTACAATGTTTGATAGTCATGATATGAGCCCTTTGATCGGTCAGGCGTCTTGGCCACGCAAGCGCAAGGCGTCCCAACTCAAATAAGTGTTCTTGATCCACTGAGATTCTTAACTGGCTTATGCCTTGCTTGACTGACAGGCCATGGGGCTGCCGGGGGCGAAAGCGCGTTCTAATGCAGGTTCGGGGCCGCAGATACCCATTTTTGGCCCCGACCCCAAGCCCAACCCAAACAAGTGCAGCAATGTGGAACCGACCATTCGTTGGAATGTAACTGTACGAGGCTTGCGTTACACAAAGTTCTTCTTCTATTGGCCACTATTGAATCTTGAAAATTGGGCATCCTTTCACTATCATACCATTTCCCCATATTATGACCCCTTCACTTCTAAATCCTCCTGTCTGTGCGGCTGGAAATGGGACCATGCCGTGGCACTGTCCCCTGTCAGGACTCAGCATGCAAGGAGTTTCCGCATCGAATCCTTCATTGCCTGGACCATACCAATGGCGCCAAGTCTTGGTTCAACGAACTGGTCAATCGATCTATTATCCGTCGCACTGGTGAAGATTTATGTGGTCCCCAATCAAAACTAGAAGCCTTAAGCTGTCTCATACGGAGTCAATGGCACACTTCATTCTTTTTTTCTTAACTTCAGGATTAATTTGATCCCAATTGCTCGTTTACTCCGGAGTATTTTAATTTCAACGGTATCCAATCAAGCCGAAGCTCGTGGTTGGGCGTGGGTTCACGGCCGCGTGTCTTTGGACCCCAGGCAGGGATCTCGACGGGCTATCCTCAGCCACGATGCAGTGAGACGGAGCCAAGTAATGTTGTTTGTTATTTATCCTGTTCTATGGGCCTTCTTTGTAAGGCACTAGGAGCTCGCCTAATATGAACTATTCCAAATCGCGGTGGACTAAACTTTACGGCTTGATGTGAATTATCGGCTCATTTCTACTCATACTACTCAGAGCAGCTTGAGAGCACGGGCTGCAATATTAAAAGATACTTAAGGACACTATGCGTAACAATCAAATGTATACTCGTTCACTAAAACCTTTCGGCAGAATTGTGTCTGGCTACGTCAGGCGAAGCAGCCATTACATATCCGGGGCATTCTTTGGTGAACAATGAAATCTTTCCCCTCCCTCTTCCATGAAGGCATCGACTTCTTCGCAAAATCATAGTTCTCTTCGACGGCCGTACAGTTCCTAAAATGCTCAGGTAATTCGGCTTCCAAGTATGCGCGATAATAGGCCTTTTGGTAGGGATGGAGCTCATCCCAGGTATTCTCTCGGTCGAACCGGCGACTCCCCTTTTCCTCCCAACGGTACGTGCAGGCCCGGCAGTATACTCCTGGCTCTAAGGTCTGTGTCTGCCGATCCCAATACGGAATGACTGTAGCACTCAATCTCCATAACATGTTAGCAGTTGTGTCCTGTAGGTGTACTGGGACGTTACGTATGCGAGGTCGTCTGGTACGAAAAGCCCCTACCTTCTTCTTGAGTTTGTACTCTTCCAATCGATCCAAGTACTTCCGGTACGCCTCACTGAAGTGCGCATAGAACGCTCGTTTCATTGCCTCATGGCTGCCATGCACCCGGATTGCCAGGGCCTTGGCTTGAGTGACATCCGCCATAGGGTATACACGTACAGCGGGGCTATATATGATTGGTATTGAGCGAAGGTCCTTTTCAGTCAACTGAAAATGAACCTTAATTTTGCTCACACATGCCATGAGATACGCGGGATCGCTGTAATTGCATTTAAAACACGACCGAGTCACAGTCGGAAGGTAAAGCAAGGGGCCGAAATCGCCGCATGTTCGACACCATGGCTGGCAGAATTCTGTGCTAAGCTGGCCTATAGATGTGAATATATGGCTTTGGGAGCGGAATATGACTTGGAGAGTTTCAGTGGCATATTTCGTTAGCCATGAGTACTCAGGTAGTGAGTCCACCAGACTCTTTGTTGCTCTGTCTACTCGCCTCAGATTCCATATTGTCTCCAGGTCGATATGAAGAAGCACCATGTGACATATTTCAAGTGGAAGCCTGCTGTAAAACGCGACCTGTTTCCCCCTATATCTCCTTGCGTGGGATACCTTGTCCGGTACGGTCTGACACCGCACGGGCAGTACTTTGCGTTTGAAGTGATCGTCGTAGAGAGAAGGATATATGACCTCCCATCTAGCGGGGTTTTCCCATCGGTAAGCTGTGCCTGAAGACATGTTACTCAGGAGCTTTGGGTGATAGTAATAGGCACCCAAGGTAAGAAAACGTTTACTACTGCTGGTGTTGATAGAATTTATATGGTATTAACATCAGAGCGACGGTTAAACCATAAATATACTAAACTATATCCCAACAAATAATATGTCCGAATTTCTTGGGTTCCTCGAATTCTAGGTACATGGATGAAAGAGGCCTTTTATACAAAGTAAGGATACTGCAAACCATGAAACCTGAAAGTTCCAGTAAGTCGACCTTGTTGCAGAAAGCTCCCTACAAACACTTAGATTTTTTATGTCACATGCGGCGATCAGACCTCAACAAGAAAGATTCTTTCAAGTCTATTGTGGTGGTATCAATATGCCGACTTTTCTCGTGTTCAAACCTCGTATGCAGCATATATATATTCAAGTTTTGCTGGGTCCATCCGCATTAGGAAGAGAAAGAAGACGGTGATATTTTGGCGGAAAAGACACCAAACCAGTCTACAGGCTATAATGACGATTAGTTGTTCCGGCAGGCATGGGCTCCACTCCCTGGTAGGACAGTCTGGGGGCTTTACTCTAAATAGTAAGTTGTTTGGATGGATTCGCCAAGCTGTAAAAAGAACATATGCCTGAGGCATACGAACTAATTGTTCCCGAGGCTAAATTTAGTGCCTCAGGCAACAGCAGAAAAGATCGGCCATCACTTGGCCCACGCCGTAGATAGCCTAGGTTCACATTCTCCTGCTTGATTCAAACATTTCACCGTCAGATCAGATTATAATAATTGTTATGGCATTATAAACCCTAGCTATATTATTTTGGCGGATTAATAAGTACTATATTGGCAGCTCTAGCATCTGGTGCTGCTCGAGACTAGAAGTTACCACCTAAGGGGATCCTGATCCTGTCAGAGTAATAGCCTCGGGCTATCAGGTGCAGACAATCGCCAAGATACTGCGAAATTAGAATGGAAAGTCGGAAGTGGTGAAAGCGAACTATTTAGCAACAGCCCGTTAGGCGTCATAATGAAGTTTGATGGATGCTTCGGGTAGAAACTACCTCTATGCCTTGATTCTCCTGGGCATCTATTATGCGCTTCACGAGAGCTATCGAGATGAATGCAAATGATAGAATGCAGGTTTCTAGTTGCTTAGCTGTGCCACCAATCGTTGAATTGCTTGGTTATTTGCCGACAAGTGCCTATAACAATCACACTCTATCAACTCCAGCCATTCATGCCACTGAAGCCCGTAAATCGTATATCACCAGTTCACTACTACAGCGAGACGGTGGGTGCAAGTTAGACCGGTAAGGGGTGGCATGAACCTACCAAGTAAGCATTAGTCTATTCTAGCAGATCTGTTCCTTGTAGAGTGATTCACATCCGTATTCACTATCTCATTAGTACGTCACAACCCATGGTACCACGCTTGACTCATCCTCCCCCAAAAACTTCTTTTCTCTACCACTACCTGTCCCCGATACCCTCTTTTTCTATCTTCCTTTCCTTTCTTTCTTTTGTTCTACCTTACAAAAGTACAGGACCTCCCCTTCAAGATGCTACGCAAGATCTTCCACGAGGAAAGAATTCCTGACGCTCTCAGCTGAAGCAGAGGATGCAACTTACCTGGACAGGAAAGATCCAATCCAGATCATCCGAAGGCAGCTCAAGGATGATCCAGATAACCATAATGACATGTACTCGATATTCCTACAAGCCAGAGCGACGGGCCAATTTTTGGAGAATGAAACGATTGCTCGGCTTAAATTTCTGGTCGCCCTTGACAGGGAGGTGAGCGAAAAAGCCCTAAGCACAACAATACCCGGAGGAAACATTTTGCCTGTATTACAGCGCTTTATGAGTGATGGGACAACAAGCCAGTATGCAGGAAAGCAAGTGATTCTTTAATTTGCTGCAGGGGGTCTCTTTTCTGGCGCCACCATTTCCGAGCTATTACAGGAGCCGATCGAACTACCCCAGGAACCCGACCAGGACTCGTCCAGGGAGCACCGACAAGTGCTTAACTCGCTGGTTTGTGGCATGCATCGCCTATGCTTGTCTTCCAACATCGAATCTGGCGACGGATCGAGTCCTGTGTTTTCAGACAACGAGTCCCAGGAAAAGTTCTGGCGACGAACTGGGTATCGACTTCATGATTATAAAGCTAATTACGACAAGTTGAAAACTTTACCGGCCTCCGACCAGCACCCAAAGCAAGATAGGAAAAGGTTCCAGGCTTATTTTGTTGACGGTAAGGATCCAGCTATTGTTGCCTGGGAAAGGCGTCATCCAGGAATACTAGATGAGGACTACCCCGAGGCGACAGGGGGGTACGGTTCTACCTCACGTGGGCTGGTATCATTGGCAACGATGAAATACTTAATTCGGATTTACTTCGATTCAAATCCAGCCTTTCACACTCAGGAGCACCGCGTCCTCTTGCCTTCCATCCGCGCCTTCTTTGGGAAATCATTGAGCCATGAAAGAACGCTATTCCTTCGTCAGCAGTTGGTTCATAGACTGCAAGCCAATCAGCAGGCCAATCAGCATTGCAAGCTCTTAGGCCTCTATCGCATGCCTGCCATAGAAAAATGGACACCTGGCCAGACATCAAGCAGCTACGATTATGCGACTTTTTCCAAGTTTGCTGAGAAGATAGCTCACTCTGGATTATATCATTGGAAACCCAGTAGCGGCCAGGGCGTCGTATATTATCGAAAGCCGTCTCAGTACCTCGCCGCTGCAATGGTCCTTGCTGGTTACTGTGAACCGGAAGTTGACGATGCCATCAAGAGCCTAATGATGCACCGCTTCGGCGATACTCTCACGTCCTAGTACTTTAAGACAGTAAGGTACTCCAGCTGAGTAATAGGGTATCGCCTAGTTAATAGACTACCTTCGGCTGCATGATTTACCCATTATACGAAAGGTCATGTCCGATAGAGATCCCCGTTTTACTAGCGACATATGGAAGGCAATGATCAAATCAATCTAATCTGAGTGGTCTTATTTAACTACATATCATCCCCAAACCGACGGACAGACTGAGAGAATGATTAAAATAATCGAAACCATGCTTCGTCATCAGATCATTGCCGGGCAAATATCTTCTAAATGGACTACCCTAATTCCGTCTATCATCGCAACGATTAATAGCTCCTCTAATAGGTCTACTGGATTATTCCCGCACCGATCGATGTTCGGAATGGACCTTGCTAAGCTATGGAGTATCATACGCCGGCTGGTTAAGCAAGACCTTACTTCCCATATCGACTCTTAGGAAGCCCTATCCTTTACCGCCGTTAGAATGAAGCAGATCTTTGACTCGAAGCATGCAGTACCACCTTAATTTAAGTAGGGAGACATGGTCTATCTACGTCTTCATAAAGGTGATTTGATCCCTGCGTCTAAATGTCTCGGTAAATTAACCTAGCGCTACGCTGGACCGTTTGAAGTTATTGAAGCAGTCGATCGACTCGCCTACTGTCGTAAATCTCCGGCCAAATGGAGCATTCATCCGATCATTTCAGTTGGTCAGTTAGAGCCAGCTGCACCTTCCAAGAGTAAAGGTCCTGATCCATACAAACGTCAGCATTTGAACCGCAATATCTAGAGATGGCCAATCAGTTGGCTCTATTCTTTATACGTTGAAATTCTACTCGTGTTCCCAGTAGATTTCGGCACGCGTTGGTATTCTTAGACTACAGGTTATTGGGACAGCGGCTCAGATATTGCTACTTTTGAAGACTGGTTTCCCCGGGCCTTTCCTCCAAATTCATAATGTTATGTTCCAAAGGCAGGCCCTTTAGCTTTATGGTTACTTGTTGCATTGTTGAGCGGGCTTGTTTAGGTGAATAAAATTCACCCCTTCCTTGCACTTTCCTGTAGATATTTGACCCGAATCAATGAAATAATTTGCTATGTATCTTACCTTAAGCTACTATTAGTACATAATTCTGTATTGAATCATTACCCCATTGTTATCGATTATACCTGTAGAAAATACGGAGCTCTAAAATAAAGAGCTTCTGCAAATCTGCAGGCCTCGGCCATATGTAGTCAAATATCTGGCCTTACTAGGTAGTGTGAGGCGTACTTGCCTCACCATATTGATTATAACAAATAGCGTAAAAGGAATGGGCCAATAGCAAATTGGCCAGTTGTCCGTAATCACATTGATGCATCGAGGCAAATACCCTTCACACTACATGGTGTTAATACTTTTTAGCTTTGCCAATTCTCCTGATGTTGCTACAATTGAATGTCTTTGATTCTACAAGTAGTGCCTGGTAATTCCGATAACAAACACCATTACTGGTAAAAGTAAAGGACTACTGTCAATAAATGAAATTCTGATTCAAACAAGGCAACCGATATGCCTATAAGCTGTATATTTGGAAGAGCACTTCGAGTGTTCACGGAATATCTTCGACACTTCGGATAGCCCAGCAGAAACCTGAGCCCGCGAAAGTCCTGGTATTTCGCCCAATAACACAGCCCTGAAGAGGCAAAGGATAACTATTATAAGGTAGCTTTTAACCAACAATTTGGGTATCATAAAAACAAAAGAATAAGAATGAAAATAACAAGTTAAAGAATGTATCAGCTCTCGCTGTCTCGGCATCCCGTTAGTTCGTATCGGGGCGTCGAGCGAAAGATAGGCAAGTCATGCGCAATGAAGCCTGATCTGGGAGACCTTCCTAGAAAAAACCTCTTCCTCCAATACCCCGTGGATGGTGCTGGTATTGCGCAGGATCAAAAATAGGATCGTCGCCAAAATCAGTCTGCACCGTGCGCGAGCCGCTATCGCCCCGAGCTGCGTTCTCACCATAGCCATACCGGCCAATCCTTGGAGGGTGCACTTGTCTCTCAGGTCTCTCCTGTAAGGCCTGTTGCCAGTAGCCTGATGGATCGTTGTACTGGCTATACCTTGCCGAGCGACGTCGTTCATCCGCAGTTGGAGGCGGCTGAGCGGTTGGCTGACGAGGAGGGTACCTGTTGCTGCGCCCCGAACCGAGGCGGTATACGGCGTTGTAGTCCTCTGCAGGCCTGGCGCCACACCAGACACCTTGTGCATATTGGCCATAGGGCTGGGTGCCGTACCCTTGGTAGTCATATCCTGTGTGAGGCTGGGGTGCACTTGAACATCCGGGGCTTGATCCAGGTCGGAAGCCAGGTCCCCGGGCACCACTTATGTTGGCTTGGCCTTGATTCCCTCTTCCCACTCCAAATATATTGCGAAAGCCCGAGCAAGGGTTTCGGTTGCCCCCGCCACTGCTGCCGGCCCTATTGTTTTGGCTACCACCCTGGCCCTGGTCCTCGTTACGACGGGGAAACAATGCCATCCTGGATATCCAATGTTGCAATGGCGTTTATTGCAACTGGGCTAGGATGGTCCCTTCGTTTGGAGCGAAACACCCGGCTTAATAAGGATTTGGCATTGCCAACCTGGAGAGTGAACCCTAAATCCCAGAAGACAAAAGCATTCTTTGTTGGACTCATAAGTAGCTAGTTATAGAGACTAACTGTTTGTGGCTCCTTATCTCGTTAAGTGAGGATCCCGGGAAATCTGTCACCTTCACTGAATCCTCCAGTAGTTCATATTGTTGATAGATTTAGATTTATAGTTTATAGTGGCATTTAGCATGACGGGATATGAACTTCCAAAATCCAAAAAAGTGGAATTTTCCGCAAAGGCTTGAGGATGTGCATAGAAATTGTTATCAGCTCAATGCTTTTAGAGCTGTAAGCTGAGAGTTCTCTTTGTAATGGAACGTGACAAAGTGAAAAGGCTTGCACCGTTGATCAGACCGCATCATGCAATTGTGCCCTTAGTGACAAAGAAATAACTACCATCGGGTAAGCATCGTGAGAGGGATTCAAAAAGAAATGCCCACAGATAGTTTGAGTAGCATGAAACGATCACTAGTAAGTTTCAAATAGTTGACCAAGTGAGACGATCTTACTATTAGATTCGAATGGCAAAATAAGGCAAGAAAGCGAGCCAAGTATTTTCCGAAGCTCAAACGCCTAGAGAGCCATGCTAAGTTCAGAGGGTCTTGTAAGGCAACAGGAGAGGCAAAATAGTCAAAAGTCTCAGCTCGAAGACCCCTATTTCGCAATTTCATTCTTGAGTATCCCTATTTCTGCCTGCCGTGCTTCAAGCCTTACATGATTCATCGTGGGGTATTGACCTTCCCAACAGTTCTTGATTATCTTGCCACAGGGAACATTATCAACATTTGGGAATGAAGTCGGCCAACAAAGGTCGGGGTTGTCATTGAAGAAATAGTATTTTTGAACCTGCCAGGAAGCAATAGAATAGAGGATCCAACCAATATGCAGTATCTCGATTGGAAGACTCAGATCATTTTCGGTTACAGAAGCGATATCAGCATCGGGTGGTAACAAGATCGACTGGCCAAAGTCCGCGACGTGGAGCTGTTTATCTAGGATTAGAATATTCCGAGGAGCAATATCATCCAGGAAGACCTTGCACGCGTGGATATATGAGAAGGTATTAATAAGGCTTTGTATCCACTCCACCTTTAAGGAGTTCTCCGGTTCTGGATGATTCTCTATATAGGATTCAAGATCGTCTTGTGCACAAGCTAGCTCGATCCCATACTGGCAGGTCCTGAAACAAGGAATAACCCCTTCATAATTACCCAGGCGTTGAAAAACTGCAATCTCATTCTCCAGAGTTTCTTCGTTGATCTTATTCATGTATTCTGCGTCTCCTGCATCTCGGAGCTGAGAGCGCTTGGCTTTCTTGACAACACGATCTTCCCCTAGTTTATAGACAATGCCAGTCATGCCAATTCCAAGCACGGGGAGGTCGAGATAGCGATCATGGGTAAGCGGGGAGTGCTGATCATTATCTGGACAACTACCAGTATTCCCAAGCTCAAGCTGAATCGGTTGAGGTAGAAGTTGAGGCGTTCGAGGGGACTGAGTGATATGAGGCTCCGCGTCAGCTCGGGGGTCAGCGTCGATGGTTTCTGATCGCGTCTGTGAAACAACATTCAGCAGCTGCAGACTAGGCGGAGGAAAACAAAAGAGCTCACCTGTGAGTCCACGGACACTGAGTCAGTGAAGGGGAATACTATGTTGCCGAGCCAGTCCCAGACCTTGGAGAGAATCATTTCTAAACCCGGGGTAGACAGGGGAGGAAGAAGCCCAGATGGTAGTGGTTGGAGGAAGGATGTCTCCGGTGTGGAAAAGCACTTTTCCGGGCCTCCGGGGGGCATTTGCCTTTTGGCTGCCAAGCCCTAGCAGCATCGGATATTTATATTTATTGGCCATTTATTACCTTACAAACCACTGAGTCGACTCTATCACGTCCGTGGCCGTTGCCTTATTACTATCCATGTACTATATAGAGGATGCGAAACGCCAGGTTCCATCGCCCCACACCTTCCTCCACAGAATAACTCGACTCTTACAGTCGCATTATTATCTGCTACATTTTCCGACAGGTCCGATAGGTGTAGACTCGATTTGTGCTGGACCCCTTGGTATCTGGGCACCATGATGGGGGCGTCCGGTTTAGCGCCTCGGGGCACATCCGGGGAGTGGGTTCTTCGGGGTCATTGACGGTATGGCCGCATTTAAGAAATTTGGTCGACGCCGGATTTTCCATGAAACACATTATGGGGTTGAAAAATATCGTTGGGAGGCGAGGGAGGATGTCTTTTTCTGTTCGATACGGTAAAAATGGCTGCTGTGTTGCAACCTCTACTGCAGGACACCTGCCCTATTTATGCAAGACTTTCTTACCCCGCTAGGTATCTCATGACCATCGACAGGTAAGCTGGCACTGATTGGCTGAAAAGTACGCTATATGACCATTCTCCCTCTCAAGTCGAGGTTTAGTATATCGCCGGACAACCTTTCCAGCCGAAGAATGCGGAGACGCCTTATTAGTTCGGTGGGAGACCACCAGCGAAACTCGGCTGTCGTATGTTTTTGCTTTCTTTTATTGGTCTTGATGCAATAAGTACATCTCCATGCCCTTTCATCTGCAACAAATATATCATTGGGTTATGCTGGACCCCTTGAATACTATTATTTGTTTCCGTCACGTGTCCTCCCCCCAGCCAACCCCTTTGTCAATGTCGACCTTCCGAACCCCATACTCATCAGGGGTGATGCGGTCCATCCCAGTAAAACAGCCTACTAGCACGTGGTCGTTCAGAGCTTTGGCTTATGGACCTCGTACCTTGATGCGGCCAAGGGGCGCATCGCAACTTCCATCTAGCTGCATCAATCTGAAGGCAATTCTTGGGCTAACACCCATTTACCTTGGACATGGCCTGATCTCCAAAGAGACTCAAACATCATTTGCCTTTTACGAAAAGATTTCGAGGAATGGAAACTCATATGTATATATCCATATATAGCCTACGGAGTATATAGATCTAAATTAATACAGCCACTGTTGCCGATCATCACCTTATATAATCTTCATTTCTATTTCGAGCTATTCCTACAATAGGACCCGTACGGATCCCCTGACACCAACAGTACAGATTATTATTTCACCATATAGCGACAGCGTGGACAGAAAAGTAGACCCGTTTCCTACTTTGAACGGGACCACCGTGCGGAGCAGCCTTTCAAACTACCACGACTAGGAGTAGGGGTAGCATAGGAGGACCCAGTAATAAGACTAGAGGATAGCGCTGGTGCCATGGACGGAACCGAGAAAGTAGAAGACGCCGGATTCAAGGAATGCGACACAGTCTGGGAAAACGTGGTGGCCATGACTATGTGCATCAGGGCGTTAGAAGGCCTTTAGACTGTTACGGCTCGGTGTCCGGGGCTCACCTGTGGCTGTACAAATGCTTTCCACCTCCTTCATCAAGGCCTGGGCTGCATTGTCTGGACACGCAGCATAGGCACAATCACGAACAGCGTATTTGAAATTCTTGGCCTCGCAAAGACAAGCAGTGTCGCCGCTGCTGCACATGAGGTCCTGGGGGGGACTCTTGACAATACTGTCCAGGCAAACATTCTGCAATCGTTAGGGACCAATGATGCATATAATGTAAAAGAAGACATACCTTGCAGTCAGTGCAGTATTTTTCCGCCGTACTGACGACAAGAGGAACCACGTCAGGGCGGCAAGCAGCATAGGCGCAATCACGGACAGCATTTTTAAAATTCACATTGCTGCAAAGGCAAGCTTGATTGCCATTACTGCATCCGAGATCGTAAGGCGGGCTGTCAACGACGGCTTGGAAACACGTAGCCTGAAGTAGTTAGAGGTGAACGAGAGAACGGTTTGGTCAGGACGCACTTGACAAGCTGCTTGATTGCGTTTTTGAGCCAGTGCAGATGCTACCCACATCAGGGTCAGCATGGCGGTAGCCTTCATGGTGTTTTCTGTTGGCTAGTGGTCTTCTGAGCAAAACGCGATGAGAAGGAGAACGGTCGATGTGGTCAAGAATCCGAGAGATCAGAGGATGTATATATAGATGGTGTCAAGGTACCCACTCTACTATGGGACGAACTGCGCCGCAATCTAACGGTGAGGACCTCCTTGGCGCACCCTGACGCTTATGCCAGTGGGCGAATGCCATACAGAAAAAGTATGTGGCTCGTTCGGCCGAATGATAGAACAACATCTTAGGTAAAAGAACGCTCTAGAATAACGGAAGGATCAAGGAAGCTTAATTTCCGTGGAATCAATATGTCCCCACGTGATTTTTGATGGGGCTTTCAGCTATTATCGTGGGAGGGATCCTTGACCCTATGCAGTCAAATAGACGAAGCTTTGCCCATCCCTTTCATTTTAAAAGCTAGTGTTGATATCTTTAATCTTATAGGCGGGAGGTGATACAGCCTGTCACCGGCGTGCCTAGAGAGGAGACTGGCCTGGGTCTCGGGCGGGTAAGCTGTTCCCAGGTTTGTATGACACTATATATGGCGGGTTGGGTTCTGGAACTCCTACGGAGTTCCATGTTGGTCTTTATGGCCATGTGGCAGGTTGCCAAGTACCCGGGCGCTGCCCAGACCGCTGCCCGTGAAAATTATCATAATGAGCCGACGGTATACCAAAGATTGGAGGCCAGCTTCATTGCCTCTGGAACTACCGAAATGTAGAACAATCTGGACGGAACACTTACGGGTACTCAGCTCAGACGGGTTCAGGATCTAGGTAGTGCGACGGGTTCAGAACACTAAGGAATAGTGATCCTAAACAGGTTTAGGATTCTAAGATAGGATTTCTAAACCTGTCTAAGCTACTCTGAATATATTTAAGCTTAAATACATGACTTAAAGTATCCCTACACAGTCTAAAAAAGAAATATACATATATACTCTAGTCCCTAAAGATCTTAAAGACTCTAAGGATCCTAAATAATCCCTAAAAGGCTCTATTATAGGGGTATAAAGCTTAGACAGGTTTAGAAATCCTATCTTAGCATCCTAAACCTGTTTTTGCTCTAACGGCTGAGAAATTTAAATAGGTTTAGAAATTTTTCTTAGCGTTCTGAACCCGTCGCACTAAATCCTGAACCCGTCTGAACTGCGACCCTAACACTTACAGTGTTGGGGAGCCAAGCCCAGGATTATCGAGGCCCAAACCATAAGAGGTGGGCCAGTTCCACCAACGGGTAGTTAGTTGTTTTTGCGGCGTAAAGACCTATTCTGCACATCCAGCTCTGGAACTGATCGGTCAGTGTAATAATTTCGCGAAGCGAAGGTCTCGAATGACTGAGGGGTCTCTACTAAGGTGACGACCTCATCTCTTGAGCTAGAACGACATCCATGGACGAAAAAAGGTCTTGTAAAATGATCAATCCCATTAACAGCGTCCTATACAATGTCGAAGGTTATATTGACACCGGGCCGGCGTCGATAAAGTTCTCATCAATCTGAAACTGCCAGCCCTAATTTGCTCGGTAGGGGTAAAATAACTTTATTCAATGCGACACTGAAATACTAGCGATAAGTTTCACTAATCCTACAAGTCGGCCAAAGGGGAGACACACCGACAGAAACAGGCCTTGTCTAGAACGAAGAGGCCGACCTAGAAAACAAGCCCGGCCTCTTGGTATTATACATTTCACCAGTGATGAGAGTGTTTAAAGACCCAGAATTCCATGATCCCTTGGCCATTTCATTGTCTATTCGTCCTTTGAAATTGTATTTTGACCACCCCTCTCCTATCGCTGGCCTTGCACAACAAAAGACCCTGCTTCTAAGTTAATCTAATTCAGCCACGAAATTCATTTCTCTTATCGCAGGCCTTGGTTCGGCGATTTTTGTCGCCGCAGCGGGCTCGGATTCAAAATCTGGATGCGTTTGTCCTGAACAGTGTACTCCAATAAAGGATGGCTGTTTCAATCTTACAACGGGACAATTAGTCGTTGAGGATGATGGCAAAGCATCTTGCGGGTTTCTGTTGTGTTCCCGCTTTATAATTTTGTTTTGGTACCGAACCTATCGTGTAAGTCGTTTTCAGGGGTCACTAAGTTTGTTTGATCGGCTTGGAACTACATACTCTACCCTCTCTTCCAGTTCAATATATAATATATCTGTATATCGTGCAAATATCGAATTGTTTAACATTAGACAAAGCAAAGAAGTTTGCAGCCGGGCACTGATATCGTTGATAAGGAAAATATATAGCACTCATAAGTCTGAAATTTGTTTGGCTATACAACCACCCAATACACAATTGTTCTAACTCTACAACTCGGACGTCCCAGTCGGAACAAGTTCCTCTACCTCAAGCGCAACCAAAGCACTGTAAATTGTAACTGGAAGCCATACATTAAGCTGTGCAGATGTGTGGATAGGCGGAATGAAACGGGTATCTGCAAGGGGGCCGCAAAATACTGTGTTCGGTTCTGAAGCGAAGGCCATGGGGATGGATTCATTGCATATTGGCATAGCTTATCCGGCTCCTCTCGGTCGGCGGCACGGGTCTCTGTAACTTGGGTCGAATGGGTCACTTTTGGGCAAGTTTCGGAGGTCACCCGCGCTCGGGTGAGTGTTGGAGGGTGGCTCCCCCCATCTATAGCACACCTCACCCAAGATCACCCGACTTCTGGCCGTGCCGGTTAGTAGTTGGGTGGGTTACCACCAGTGAATCCCGGCTGTTATATGTTTTTCTTTATTTGTGATTTTGTGTCGACCTGCCGTATCATCTTTTGCCCACAACACCCTATGTCGGCTGGGCGACGCATTTGCCCTTACTGTGGATGCTCGTAGAGTGCCCGTGAATGCTGCCAAACATTCGAATCCAAAGCAAATAAAGCCAGGTACCTCTCTGTTTTAGTCAAGGCGACTCTAGAGACTGATGATGATGTCATAAATCCTCTGTGTCACCCTCAACCACCCGAACCTGGTCACAAACTAATTGAACAACAAGAGGTATTTCAATATCATCCATCTCCAAACGAACCCCAAGTTCTCGTGTCTGTTCGTGGTGCTCGGGATCATATTTGTCGCGCTCTGAAAGGAATTTAACCATTCGCTCATACCAAATCTTCTGCAAGAAATCCATCAACGGAAGCCCCATGGAATCAAACTGAGCATCAAATTCCGATACAAGCTTTTCAAACCGCTCAAGAGGAACCTTCTGCTCTTCCCTAATCTCCTGAAGGTCGGATTCGTCTCGAACATGCTTCCAAGGGGTATAATAATAAAGTTCGATGCAACAAGTGTGGATCAGATTTAGCCCATCGAACGTGAGACTTCTGATCATCGCATGGCATACCTCGAGCTTAGACCGGTTGTGGCCAATGAGGAATGCAAGAAATTGCCGAAACCCTGATGCAGCTTGAGTGATTTGTTGATTGCCCAGGAACAACCCATTGACCGCCGCCCTTATGGCAACCGATAATGGAGTACACCCATCAAGAGAACATGTGCAGGAACACTTGTCCCTGGTTGACAAAGAAAATAAATGCATGCCAATTTGGCGAAGGTGGCATAATTCAACACGACGGTCAAAATGGCTACCAAACTTGTATTCACGGTGGATGTGGTCAGCCAATCTTGCGTTGATCAAGTGTAAAGCAGTAGTATTTAACCCAGGAAGATTTCGAAAAGGCTCTGCTCCTTTTGAAATTAGCCATTCAATCATCTTCCTATGATGCGTTAACTTGCCCCATCTGAAGCAGCAGTGGAGCATTAATGGCGTATAACCCCCTTTGAGTGGCAGATCCACGTCTATAAATCCAGCTTCATATATGTGGTCCAGAATTCCAGGGGGCAGAAGGTGGCGATAAAGAGATTGGGTTTCAGAAGACATCAATGTTTGGTGGATTTCATGTCCTCTTGTTGTTAATGCAGCACAGAGTGCAGGAGCATATGCATCAGGGATCCCAGTTTCTCCTTTTCTGAGATCAGATAATTCAATAGGATGAATATGCGCTTCTGCTATAGCTAGGAGCTTTCTGCGCCTTTTCGCTAGCTCGTGGATAAGTAAACAGGCCAGCTTATTAGACGAACTCCAGATATTAAGAGGCGAAATTGTGTATCCGGCCTCGAGTAGGATGTTGCAACAGTCCAAATATTCATCAATCTTATCGTCTTCATCTTTTATACCGGATATAAGCCATGGACTATGGTACTGATACGGTAGACGGATGCCTGATTGCGCTTTCCGCAGTAATCTGACACCAGCGGGCCAGCCCATTGCCAACTGAAGTAACGTAACTCCATCAAAGCTTTGGTCGCAAGACGGTAGTTTTGGGTCAAGAATTTGTCGTAAATCTCTCTCTGACTCTCGTAGGACTGCTGTGAATGCAGAGGGCAGATCGATAACTGTAGGATATGTCAATATGCTGTCTGTAATATGATCGAGTTACATACTTACAATCCGCATCCCTGCGTAGAAGGCTTTGCATATTTCTCTTTGCATTCCATGTCTCCGGGGGCCAGTTAATAGGTCCGCATCTTCTGATGATATAAGAGGCTAGATGATGGGCTTCTTCGGTCCAAAGAAATGATTTACATAGCATGCGGAAAGCTGAACATGGATTCCGATAATTTGTCGTGACATTATGATCCAACATATACGTGATGTATTTGCAGAGTCCCGGAAATGTATCAGGCGTAAAGATAGTATACCAGGAAAATGGCAACTGATACAAGTATGGTGAGAAATTTCAACCTCGCTGGGCCTAGGGAATCTTACATCGATTAGGGACCAATGGCCGCCAAATTCAGAGAAGATTGATAATTCATCAGTAGGCCTCATATTCCCTTCTGAGATAGCTCGCTGAAAGACCTGAATCCATGTGTCGACCCTTTTCAAAACCTCAGAAGTTTGACACGGTATTCTATGTTTTCCGAAATGTCCTTGTTCAAAGTACATCTTACCTAACCAACTTTCACGACCAACAACAGCATGGCAGTGTAGTGACACGATCGGAAATATGCCTGGCTCCGTTGAGAGACAAAATGTTGCAGTAAACGTGCGACTGAGCCACCTGCTATAAAACCTGCATTGCCTTCCCCCCTGTTTGGGTCGAGCATTCTTCCAATTGTAGACGAACGGTGTAGGATAGCCTTGGACACTGAAGCTCTCACGACAAGATATTGAGCTGGGTGTTGGTTCCTGAAACACGGTTTGATGAGAGGCAGCTGTGAAGGAAAGCCGCAATGTGTCCTAAAACAGATTTAGTAAATGTCCTTTGCAGCCTAGTTGATACTGGTACCATTTTCTCAATGAGGAGATCTTGTTTGAAGCCAAGAATATCTTGATTCACGCCAAATCTATGTAACTCGCGTGCTGAATACCTGCTTTCTGATCAGATATTGCGGTGCTAAGCCGAAGGAGGAGCACAAATTTACACGTTCAATGCCGTGCTTAGATCCATTTCCATACTTTGCAGGCAATCTCGAACTTCGTAGAGCTCTTCCTTTTTGAAATGATAGATCGCTGTTTCCCATTTCCTTCGAGCCCTTGAGCGTACACCAGTTGGCACAGCTTGAGCTCGCTCATACTTTTTAATCGGCCCGCTCAGCCTATCCAGGTATACTTGTAGACCCAATGCCTTTGACTCCAGATCGTCAGCAACGTCTGGTAAATCGATCTCCGTTTCATGAATTAACTCGTCTAAGCTTTTCAGCAATGAACGGACGTTGGAGGCTTTTGTTGCAAGGTATTTCATGTCATCGCTTTGGCCCTGTACATTTTGAGCATAGCGGACGATCGCGGTGCTAAGAGTTAACCCGAGAGAAATGATCCCGACAGCGCTGCCGGCAACGGAGAGAGGGTCGGACATTTCTGGCCATGAACTGAGTTGTTCAAAAGAAGGGGGTAAAATCAGGTCAAAAGTTAAGGGAGAACTTGAAGAGGAACTCTGGATTTTGGACTAAGGAGGCAGTGTCTGAGGCTGTACGGGGCTGATATGCATGCGTTGGCACTTGGCAGTCATGGGCTGCTATTCGGTACAGCGAGGGCCAATCAAATAGATATGTAGTATGCAGGTAAGCAAGCATACCTACCTACCTATGTGGACGAAGCATTCAAAGAGCCGTAATGAGGCAGCAAGGCTAGGAATTTTCAGCGTTATCCCTGGACATTTTCACAACTTTGCCCACGCACATGGCCGTCCCGTTGAGCCAAAAAGATCGCTATCTCAGCACCGCTGTCCTGAGATGTATGGGACCGCCTTATATAGCAGCACATTGCGCATGGATGTCTACCCACATTATTACCCCCGTAGTAGGTAGTAAACACTCCGTGGAGTGGCGTTCTAACATATATTAATACAGACATCTATGGGTATCCATGGGTTTTGCTGATGTCTAATTGCAAGAGGTTATGTTTTGTAGGTGGCTGCTAGTTAGGTACATCATCTGACCCACACTGGGCAGATATTTCAGATAGCTGTACATCTAGAATGGTAAAACTTACACACATTAGATCAGAGATCTCTGAGCCTTCTATTGAGAGTCTGTGGCCCCGATATCGTGCCGTGCGTGAATGGAGCCTCTTCATTTATGAGTTTCTATAACGCTTTTCGGGGAGAGGTTGTCTCAGATGATGTTCGAGTTCACGGAAACATAGGAGCATAGAAACAGAGTGTGATTTCCCGTAAGATAGCTAATCTAGCATAAGGTTCTAGGCTTGTTAAACACTTGTTTTGAGGATCCGCTATTTAGAAACGTCTAGTTCCGATCAGTTTCCCCTGGGTGATGTCGAAGGAAGACCATGTCGATGGATGGAAGGTTCTACGTTGAGCCTGACTAACTTTTTATTCTATTCTCTCTTTTTCCTGGTATTGCCATGTCTTTATTTTTAGAGGCTTTCTACTCCCCCTCCGCCAAGTGCTTGCCTAATGCCTTCTACTGAGGCGTACGGCGCGGTTTTTTCCGCGCATCTGTGGAGACACCAAGATAAAGGTTGAGACTATTTGTTTTTAGGTCCTCTAGCCACCATTAAAGTTTAGGCGTGGAGTCTACAGTTCAACGCCCATGTCGCAGGTGTCTCGGATGTTGCCGATGATGTAATTTCCACCAGCATCGCCCGGCAGATCGGCCCGTTACATGCCATCCATATCATCCAGGTGTTGTCGGACAGTCCTACCTCCGATGCCTGGCCGGAGAGCCGAACCACAGACGCTGGAGCGATCGAAAGCGGATTGTTCCTAGCCTCCCATCCTGTTGGGTGTTGGGATTCACGGAGTGTAACAGGCTATCAGCCTAACAGGATGCCCGGTGGATCCTAAGCTGGGCCCGGCAGGAAATGAGCCACGGCTTGGCAGGCAGGCGCGGTTTTATTCCGCGGTGCTTTGTAACGGGTTGAACCATTCTTTGAAGGTGCGGAAGATCGTCAAATCGACGGATCAGGCCCGATACTTGGGGCGAACCGAAAAGAACGATTGTGGCGCATGGCTTCGGCTTGCCTAGAACAACCATTCCCCCCCCTCATTTCGGATTGGACCTTGCTGGGTGGACTCGGCCGGAGCCGCAGGCGTTAAGGATACCACGTTTGGAACCACGGGTACCTGGGTGTTTTGGCTTCTGCTGAACATGGAATTTTCTACGAAAGGGAATCTGGACTGCCAGCCCGGGCGAGCCTCATAATATTCTCATAATGTTTCAACCTAGCGAGTATTATTATTAATGATGGTGAAGGACGGAAATCATCCATGAGTCTATACTGACAAGGCCGGTATATAAGGTTGACAGAACCCGGGTTGTTCTCTTTTCATTTCATATACAGCACATTGAGCACAGCAGGGCAAAAACATCCATCCCATTGTTCCCCAGACTTCGCCACCACTCAGAATGAGAGAGTTTTCGAAAACCTTCCTTTACCCGGCCCTGCTGCTGGCCGCCAACGTCGCTCCTGGCCAGGCGCAGCCATCGACCAACTCCCTCAGGAGGGGATTGCGCACTCGCAACGCAAACTGGACGTACGATCCCAAGAAGCATGATGGACCCAACTCCGATCCTTCGTGGAACCCGTGGAAGTATAACCCGGAGAAGCATGATGGTCCTAAGGGCGGCGTGCCTTCATCCTCTGGTCAGTACATGAGCGCATAATCCATGCACAGTGCCACTGTACATGCGCGATGTCGATATAGCATCAATCTGACTTTCATTCCAGGTTCATCCCAGAAGAAATGCCCTCCAGTCTCCGGTAACATTACCATCGACGCCTTCCAGCTGTATCCGGAAAACGCGGAGTACAATCCCGATGACTGCCTGGTCTACTTGAGGTATGTATAGTGCAACACTTATTCACCACAGACCAGATTGAGATGTGAGATCGTCGGCTAACACTAGTCCCTTCCCATCGCAGTGTTCTCTACAACACCACTGTTGCCGTTTATGACCCCGCCAAGGAAGCCGTCGTCGACACCATTAACCTGCCCAACATGTCGTTCAACCCGGAGCTCCACGTCAGTGGCGTTGTGGTCGACCCCCAGGGCGATCTGTCTGTGATTGTCGACGCCGGCGCTGCCTTCGACACCGCGGGCCAGGACATCCGTGGCGATAACTTCCTTGTTAAGGTGGATCTGGAAAGCCGCGAGGTTCTCTGGCAGAAGAACCTGACAGACCCCAAGGGTGTCTATGGTGGCTACCAGGACGCCGCCCACGACGACAAGGGTAACACCTTTGTCATTGGAACCTTCCCGTCCAGCATCATCAAGGTCAGCGAGGATGGCTCCACCGCCGAGCCCTGGTACCTAGCGCCTAACCCGGACCACACCGTCCACGGATTCAGCGGTGTTGCGGTCAAGGACAACACCCTGCTCGCTGTCGACAGCTTCGACGGACAGCTGTACCGGTTCAACATGGAGGACAAGAAGGGCCAGAAGGTGCAGGTCCCTCTGAGTGGATCCAAGACCAACGCTACTCGCATCGGCGGCGATCTGGACGGCATTGCTCTCCCCTCGCGATTTGACGGAAAGGTCCTGTTGGTGTCCGACAACAGCGAGGGAACCGTGGTCCTCCGCTCCAGCGATGGGTCCTGGAAGAGCGCTGAGGTGATGGGAAGTATCCCCAACACTTATCTCGCTGCCAACGGATCCGCGGTGGATAATGTCCAGATCGGAGAGAGCTTGTACTCGGTCATTGAGTTCTTCATGGACTTTGACCAGGTTCCTGGAAAGCGCTCTGAGTTCCCCTTGGTCGATATCACCCAGGAGGTCCTTCAGTTGCTGAAGTAAATGTTGATGTATAACATTCATTACGACTATCCGTCAGCCCGGTGTGGCTTCTGTTCAATAGATTGCGATACTTAGACTTGATTAATTGAATTTCATTATGTTTTGCACTGCCGATTAATAATCACATTGCACCTGGCTGCCATATCGCTAATTCTATAGAACACGACGAACGGCGAAGGCAAAGGTTTGGCATAAAGACGTCAACAGCAACTTGAATAATAAACAACCTCCCCTTGCTGGGCCGTCACTGCTGAATGGTCCCACCGTGGGTTACTGTAGAGCAGAATCATTGGCTGGGGGCGCCGAGGATGTGGGCAAACTCGTATTTCGTATCTCTGCTCGTATTCATTTATTATTGACTAGAATCTCCGGAAGGAAGGATAAATTCCCAATCTGCCTCAGCGTTATTGACGATACTCCAGATTCTACCGGTTCAAAATTTCCAGGCTACGCTGCACTGAGCGCACCACGGGATATAACAGCAAGGCCACGACAACAGAGAACATTGCCGGATACCTACAATATCTAGCCACCGAAAGAATAGGAAAAATGCCAGTTCGCGTTCAGCCCCTCACCCAGGAAGACGTGCCCCGCATGGTCGACATTCACCAAATAGCGATGGAAGCGAGTGCTTTCTTCCGCAGCGTCGGAGACGTGCCAAATACAGCTGGGACAACAGACACGGTCGATAAAATAGAGTCACCATGCCGAACGAACATGATTACCAGGATCTTGAATGACTGGAATAAGGACCCTGCCGTCCATTATCTTAAAGCCGTCGATATCGACTCGGGCGAGATGATCGCCTTTGCGAGATGGCATGTATACCACGGCGACAAAGGATTGGACGAGTGGCGTGAATCTGTGAGAACAGATGCGGGAATGAGGATCCCATACGGAACGAATGAAGAAGGATATCGATTCTGTCAGAGCCATTTATTTGAGAGGCGAAAGCTGCTCTTGGAAGAAAATGGCAGAGAACATTGCTGTATGTCTTTTTCCATCCTGACCTGGAATCAGAAGTACTAACTGCACCCCATCTTTGTAGTATTAGCGCTACTTGCAACAGACCCTCAATTTGAGCGACGAGGGGCCGCCTCTGCGCTAACACAGTGGGGTTGTGATATGGCTGATCAGCTTGGAATCGAGTGCTACGTCGAGTCCTCGAAAAAGGGGTATCCAGTGTACCAGCGGAAAGGATTCCAGGATGCGAGCAGCGAGAACGACAGAACTGTTATCCGGTTTGACGCCAGTAGATTTACTGGTAGGGGTGGAGGTGAGGGCGACTGGGTCAACTTGACTTGCATGATTCGAAAGCCATGCATTGCCTAACAATAGATACGGTCCGGTACCTATGCTTCAAACATCCGGCATATTTGCGATGTATCAGTGGGGTTGCTATTCAATTGCGATCGCCACCTTAAACCTTGCCTTGAGCCTGATAAACAAGAAGTTCCTCTTGACCATAAATAGCAAACCCTTCTCATGTCAATACAAATCTTCGCCTGGCAAGTCAAATGGCCAGATATCTCGCAGGTCTTCTTCAGTTTTAATCGGCTCATCATCCTCTGGATCTTTATTTTCCAGTACGGCTTGCAAAATTCCCCCGTACATTGTCCTATTTCCCTGTTGAAACCGCGTTCATTTTTGAAATGTCGTTCGAAATTGCAAGTTCATCTTCCGCGCCTCTTTTTTCATTGTCACCGCAGATTTTTATCTTGAGTGTGACATATCTAGCTTTCTGCCACGGCCATCTTTGGAAGTTAGCTAGCCTTTTAAAATAAGATACCGTGCTTGCCGAGACATATCTTTCTCAAGCGGTAGAGCTAACTCCCCACCTGCGATACGTGCCTATGGTCTCCCCAACTTGGGTGGAATAGTACTTTTGGGGGTTGTAATTGGGGCTCTGTTCTTCGTCGATAAGTGGTGGCAGGATGGATTGTCCTGCGGAGGATGACATTCTTGAAATGATTTTGAAAGGGCGAGTTTTTCTGCAACGGGATCTGAACAAAATCATGATGGGCTGAAATTGGCAAGGGAGGGAAGGAGAGGGGCTATTTGGTATTCACTGTCGGGAAAATTGAATGCCTGGACCCTTGGGCTAGTATGCTAGGTAGGTAACGTAGGACAACAGATGGTAGGTAGTAAACAAGTAAACGGACCGGGACATCTTTAGTCCGTGGTGCTCTGACATACCTACCTAAACAAGACCCCCTTGAATGGAACACTCTCATGTCCATGAATGCTTCAGTTTGCCACCGTATGACTTGCTTCAAACAAATCAAGCACATTCGTGCCTTCTATACCCCCTCCACGACGCAAGTACCGACGTCACTGTGGAGACTGCGTGAAGATGGATCAGGTGAATCAATACCTACTGGAACATTTGTTTATTCGGAAATTGATCAAGCCGGTAGAAGAACCCATCAATGAGGCCGATTTGTTCAGGTACCAACGATATAGATGGCTGTATGTCGCGACTACCTTATAGACTCTCCTAAACCCGTCTGACATCCATCATCAGGAGCGGAGAACCGGAGAAACTTGCAATGCGCCACCGCAAATTTGATTTGCAGGGCCTCATTGACGTTTCTCTTAAAGCTGTTGGCATAAGTGGAATAAAATGTATAATTTCTCTACGCAGTTTCCACAGGGCTGATATTCAATTTATAGGTGTCAAACTGGTCAAATGTGTGGAAGGGCAATTTAACAAGGCATTTCTCCTTACTATGAATAATGGTTTCGAAATCATCGCGCGGTTACCAAATCCTAATGCAGGTCCTGCCTTTTACACAACTGCGTCGGAAGTTGCAACACGTCATTTTGTATGTTAAATCCCTTGACTGTCGATTTCGTTGAGAAGCTAATCAGACTCAAAGATACGGGACAAGATGGGTCTTCCAATTCCTCGCATTTACGATTGGTCATCCGAGGCATGTAATCCAGTCGGAGCTGAATATATTATCGAAGAAAAAGCACCAGGCCAGCCATTAGGTGTGATATGGGGCGAACTGTCTTCGGTGACCCATTCAAAGATAGTGGAGCAGATCGTGGACGCCGAGAAGAAAGTCGCATCAATTTCCTTTCCGAAGCATGGCTACATATACTACGAGACCGATCTTCAATCAAGATCTGTAAAATATGAGCGGGTTAACTCCGACTCTTGCCAAAATGAAAAAGCACCAGCGTTTGTGATAGGACCCTCAGCTGACCCAACCTTCTGGAGATTGGAGAGGACCCAAATGAATTTGGACAGGGGTCCATGTAAGCTATGAAGACGTAATATCCGTATACAGACTGACTCGAGCCTAGGGGGGGGTGTTGCTGATTACTCCAGATCTCTTGGAATGAATGAGATTCAATGGGCCGCTTCACATGCAAGGCCAAGAATAAACTACCATAGATCTATGGACGCGCCAGAGACACCCAGCGAATACATCGCTCTCCTTGAAAAATACATCACATTGTCTCCTTATCTAGCTTCCCCGCTTGAGCTACCGAATCAAATATCACATCCTGACCTACATCTTGATAATATATTTGTCGACGCAGACACCTTTCGCATCACCTCCATAATTGACTGGCAACATGCTCATATCTCCCCAATATCTCTCCAACGACCTCATCCGCAGCTGCTTGAATTATCAGCCTCGTCGCAGTCCAAACAGGGTCAGCACGAGAGAAGCCTTCTGAATCTCTATTACGATGCCGTCAAGACAACCGATCCAATCCGGGGGAAGGCCCTCTCTGACCCACTTTTTCAAGTCATGAAGAGCCCTATTGCGATGGTGCCTGGATGCTGGGATCGAGAAGACCCATTCTCTTTACGCAATGCGTTAATTGCGATCATCGCCCGCTGGAATGACATTGGACATGGCGAAACAGCGGGCCCAGTCACTTTCGAAGAGAAAGAGCTTTTGCGGCACCAAGATGAGATGGATATGCTGCAGGGGATTTCCAGTATTCTCCAGCAGCTGCACGATGAAGGTTTAATTCCATTGGGAGGCATGGTGCGTCCAGAGTTTTATCAGCGTGCCATGGAGTTGAACGATTTATTTAAATCCGAATTTGTCAGTTTGGCCGAGAACGAACAGCAACGGGAATTACACGCAAAGGTGTGGCCCTACCAATGAAATATTGAATTTTTCATGTGCCAAAGAAAATTCTACACAGATATACAGCAATGGGTTGTTGCAGTTGAGGCTTCTGCCTAGAATTCAGTGTACCACCACACACAGGAGCACAAGAGCCCAACAACCACGCTAAGCCTTACTAGGCGTAAACACGGACCGAATACATAACAAGATCCGATATGGTGTAATGGTTAACATCGCCGTCTCTCACACGGCAGCTCGGGGTTCGATTCCCCGTATCGGAATATCTTTTTGAATCCTTTTTCTTCTGATCCCGTACGCCCTACATTTGAAAGTGGGCAAATTAATGTATAACATCTGCTTCGATCTTTTTTATGCTCGATCGAACCTTAGCATTTAGATCCACCCCTGTTGCTCAGTTTCGGCACTATGATACACCCTCAACATTAAGTACCACCTACCTCCGCCGAGCTTTTTACTTGTCAATTGTATGGCCAATAATAACCAAAGGCTAGAGATACTTATACAGCTGCAGCTGATCCTTGGAAATAGAAACTGTGGGCATCCCATGGCGTTGCCATGGAATCGTGGCATCGAAGTATTGGCCGCATAGATGACAGCAGGATCGGCAAGGAAATATGTCGCTGCTCCTGACTTCACGCCTTGCACAACTCAGTTTAATATCGCCGTTTGATTTACGGGTTCTACGCTTTCTACTCGCTTGTCTTATATTTTCAGACTTGCTTGTTTGACAAAGCAGACAGGAGTAGGTTCCAAAAATTCTATGGGCTAACGGTCGGTCGGGTTGATTTGTGAACGCACAAGGCTAGCACTCTAATTGCCATATACTACTGACCTACAAACTTGGCTATTTTCACGTTTCATTCCGTATTGAAAGGTACAGGCTTCTACGCATATGTGTTGGTCAGCAAACCGTTATCTGGCTCGCAACGAGCCTGGAGCCGAATCGAAATCGAATGCTAGAACACCTCACTACAACGAACTAGGAAACCATAAGCACTTGCTAATCAGAAACCCTGTGTTGTAACTAGCCACGAGAAATATCAATGGGCGATCGAGCCAAGAGATAACCATTATCGCACGCTCCAGGGATGGTGTAGGGGGCTATTTTGCGTCTCACCAAACTATGGCCAGCATTAAGCTTTAAAGGATTAGTCGGGATCAGAAATCATGAGACGGTCTGCCCTGGCATTGGGCAATTTGGCCGTTTATCTCAAATCTATTACTCCGATTCATCTCCGAATGCTACCGTATCCGATATTTAATTATCCCCAAGCCACTTTATTGGTCTTCAACAAGTAGGGGAACGCAATGCCTCCGTTCAGGCCGATAAAACGCTTAGTTCAACGTTCTTGACTCAGGTTGCGGCGCTTCAGGCTTAGGGACCCTGGCTCATCGCGTGATTTTCCTTGTCCTGTTACAAAATTTTCGAATCTCGCAACTGGGGTTACAGCAGGTGTGATTGCGTTAGGATCCTACTGCATAGCGCATCGACACTGCCAATTTATTGGCGCGATAAGGTGTCATGTAGGTAGGCCGACGGGCTTCCATCCAAGTGACCTTTCCATGGGAGTTAGGTTGGAACCAACAAATGCAGCTAGGGACTAAGGGTAAGTCCGGCTACTAAGGCTGAACGCCACCGAACAGCATGAGCGACTAGAAAAGAAGCTTCGCTCTCGATACACAGTGCCACAGGTTCACATATAGGTAGCCAAGTGCTGGGTTGTTGGGGCTAAAATTATCGCCTCCATATCCATTGGTGAATAGAGAGTCATGCCGGCGTATTACCGAGTAGTGAATCTAATTGGGGTCCGAGCTCTGTTGCATTAGCACATGTAAGGTAGGATTCGGGTACTTTTGAGAGATAAACTCATTGAACCTGGCAATGGCATCACCTATCTCAACTACTGCATGGAGGTTGGAGCCACGGCATTTATTAGGGGCCACAGCCTGTCATTTTCCCTGAACAACGAACACGCAGATAATCTACAATGTCGCCAATTGTTTCGGAAGTGACGAGCGATGGCCATTCGGACCCTAGACAGGATCCCATCGACGAGAAAAACGCAGTCAGTGTCTCTGCGAGGGACGAGAAAGTCTCCAACCATGATGACCACCTAAATAGTGACGATGTGGTGATCGTGACTGGTGCCGATGCTGCACAGCACTTGCTGCCTCTTCGCGATGATTTTGACAGTGCCTTAACCCTCCGCAGCATCGTCCTGGCTTCGGGCTTTGCATGCTTCCAGGCCGTGATGAACCAGATCTACCAGGTAACTGAGGCAACTTGGCCCTCCAAATATCTCCTCCTCTGTCTAATAGATGTACCCCTAGTTCAAACCCACCCTGGTCACCATCACCGGAACCTTCATCGTTTTACTTTCCTATTTTGTCGGTAACGCTTGGGCCAATCTATTACCCCGTGGTGATAAACTCGAAGATCGGTGGAGGGCAAAAGGTAACCAAGGCAAGCTGCCAATATGGATAGCCGTTGTCAAGTTCATAAACCACGGACCATGGTCATTGAAAGAACACTCGATCTGCGCGATCACCGCGGCATCTGCCTCCAACGTGGCCGCTGCCTCGACAGTATTTGCCGCACAGAATCTCTTCTACGATCTCCCGTTGAGCGCCGCGACTGTCATTCTCAGTACTATATCGATCGGGTTGTTTGGGTATGGACTCTGTGGAATGATGCGCCCGATCGCCGTCTGGCACACTGAAGCTGTTTATTGGAGTACCTTGCCAACCGTGAAGACTTTGCAAGGGCTTCATTGGCAGCAGGTAAAGAATTCAAAACCACTCAGGGTCTTTTGGTATGCTTTCACAGGCATGGGCATATATCAAATCATTCCCGCCTACATATTCCCATGGCTCAACTCGGTCTCCATTCCAGTGAGTGACTGCTATATTATTGTGGTGCGCTACTTGACTAGGTATCATAGCTAACGCGATGGATTACAGTGTTTGGCTGCCCAAAAAGCTACTGGAAGTAAGGCTGCTGTGCTCACAAACCTCTTTGGAGGCTCAACGAATAATGAGGGCCTGGGGCTTTTTTCTCTTTCTTTTGACTGGCAATATGTAAGACATTACTCGTATAGACCATGCCATGCCATGCGAACAGTGCTGACTTAGATAGATCACATCTTTTCAGACATCCCTTCCTCTGTCGCTTCAGGTCCACCAAGCGTTAGGATTCGGCGCATGTTTTGTCTTTATGCTTGCGATTTACTACGGCAATGGATGGAATTCGCGATCACTCCCGTTCATGTCGACTAAGCTTCTGAGCGCTAACGGCACATCCTACCCCGTGGGAAGTGTATTCCCGGGGGGTGAGCTGAATGAAGGCCAGCTGGCAAAACATGGCACTCCTCATCTCACAGGAACATTTGCGTGGTCGTTGTTCTGCGCGAATGCTGCGGTAAGCATCTTGCTTTATCTTGTACACTGGAAATTTCTGATCATCACAGATCGGGGCTTTGATTATCCACTGCTTTCTCTTTTGGGGTAAAGATATCCGACGTGCCTACAAGAGCGCAAGGCAAGGTCGGTTTGACGATCGCCATCATGACCACATGGCTCGTCATTATAAAGAGACGCCGTGGTGGTGGTACGCGTTTGTTCTCCTCGGAAGTTTTATCCTTGGCCTGGTTGTTGTCATCAAGGAGAAAATCACCCTGCCTGTATGGGCATATATCATATCACTCATTGTGGGCATTATCATTGCGCCTTTTGTGAGTATTCTCTAACCTTTCCTTTGCGCGAGATATGTGTCTAACTGTCTGCCATAGAGTACTATTCTCTATTCGCGTTATGGTAACGGAATCGCCACCAACAATCTATCCAAAATGCTAGCTGGTCTGGTCATTCCCGGAAAGCCAGTCGGCAACATGTACTTCGCTGCGTGGTCCCACAATGTGATCTCCAATGCTGTTAACCTGTCCAACGACCTCAAAATGGGCGAATACCGTAAGCAAGCTTGCTCTGCATGCGTTCATCTTCATACGATACTCATTTATCACACCAGTCAAAATCCCTCCTCGAACAATGTTCCTGACTCAAATCTGGGGAACTATTCTGGGAGGCTTTATCAACTACGCTGTCATGATCTCTATTGTCACCTCCAACCGCGGCCTGCTTGTAGGCGGCAACGGGAATTCCTCCTGGAGTGGAGCCACAATCCAAGCCTATGTCAGTAACGCGACATCCTGGGCTCTTTCACCCCACCTGTACAAAATCGGAGGCCAATATTCCATGGTGCCTATTGGTATCGCGGTTGGTGCAGGCGTTGTCATTGTGCATCGCTTCTTTTACCAAGTTCGTGAACCCAAACCATCGCCTGGACAATACCCAAACTAACCTACAACCCTCTCTGCACTTAGTTCCTCCCCCGCCTTGGCTCCTTAGATGTGGCAGATATCAACATGGCCCAGTTCATCCAGTATGCCGGATATATCCCTTACAACCAGACCCAAACGTGCGTCATCTTCAGTTGGATTATCGGTGGGTTCTTCGTCCAGTTTTATCTGCGCAACTACCGCCCGCGGGTCTTCAGGGACTACTCGTATCTCGTCACTGGCGCTTTCGATGGAGCTAGTCTCACTGTGCTATTTATTTTGTCCTTCGCTGTCTTTGGGGCTGGTGGGAAGTCGCATCCTTTCCCTTCGTGGTGGGGCAATAATGTGAATGGGAACGTGGACTGGTGTCCAACTTCGGACTCGTGATGGTCTAATCCTTGGTATGACCTTGCGGAAGTGGACAGTTTTGGTCGTGTGGTTCTAGTTCTATCCGCGAACCGCCAGTCTCAGCACAGGTAGCCCATAGTATGAAAGTTGAAATGAAACAGGAGGCTGCTAAAATGTTTATATATGATAGCGATAAATCAGGCGTGGTGCAATGCTCGCGAACATGGGGAACACGGCCGTGGGCTGCTTGTGGCTAATGTATCATTGTCTGTGTGGAGCCACGGATATCGTGGCATAAGGAGATAGTACGTACATAAGGCATGGTGTTTCAAACCCGCGGCTTGGCCCTAATCCTTGAAACATGCATCTACGCATACCGAAGCGTCCTATTGGCGTACTATTCATCAGAGGCTCCTAGCTTATCATCCCCCGGCTAGCAATATCCCTATCCGTACGTGTATTCCAATAGAGCCTCACCAATCACTCTTGCCATCTAGCCACTGCGTTCTTCTACGTGTATTAAGTTTTTCAATTCCTTTTTCGTGCCAGTTCGGCATATAATAGTCCGACTAAAGACCGATTTGATGGAATCCTTCTCCGACTAGACAGTCCGACCGAGGGATCGGAGTTCCGAAGCAATGACATCACAACATCATTGACTTCCTATATAACTCCCAGGTGCCGCCAACGACATCGCAAACCCACCAACCCACCATTCTTCTGTCAAATAAAATTTCTCATGTCTCCCCAAATTGTACCTTCTCCAGGCCTAGCGCCTAACGTCCCCCACGATGCTAAGAAGACCTACGACATTCTCAAATCCGGCGGAGTCGCCATCGTCCCGACCGACGTCGGATACGCCCTCTTAACCAGCACACAGGTCGGCGTGCAGCGGGCCTTCGCAGCCAAAAGCCGACGCGAGGGACACAATATCGGCATCATCGGGACGTACAAACAGCATCGACAAATACACGTGCTTCCGGAGGCCAAGTTCGAGATGACCCGTGTCTTGACGGAAGACATGTCGATGATCATTGGAATCATTGCCAAGTACGATGCAGAAAACCTCCATCCGCGCTTGGCGGCTCTTGATCCCACCACGCTATCCCAGGTCACAAAGGGAGATACGGTCAGCATTGCGGTTCCCGAAGGCCCGTTTCTCCAGGAACTCGGTCGGCTTTGCGATGAGGACCCGGAGGGAATGTTGACGTTTGGGACTTCTGCCAACCTCAGCGGCCAGGGGCAGCGGTTCCGGATTGAGGATATTGAACCGAGGGTTATTGAGGCAGTTGATTTGGTGGTGGATTATGGTCTACAGAAATGGCATGCATACGGTTGTGGTGGCATGAATTTTGACGCGGAAAATATGAAAGTACTGAGGAAGGGAGCTGGGTATGAGGTCTTTCGCGACAGGATGTTGAGATGGTTCCCACATTTATTGAAAGAAGCTGGTGTGAGCATGGAGGATGCGGACACTCCGTACCTTTCATCGACTGGACATTGATAGTTACACGGTGAAAAGGAAGGCGTTTCGATATAGGACAAGGGAGCTATTTCACATTTGAGTAGTTAAATTATCAAATATCACGCGTACATCTTTGAAATCAATCTCATATTTTGTACTTTGCCTTTTGAATATTTGACTGAAAGCACACTTCTATTATTGATTACATGTATCTGAATACTACCTAAGGCCAGCCTGCTCGTGCGAATATATGATGCACGAAAATTCTATCCCTAAATTATTCAACCCCTGAAATAACAGAGATACGTAATCATATCGACCTTTATAAAAATCTTTTTTATATGCAAGGTACTTGCTAATTTATTCCGATTAGAGAACCAATTTTTCTGGACAGTGAATGTCATTTAATTATATACTGTCCCGGTAGCCGTCTTTAGGCAAAATGTGGGATTGTGCTATGAGGCTGTATACAAAAGAAATCTGTCTATTATTTTGATTAGACTAATATGATCTAAGGCAATTTCTAAGGAACATGACAGTCCTCGCTTCTTGACGGTTAAAGAAAGACATGAGACAGAATAATGCAAAGAAGGTGTCTGATAAAGAGTGGCTAAGTGCTTTTGTCGTTGCACTTAACGATGGGCGATATGATATTCGCTCGCTTACTGTAGCAGCGAAGTATCCTCTGTCATAAGCAACAACACAATGGAACGAAGAAATTAATGCGACCGATGGTTAGTTTGCGTACTTGCTCCACGAACGAAGCTCCTTTCCATACTATTCTAGAATTAGCCGGAATTCGGATTTCCGAAATAAAGAGCCGTGACTTACCCGTTCTAGAATGAAAGGTAGCGGAACCATGGCAATGGAAATAAATCCCAGTGTGGTGGAAGACCATCCAATACCAAGAGAGTCTAACATTCGGGGCGCAGCCAACGGCAAAGCACCTCCGAAGGAACTGCGAAAGAATGTATTGCCGGCGAAAACGCTCGCCACATGTCTCGGATAAGACTCTCCCAGATAGTTGAGAATAGATTGGAAGGTGAGATAGAATCCGGGGGCGAAGAAAGCCGTTCCGATAATAGGAACTATCCAATGAACACTAGGTGTTTAAGTGAGTGGTCTTATTATCATGATAGTTTGGCTTAATATACGTACCTTTCTCGAGACGTCCAGGCAAATATGAAGAGACAAATAGGGATGCAAACGGCTCCAACTTGGCCAGGGACTAAGCGAGCTTCAGGCGGAATGGTGACTCCTGGTTTTGTGGCTCGTGGCTGGTACGAGAAATATAGCCATAAGACGTATGCGATGACGGACACAACAGCACCGACGAGGATTCCGAAGAAGGCAACTAGAATACATGTTAAGGAAAGCAGACAGACGTGGTGGAGTTTACACTTACGGCCTTGCTGAATGGCTGTGAAATGATAGATTCCATCAAATACTATTCTCGTCAGTAAACTGTAGGCAAGAAGTATTCAAGACAGATAAATGGCTTACCAAATGGAAAGAACTCGAACCATAAGTATAATACACCATAGATAAGCATCGTATGGATATTCACAAAAAGAATCACAGGGTCCATGCAAGACAACTTGAAATCATCCAATGTCTGCCTCACGATGCGCACTGCAAGGTTTGCCTCCGGTGAATCCAATTCAGCCTGACTTCGATAAGCAGGATTGCCAGTTTGACGGCGGAGTCGCTGCGCGCGGCGTAACAGAATATTTGCAGATAGTGTCTCAGGAAGTAAAAAGAATATGTATACTGTTGTAAAAGCCGTAACTCCTGAGAGGAGCCATAGAGTTGCTGTCCACGTGTTCCAATGCTCTCTGCATGCTTCGTCAGCCTAGTTATTGATTGGCTCGATTGGGCTTCTCTTACATTACGAGCGTTCCAAGAATCTGTTTTTGTGAAGTTAGCTCAGATATACCGAACAGATCGCAAGGTATATGACATACCGGTCCTAAAATTGGGCCGCAAACACCACTGACTGCATATAGTGCAATGGCATACGGAATCTCACCAGGCCCATAGATCTCCATCAATGAAGCACCTCCTACACTGATAGGCGCGCTTCCAACTAGACCTCCAAAAAAACGCAGGATGAGAATTGTTTCAAGGTTCTTTGCCAGTGCGGTCCCTATGTTGAAAAGGCAGAAGGCAAGGCAGCCAAGAACGTATACTGGGGAGCGTCCAATCGATGGCAGGTTCGATAAGGGGGAAAGCTGAATCGATCGCTCGTAGATCAGCTAAGTAAAATATCAGGCGCGTTTAAAAGAAGAGTACTTACAATAAGGGGGCCAATCCCATATGCTATAACAAAAAGCGAAAGTCCTAGCGTTCCTTCGGCAGTTGTCGCCCCGAAAGCTTCCTCCAGTTTGGGGATACTCGGCGTGAAGATTGCCGATGCGGCATAGAAGCTGAAGTTCAATAGCATCACGGCAATCATCGCAACAGTTTTGGCTAACACTGGCCAATTTCTCGGAATATCAGGGTCATCCGGCCCATCGAACTCTACCGGGATATAGTTGTCAGGGCCTGATGAACTTTCTTCATCTTTCGGAATTTCCGTGAGCATTGACGCTGGAAAGCATTTGTTATTAGAGACGTAGTTTAAAGTCCGACCAAATGTGCTTTCTCGTAGGAGGACTTCCATTTTCAAAGTCACAAATTATGTATGTAAAGGATTATCTACCAACAAGGGCAGAAATGATGCTGAGCATCCTCCCGTTTTATAAAGCGAGAGAAAGGAACCAGCCGTGGTTAACAGTTCGGCGGTGTTCCGAACCACACGGCGTTGGACTCCATTCGGTGCACGGAATTCCGAGACCGCATCCCTGGATATATCGGGATTCCGACTGTTTGCCGGACATCCCTTAACCATTTCCATTGAGTCGTTTCTGTGACAGGCAGATATCGGATAGGGATCGTCGATGGAAGGATCGAGATCGGTAGCAAGAAGTGAATTGTAGGATTTGCTTAGCTTGAGCACAATATCACCAGGACAGTGACGATGGCGGTCCTAGAGAAGTGGATGGTATCGTTGGGATGAGCACCTGGAGAATTATACAGCGAAAATTCCCCAACTATACAAAAGTTATCATGACAGGAGGAGCATACTAATTAGACTGTATGCCTTGTTGGTGAAACCATGCCGAAAATGGACAGGGGATGAGTTACAAGCAATCTAAATGCAATTCGATGCAGTTCTTTTCTTATGTAATTAAGCTTCTCGTCAACAGACTGCATGCCAGTGCTACTCCAGATATCGCACAACAGACGGTCCAGATCATGCGTAAACTGTCGGTGTATGCCTGCTTGATATGACCCTTTTCCAATCCATCTTGCAGCCCGTTCAGAGTCAATACAAGACCCTTCAACCGAATCAAGTGCCAGGGGTCTTCATTGCTCCACCAGGATCTTAGCTCTCAGAATGATTTTGTACATGACGATCTAAATATTACTTGTATCATTGCCTGGGCCTTTGCTTCTTCTGAGCCTGCGTCAATGCTTCTTGTTTGCCCAGGTGTTGCCCATCCTCGCGGTCGCACACATTCGTGTCTTGAAAAGCCATTTCATAGAGCATTAATACGTCTAAAGAATTCTACACTGAGAGGTGCGTTAATTTCTCGAGCAGTGCTGTCACCTGAGCGTTCCCCCGGCTGGTCAACCTTGATTTTCTCCAAGACTATCATCTATGTCTATATTTATACGAGCATCGGTTGAAGAGGAAGTCCACGATCATACTCGCCAAATCAGAAGTCGATACGAGTTCAACCAGATAAGTCGAAAAATCTTGGACCATGGAGAAGAGTCAGTTCAGCACCTTTCCTGTGTTTTCCAAGAATGCCTTGCGTTTTCCAGGCATCTCACTATACTGGCGCACTTGAAGAAAGATTCCCTTGCACATAAGCGACTTTGGAGATCAATGGAACAGTACCCAAGGGGAATAGAATGTTTTCGGTATTCCTCAGCCGGTTACACATAAGTTGGAGGAAATTTCGGTCCAAGGAGGGAGTCTCTATCGGTCCTATAATCTATTGCCAATGCTATGCTTCTTGAGGTGCCGATAAATCTGAGTAATAGTGTTTGTACATAACTGTCAGCACACTCAGACCGGGCCAATTCATTTGACACAATCTTTACTCAGGGCTAGACCATCTTTTTTCATCCCCTTTCAACGGGCCTTGACAACATAATTTATACAATTGTCGGACTGGACTAGGCCGCAAAGGGACACGAGATGACAAATACTTGATGCCAAGAGTCTCCGCCACGCCGGTTAGTGCTGATTCCGCTCAGGATCATCGTTAGGTACGGAAGGCTGTAACAATCTCAGCCTCAACTGAAGAAGTTTCTTTAAAGCTAAATAATTCTGCAGAATTTGGGAGGGTGGTTCGGGTCAGCTCTTCTTATAGCACCACTCTTCTACTTGACCAACGCAACATATCAAGGACCTTCTAGTGCGATCTGGCTCTGTCGGCAATTCCTACTATGCCTAGCGACACGCTTCTTGGGCTTCAGGCGAGCGGATATAGGCTCCGTAGGAGACATGAGAAATCCCGGAATGGATGTGTTAGATGCAAACAACAAAGGAAAAAGGTAGAAATACTCTACTGTTTATCCAGACTGTTCTAAATCTAATCCTACCACTCAGTGCGATGAGTCAAGGCCGAGCTGCTCCAGGTGTGCCAAGTTCGCTTATAGGTGCCAGTATCAAACTATTCCGAGCCAAGGAAACTTCTCTGAGGATCATGATTCCACATATCTATCAATTCCTGATTTGCATATCCCACCAACAAGCCCCAGCATCATCGCTTCTGGCCCTGGGTCGCCTCTCACACTTCCAATTGATCGCCTGTCGATACCCAGCCCGTCCTCTAGTGAAATACCTCCTTCCTTTTCAAGCTTTGGCACAAATGAAGGGATTGTGCCGGATCTGCACGCTTCCTCCTTCCTAGACGCGACCGAGCTGAGTCTTTTGAGCCACTACCTCTCACACACTAGCCAAATCATACCTGTCGATGACCTCGACCTTTATGCTCTGTCGGTAGGGGTGCCCAATCTTGGATTCAATTGCAGACTGGTGATGTCGTCTCTACTTGCCTTAGCAGCAACATGCAAGTCACACGACATAGCCAAGCAGGCCCAGACTCCTCTAAGCCCGCACGACCTGAGCGAGATCCAAGAGCTTCTGGCACTCGCGGAGCGCCATCATACGGCGTCTCTCCATCACATACACGAATCTATGCAGAAGCTGGAGTCGTACGATGAAATTCTCGCAAACGCAGCGTTAATGGTTTTGTACGCTTCCGCCAGCCATTCTATCAGAGTGCATCTCGCAGTCACTGCAAAGCGGAGCGGGAGACGGCTACCACATGAGATGTTGCCTCAACATTCACAATGGATATCGTTTACACGCGCAGCCCATACTGCATCTACGGCCGTTCTTAATGATATCGTCCAGAGCGCTGACAGGCCTCGAACTGCAACCACTACCCCGAGTCTAGTGGAGTCACCCAGGTCGACACTTCGCAGCACAGCTGTTCTATCACCCCAAGACGGACCATCCGAGAATACGAAGCGATTATTTCGCCCTCTAGTCGTATCTACGTGTACACGAGCGTTGGAGGGGCTACGCAGACGAGCCGAATCAACAGCGGTTCTATTACAAGAGCCCGACCTTGATCCCACGCACTACAGACAACTGCGTGCATCATTAGATACACTATCTGTGCTCGAACAGTGCGCGTCCGCGGCTTTATCAACAAGGCCAAAAACCTCCGACATCGAGACACGTAGAGAAAACCCCATATCAACCGCCAACTTTGCCCGAGTCTCACCATGGGTAGCAAAGTACATGATCAGCGTCACATCAATGGAATCACCGCAAGTGCTCCGACGGATCATCATGTCCTTCCTCAACAAAGTACCAGCCGAGTACCTCAGTCTAGTGCAATCAGTGCTCGAACTACCTTATATCGAAGGCAGAGTTGATAGTTGGATGACAAGAGAGACGGATTCTCCCGGGAGCGAAGTTCCGACGCTCAGCCTGACACATCTACTAGCTATGGACATATTCGCCCACTGGTTGGTTCTTGTCATGTTGTTGGACGGGGTATGGTGGATTGGGGATATTGGACAGTGGGAGTTAAGTCAAATTATGACATTGATGAAGGCTCAGAATCCGTTGAGGCTGTCGGCGGATACTGGGGAAACGTGGTGGCCTGAGACTATGTACTTTGTTAAGAGGGAGCTTACTCCTCATGGGTAAATTGATAGAAATTCTATTACGAGTGGGTATTAATAATTAATCGCCTGTTTTTTAGCCATTCGGAAAACACTTGAAATGCAAATTGAAGATAGTTGGTCTAATCAGCTACTACTTACTTATAGCCATGCAGCTATCAGGTCAACACGTTGGATAACAAATCTTTGACCCCATGCAACAGCGCCGCCCTGGCTGTGGCCCATGACGACGAGCTCGGTGGAGAGACGCTTGGTAAAGGATTCCCGAGCGGCTTGGAGAGCGTTCAGTGCGTCCTGAGCACCGGCTTCGCGAACGAAGTACTGGTGAGGGATACGAGTTCCGTCCCAGGAGGCGTCGACGCCGAGACCCGCGTAGTCCGGAGCAACAACTACATACCCAGCTTCCGCCAGCGCAAATCGGACAATGCCTGCGTAGAAGAGGCCACGGTGTGTCGAGGGAGCCCCGTTGGCGTACCAGCCTGAGGTTCTGTGTGTCCATAGAATAGTAGGAACAAGTGAACCGGAAGCGTGGTTCCGACGAACAGCTCTAGCATAGTACGGCCAGAGAAGGTAAGCAGAAGCGGGGATCAATGTGCCGTTTAGATTAGTTGTGCTGTAAATCATGCGGGACATGGCAGTCTTTGGGGGGATAGAGAATGACGAGAGGCCGGTGAATTCTCGCAACTTGATTGTCTTGCCCGGTTCCGCGGGCCACTTGTCTTTGGGCAGATTCTGGACATTGTAGAACTCATCCTCGTGTGTGCCGCCATTTGCGAGGTGGGACCGGTCAAATTTGACAATGGTGTTGATGATATCGGCCATTTCACTGGTCAAGCTGCCCAGTTTAATCTGCTCGCGGCTGAGTTCGAAGCTAGAGTTCCATCCTGTGGATTGTTTTGCTGCAGCTGAGATGAGTTGGCCGGTAACTAACTTAGCCCCGACTATCAAGACAAGGAAGTATCGGATATGTAATACCATTTGGAGATGTATACTGAATACAAAAGTACAGAGTAAATTTCTTCATAGTTAAGGAAATTGTGAATCAATTGTCAAGTGTAAAGTACCCCCATCATGCCTTCTAGATTTATACTCATCGTGAGTAGATTCATGGTATTTTCAGGATGATGGGAAATATCACGTCATCTTGAAAAGCCATCAGGCCGGAATAATAATTCCAAATCATTGACAATGACGCAGCTAGTTGGCATCAAGGCTTTGACAAATACAGCTCCTATATACACTGCACTGCCGATCCATCGGCAGCGTATTACATAATACGCTCGGGTGGTGGCCAGCGCATTGGCAGCCAATCGGCGGCCGTTCCAGGTATCCACTTGTTTACCTCCCCACGGTTTAATGTTTGGGGCTCTGCTCCTTCATCGCGACTGTCGTGTAAGCCGGGTCTAAACAAGGCCAAGACTAAGGCTAAGCGGTGCGTATGTCAAATATTAGCTAGGCACGCCCAATTTCAAAAGAACTGGGCTGAAGAATGCCATCATTCGAGACCCATTTCTATTGCTAATGTGAAAGATGATGACCGACATCAGGATATATAAAGACCAAGATGACCTGCTCGCAGAGTCGTTTATCACTCAAAATCTACTTGGTTCAACCATACATTCAACACCATCCTCTACTCCCATTTGCAATCTATTCTATCACAAAAACCAATCACAATGCTTTCCCAGTTTGTTCTGTCCGCGGTGATCGTGGCGGTATGCACCCTCGCTCTTCCTGTAACGGCAGCACCTCAACCGATTACCAAGCGCTCAACACCGGAGCTCAGCAAGACTGCTCAATTGAAACTTGCAGATACGTGCGTATATAGAAAGAAATTCATACAGGGATGAATAATCTAACCATGGTTTAACTAGTTCTGCTGAGCGTTACAAGCTCCTCCCAAACAATGAGGATTTTGTCTTCAAGTTCACCTCCGACGGGCTGCCAATTTCCACAAACCAGAACTTCCCAGCATTAACCGGGACTGGCATGTCCTTCAGTATTTCCAACCTGCCAGGTAGGCGATCACTGATCCCCAGCGGCCGGGGGCCCCACTAACCCATTGCAATAGCATGCAGCATGAGCTTCCTTCATCTCCATCCCCGGGCAACCGAGCTCTTCTCTCTTTCCTCGGGCCGTGTCTTATCTGAAATGGTGCCCGAGGTGGCCGCCACTGACTCCGAGGGCAAGCAACGAACTATCAGCGTGGAGCTCGGCCCCGGAATGGTTACCATCTACCCGGCAGGTTCGTTCCACACGCAGGTGAACCCCGACTGCGAGCCTGCCAACTTTACGGCTGCGTTCAATTCGGAGGAGTTCGCCGTTGGATTGGTGGCGAAGCAGACCTTCTCTTTCAGCGACGCTGTTATTGGTCGCACTTTTGGGCAGAGTATTGCTGGTGAGGATATTGAGAAGGTCAGAGACGCTATTCCGATGACCATGGCAATTGCAGTGGACGAGTGCTTGAAGAAGTGTGGTAAAGAGAAGCGCCAGGCTTGATTTGCCGGGAGTGATGGTCTTATATGCCGGTGAATAGTTATAGAATCGCCGTAAGGATTGGTGACAGCCGTGCCACTTTTTTTCCTATAGAAGCCCCGTGGATACATACAAGTGACTTTACATTCTGATCATACCTAGACTTTCACAGTAAACATCTGTATAAGCATATTGCTTCTTCAGAAACTATAAGTATCACGTGTTTCATCTAATGGGGATGTGGTTTAGTGGTATAACGTTCGCTTAGCATGCGAAAGGTCCGGGGTTCGATTCCCCGCCTCTCCATCCCTTTCTCTTTTTTGCGGTAGGTACGGTAGGTAGGTGTAGGGTCTTCTGTGGAACTACTGGACTTCTCTTGTTTGTGACTACACCGCAGTTTTTGTCTTTGTTTTATATGCCTCGTTGCTTGATTTTGTTTTCGCAACACTTTCTGTAAATTCTTTCCTTTACAGGTTCAATTTAATTTTTCAAGAATGACACTCAGTGGCAATGCCATGTGACTACGATGGTGTTTAGTTGTGAGACAAGCGTGAGACAGACCAATGATGAAGCCAGCATCTGGATAGCGTTGGAATGACTCAGAGAATTTCGGAACTGTCCATTCTGTGTCCAGTGAGCCCTGAGGATCCATTTGACTGGGCCTTTTTGACGAATTATTCCGATATCTTTGTGATTGTTGGCAGAGATTCTTCTTCAAAAAACCTATGAATATAACTATATCCATAAGTCCCCCACAATAGCTAATTTCTTTCCGTATCGAAGGAATAAATTGAACAAGTCAGAAATAAGTTTACTTTGGTAAATACTAGTAAGACCGTCACACCACCTGCCTCCACCTTGTCTCTTGATCTGAATCCATCACTTCATTCAGTACAACTCTAGACGCCCTATCGAACCACTGCGGATACCAGAGAGCACTTTACTTTATTATTTTCTTACGATCTTTTTAACAACTGCCTAAGAATCACTGGCCACCATGAGTGACAGTTCTACTTCTAGCCAAGACGCGAACGACTACGTAGTAGTCCCTCAGTATGGTAACGTTCTTTGCCTCAATCATCTGTCAAATTTTATTTTCAATAGCTAACAATATCTAGAAACTGCTGTCGATAACAACAGGGAATCTCCAGGAGTCATTCAGAAGATCAAGACATGGCTGTCTCCGACCGATACAACATCCCCGGCAAGCGAGTATCGCAAGCATCTTAACTCACATGTAGCTGGCACTGGAGAATGGATCCTAGATACAGACCAGTTCCGCCGATGGGGCGAGACGGATCAAATCGGTGACTTGTGGATCAGAGGGATCCCAGGAAGTGGGAAATCGGTAGTTGCGGCCAGCATGGTCAAAAGGCTACAGCAGCGGGGAGACGGGCCAGTCCTGTTTTTCTTCTTCCGAGAAATCATCGAGGCGAATCGGACTCCGCATTCACTGGCGAGAGACTTCTGCAACGGGCTACTATATCACTCTGCACCTCTTCTGTCGGCTTTAAACAAATTACGAGGTCAAAACTCGACAGCCGACACGACACCGTTCAGTGAGCTTTGGAAATGCCTCTCGTCAGCTCTATGTCAGTTGCCCAAAGTCTACTGCGTGGTGGATGCACTGGATGAAATGGAATCTGGGCATGACCGGTTTTTGCAGGACCTTCTCGATTTGGGTCGGAAATTTCCCAAGTCGATCAAGTTGCTTTTGACCAGTCGTCAGTTGCCTCACTTAGAAAAGCACCTTGGAGGAGCTTGTCTCCTTGACCTACGACTCGACCGCCGAAATGTGGACCGAGATATCGCCATATACATCACTCAGAGGCTTGAATCGGAGACTTCATTGACCGAAGAAGAAGCGACCGCAATCAAAACGGCAATATGCGATCAAGGAAAAGGGCTGTTCCTATATGCACGCCTCGTAACTGACCAGCTGCTTCTTCATCCGAGTACGATTGCTTCGCAACTGGCCCAATTACCAGACGGTTTAGGCAGCATGTATACGGACATCCTGCGTGATCATGCCAGTCGCTCCCAGACGACAGAGAAATTCCAGCAAACGATGTTAGAATGGATTGTATACTCAGCGCGACCTCTACGGTTATTAGAGCTCGCAACCGTGGTTGACTCATTGCCCGACCGTGGAGGCCTTTCTGAGGAACAAAATGCTAAACATGCCATTCGCAGCACCTGTGGAGCTTTGTTGGAAGTTTGTGAGGATGGTGTGATTCAAATAATCCATCACTCTCTGACCGAGTTCTTACTGAACCGGGACGTCAGCCACGTCCAGGACACAGCAGATCGTAGAGAATTCCCCATCCTCGATGCCGAGACCGCGCATGAAAATATTACGCGAACTTGTATTAACTACATTATCGATTGTTGCCACGACCAATCGGGTGCACTTACACAAGAAGGAATGACTGACGCCGGAGCCCTGTGGCAGCAATTCCACTTTCTTCGATACGCATCGACCAACTGGCCACACCATGCAGCGAATTTCCACCCTACGGATAAATTCATTTCATTTCTAGATGTCTTCTTTCATCAATCCGTTTATTTTGATTCCTGGATGAAACTGGTACGTCCTTATTATAGGGGCTGCGGCAAGGTAAGTCCTTTGCATGTGGCGGCGCATACCGGCCTCTGTGCGTATGCAGAGCATCTCCTGAAGAAAGGCGCAGATCCAGAGTGTCTGGATAGGGACGGGAAAACTCCCCTTGCCTATGCTGTTAGGGAGGGACATGCTGCCACTGCCCAAGTTCTACTGAATTACAACGCTCGTTATGATTGGCTAGACGAATGTGCGATGGCTCCATTGCATCACGCTGCAATGTCGAACTATGGAGAGGTTGTGCGTGTCCTGATCGCCGCTGGAGCAGATCCTCTTATGCCCATACAAAAGAGGGGGAAACAGGTAACGCCATCCTATATTGATTGGTCCCAAGACAACGAAGGAAAAACCCCCATGTCATACGCATGCGAGCTTGGAAATGTTTCAGTCTTCATAGAATTGCTGAAGCACATTCGCCCAAAACTGCTGCGCGCGGGGGAATATCTCCATCTTGCTGCCAAGAACGGACAAGCGGACATAGTTCGTCGGCTTCTAACCCAGGAAGAGGTACGCCGCGGGGTGAATGATCGTGATCAGCAAGGAAATACACCGTTGTATCTTGCTGCTAAATCTCAAAACAGCGAGGTAGTCCAAGTTTTGTTAGATCACGGCGCAGACATAAGCCTCCGATCTCTAGACACGAGTGGTGATAACATGGCAATATCAGGTGGGACGGAAATGCAGGAATTAGGCTTCACAGCTCTTCATGGTTGGGCTCAGCTTGATTGTGAAAACTGGAGCGACATTAACGAAAGAAATCCAGAAGTCTTACAACTTCTTATCAAGGAAGGCTGTGATGTCAATGCAACAGATCATAAGGGCCGGACATCACTCTTCGCATGGAGCGAGAGTCCAAGGGACTGGGAGAACCGGGAAAGCATCAACTTTATTTCTTCTCTTCTCGAAAATGGCGCTGATGCATCCATTACTGATCTTAATGGAGAGGGTCCCCTTCATAGGGCAAGCTCCAACATCTACGAGGAACAAATTGTGGAGATCCTTGTACAATCCGGAACTGATGTCAATGCCGCTCGAAAATCAGATGGAAAGACCCCCATCCATATAGCTGCCGATGAGAAGACTCTAATAAATCCAGACGTCTTTGCGAAGGCGAATGGGGACTTTCAAAAACAGGACCTACAGGGGAATACGCCTTTGCATTGTTTTTTCTCGACATGGTCATTCTTTGCCCGCCAGGTGGAACAATGGTGCACCCTAGGGCACTCAAATATTCGAAACCATGCTGGACTGACGCCGCTACAAGTGTTCCTTCAACATACCACGGACGACAACTCAAATAAAATATTGGATTTTTGTGTGAAGCTTGGAGCAGATTTGGAGTGCCAAGATAATGCCGGTCGGACTGCACTGCTCACTTCACTTTCAAGAAGATTCCGTGATCGGAGACGTTGTACCCCTGAATTATTGAGACTTGGCGCAGATGTGAAAGCTGTCGACTTTCGAGGAAGATCAGGTATGATTCATTTTGATCTATTTTAGGGCCAAGTACTGACAGTTACAGCCTTACATTACGCAGTATGCCCTGGAGAGGGGAGCGGTGACGAAAGCATTGACGCATCAATTGCCCTTATCAAAATGCTTATTGATGCAGGGGCAGACATAAACAGCGTTGACCATGACGGAAATTCAATCATCCATGAAACTGTCACGGGTTGGTGGCATTTCTCCAGACACTTCACACAGGCGCTGGTTGAACTCAACGCGCCTCTGTATTTGCGCAACCATCAAGGAGAAACAGCGATACATCTTGCTGCTGCAATTGATGACACACGGGGCACAAAGGACACGAGAAAAGGCATCCTGACACAAGTAGAATACCTTTTGCACCCCGATTTTGAATTCGATGTCAATGCGAAAGATAATCGGGGTGTAACCCCTCTCCATATTGCAGCTGCCACGTCCGACGTCAATACCCGCCAATTGATAAATCATGGTGCCGATATTCTAGCAAAGACTGACGATGGACGAACGCCTCTCCATTATGCCGCAGAGGCAGGGCAATCGAACTGTGTAGGTCTCCTGTTAGAGGTCTTTCGAACCAGGTCATTACCGTTTAATGATTTAAGCGTTGAGGGTGAAACTGCGCTACATGAAGCCGCCAGATCCGGAAGATACGAGTCTGTCAAGCTTTTACTTGACGCAGGCTCAGAACCTCGCATACGTGATAGACGGGGAGGGACAGCCCTGCATGCTGCGGCCGAGTTTGATCAAGCTATATCCTTGCGCAGAAAGAGATGGAACTATAAGAACTATAGGTTCAAAGTATTGCAAGACGATGACGATGAGGATTCGGAAGACAGTACCAAGAGGCTCGAGAGGTTGGGCCTTATAATCACTAGCGAGGAAGATACTCCGTCCGTTAGAGAAGTTGTGAAGCTTCTACTCGCTGCTGGTGTTGATCCAACACAGCGAGACAACGACCAATTTACAGCCTTGGACATTGCATCAGTCCTCGGTACATTTGATGTTATGGATGAGTTGTCACCATCCATGACTAGCATGTACGCATCAAGAGGTACATATTCAAGTTCGTGGCCTCTTGCTTGTATCGATGTAATCCCAAGTTCTACTCGCGAAGCCCTGGAAAGGTTACTTAAAACGATGCCGTTGCCATCCAATAATAGTGTGATTCTCAAACGAGCGATCTCGACTGGTGATACGAAGCTAGTTGAAGCGCTATTGCAATCAACGACCCGGAAACTGAATCAGAAAGACATCACATCGGCCCTCCAGTTTTGTGCCCGATGGGGCCTCTTGTCGATGATACAGTGTCTTCTTCCGTGTATTCAGAATATTGATGACGTTTTGCCATCGCTTCTTGATTCTGCGACAACCCGGTCTCTTTGTAACATTGAAATGGTGAAGCTGTTGATCCGAAGCGCTGCATGCATCCATCCAGTGAATGCGACCAAACATGTGAACTCCCCAAGCGCCCTGCATAGGCTTGCCTTGGGTAGGTATTGGTGGCATCCTCAAGCGCTTACCAGCTTGCTGGAGGCAGGGGCAGACACAGAGCTCTTGCAGAAAGGCAACACCCTGCTTCAGACCGCATTGGAGGCAGGAAGGCCCGATGGCTATTATATGAACATCTGGGCTGACGAGGTGTTTGAAATTTTAATCAGGTTTGGAGCAAATGTCAATGCATGTTCAGACTGGAGCGAAAATTCCCCGCTGCAGGTAGCCTTGGAGAACAAGAGAGACGTTGGAATCATTCAAAAGCTGCTGGATCATGGCGCGTCTATTGAAGGGAGGCCAATGGCAGCTTCCGCAATAAGAGCAAAAAATACTTCTACGCTGGAACTTATCCTGAAGGCTGGAGCTGATCCCAACTCTCTTTACACCGTAGACAAAGATTGGAACAAAGACAAACAGGAGACTCCGCTCAAACACGCCTCTGGAATAAATGAGGCACTCATGGAAGTTCTACTGAGATACGGTGCCAATCCACACCAGCCGCTCTATAACGGAACATCATCTGTGCTTCATGAAATTTGCGCTCTAAATGGATCAGTCAGCCCAATTATCAACGCAGGATACGATCTTGAAACAAGGGATAGCCAAGGACAAACGCCACTCATAAGAGCCTGCAGGTCTAGTAGGCTTTATAGCCACCGAACCAGATCTTATGAGGAGAAAATGTACACGGCAATCGAGTTAATTCGAGCTGGTGTTGACGTAAACGCCCAGGACGATTCAGGATCCACGGCTCTTCACTATGGCATCAGTCTTACACTGCATGATGTAGTCGACGAGCTTCTTCAGCGGGGCGCTTCCTCGGTAGCGCGTAATAAGAATGGCCTAACGCCTCTGCACTGCGCTCTGACGACAGAAATCGATCTTCCAGGAGCTGTTTATGATGATAGCGGCGTCCGTTCTTCTAGGCTCGTTCGTCGGCTTCTTGCGGCAGGAGCCGATCCCCTTGATCCCCTTCCCAATGGCAGAACGGCGCTGCACTGTCTAATGCCGGGACTAATGCAATTAACCGAAGGGGACCGAGAAAGAGAACACTTCGGGGAGCCGGAAGAACACCATGATTCGTATGCTGATTACACGGCTCTCTACCAGACGTTTATAGATTCTGGTTGCAGTCGCGAAGCCCGCGACAATGAAGGAAACACGCCAATATTTGACTATGTTAGCAAAGCACGTGAATTTTATAGCGATATTGAGCAGCGGATTACGCCCGATCCAGAGGTTGTACGCGCCACACTCACAGCGCATGATATTCACGCGGTAAATAACGCCGGGGATACTTTGCTGCATGCAGTAGCTAGCCGGGAGGGGGACTGTGATGGGGACCAAGTTGACGATGTCATGCTGTTCAAAATGCTGGTAGATCTAGGACTGGATCCAACAGCGGAGAACAAGGATGGAGCAACGCCCTTAGACTTGGCTTCTGCGTACGATCGGGACGAGATTCTCGCATTGTTTGCTCGTGATGAATAGCCCGTCTTCCTTGCTTTTTCATTCTATTTGATGCTTTTCAATGTGTTTTGGGTTCTTCATGTTTATTACTAGCAGTATCTTTTTTTTTTTCTTCGCAGCTTCGTGCAAAAGATGTTTTTAGTTTTTCAGCTTTAGCTTATGAATGATTGGCCAGTATTGGCATGTAATTAGAGCCAATATCTTCCATAACAGGGTAATCATACACGATGAATACAAGTACCAAGCATCTTAAATTAAAACTGTTGCTCTCCTAATGGCATAGATCGTGATCACATGAATGTAGGCAAACAAGACAAAATCGCATGATACCAGGAACCCAGTGGCAGCGGCAGAAAGCGCAAGCACAAGCTGGATTGATCGCTTTGTAGATAATGCCTGGAACACTGCGGTAGCGTCGCATCATAATGTCGACATACTATCGCCATACTAGAGTCAATATGAAAGTTTAAGTCCCTCATGGCTCCCTTCCCCACGAGTTCAAATTTGACCTTTTCCACCTCACTACGTTCATTGTATTCTTCTACTGTCAAGGACAACTGTTAATACTATCGTCTTGTCGCTTGATCGGCTGGCGTGTTGGGGACTAATCGAAGTCTCGAACTGTCCGACGTTTCTGATTTGGGAGACGGATAACTGGAGCGCGACAGGTCAAGGTGCAGACTTGATAAGAATATCATCAAGCACCCCAAATACTGAGAACCAGAAATACTTAGCTTATTTCTGCAGCGACACAATGGACAACTCTAAGAACTCTAATGGATTGATATCGCTCAGGGACAAGCTCGGGGATGAACTTAACGACGAGCTTGACGACGAGCAGGAAAACGACCCTGAAGATACAGAGGAGGATGAGTGGAATGATGAGCTGGACGAGGAACTGAGCGTCGAGCTAATCAAAGAACTGGAGGACGACTTCGAAGCTCAAAATGTCTACAGCAAACCCGACTCTTCATCACATTTACAAGATGAATCTGAAAACTACAAGAAACTTGATATCCGAAAGGGCATAGAAACCGCGCTGCACAAGATCGAAGCGGCTGGGAATTTTCTGGCATGCGGCCATCAGGACACTGCCGTAAATCCTGGCCTTTACATCCCGAATATAGGGAGTATTCGGCTTCCTATAACGGCCGCGGATGCGCAGGCGATAATTCAGTGTTGCAGCATGAGTCCCTACGAAAAAGGGACAGAAACGTCGAGCAACAAGGCTGTACGAAAAATTTGGCAGCTAGATGCAAACCAGTTCTCTTTCCTGAACGACAAATGGAAGGGGGAGGTGAGCCGCTATGTTGATCAGGCAGTTAATGGCTTGGGCCTGACGGCGAACTCCGCGGACATCTCTGCAGAGATATACAAATTGCTTATATACGAGGAGGGAGCGTTTCCCCTGCCGCATCAGGATTCACAAAACGTTGATGGGATGTTCGGCACCCTCGTTATATCCCTTCCATCGAAGCATGAGGGAAGATATGTTACTGCCTATCATAAGGGTAAGATGCTTAAGTTCGAGACGGCTCCAAACTCAGAATTTGGCTTTTCATGGGGTGCCTGGTACTCCGATGTGTCTTACGAGGTATCGCCTGTTCTTTGTGGATATCGCGTTGTTCTGGTCTACAACCTGATCCACCGACCGTCCGCTGTGCCGCTGCCCCTTTGGGGCCATAAAATAGAAAAGCTTACTGAAGTTCTTACACTGTGGGGAAACGGTGCACGAGATCCCGGGCAATACCTGGATGGTTGGGATAGCCCAGACTATGATGAAACCTACCCATCAGCTCTTGTGTACGTCTTTGAGCATCAGTATAGCTTTTTCGAGGTCCGCGGTGGCCATCTGAAAGGCGTTGATCAGTCGCGCTTTGCACAATTGAAGGCCGCTTGCGAGGAGACCGGGTTTCTTACATTCTTGGCTAATGTTGAGAGAATTGATACCGGCGTTGCATTTGGTAATAGAAGCGATAGTTTTGCTAGCCCTGGCGGCTATCATTGCATGGATGATATTACTGACTCAAAGCTGGAACTATCGGATGTAGTGGACGGAAGCGGCGAAATTGTCGGAAGAGATCTAAAATTGCCGGAACATTTGCTGATATCATCGAATCCATTTTCTAAAGAGGGCCCAGATGAAGAAGATTTTGAGGGCTTCACGGGCTTCATAGGAAATAGAGGTGCTCCACTTACTCAAGTATACAAGCGCACTGTGAGTTTTATGATCTCATAAAGCATTGCCTTTTCTGTTTATCGACCTACTGCTGATGCACCTCTTAAGGGGGCCCTCATTATGCCAAAAGAACAGTTCTTCTTGTTACTTCTCCGGGATGTGGCGAATAACAAGGAGAAGACTATACAATATCTCAACGAAAGTCGTCGCATCGTCCAAGAGGGTCCCGAAGATAAAGCGGCAAGGGCAAGACTGTCACAAGTCTGCAGAATGGCCATGAAGTTAGAGGCGTCATCTGAGGTAGTGGACTTTATTATGCAAGGCGCCCTCAGGTTCGCCAATCTTGAACTCTTTCGTCACACCATTGACAAGTGTGAGGGAGAATTCACACCATTTCAACTCACTCAAATAGCCACCGCCATGTTTGAACATGGGATTGAGTCCCTCCACCCATCGTAAGTTTCAGTCTGAAAAAGTATTTACAGTGTGAACTTCCTAACATTATTATTTAGGGTGCACAAACTCTTTTCAAATCGAGCAGTCAATATCCCTTGGGCATCCAAGGGTTCATTCCATACGCAAGTCAAGCTGATTTCCAGGCTGATGAAAGAGTATCACATGGTTTGTCAGAGGAAGTCCCAGCAGCCATCAGCTCAAATACTAGAATGGCGGAACATCACTTTTTATGACATACTGTCCTTGAATTTGAATGGCTCGAGATGGGATGGACAAAAATTGGTCTGGGCGTTGAGTGCCTGTCCGGCGCCTGGGTTTGTTTTGCAGTACGTGACACTTGCTGCATCGATACGGAATCATGTTGCTAATGAAACTAGGGCTGCAGATTTCATGGAAACATTAAACAAACCCGAGTTTGTTTTGTCGTTCATCTGCTGGGTGCATAGGTACTCAGCCATGGGAAAGCTCGACAAAGATGAGGCAGTCTTGGCAATTGATAGATTACTCCTTCCAGTGATCATGTCTTTTAACCGTGATCACCAAAGATGGATTCTTTACAGATACGCGGATGAGTTCGGATTCCCGGACCTTCTGTCCTCGCGTTGGTTCGGTTAGCCCATGTTTTCCTAGGAGACGGCTGACGTAGAGCATACGAAGCTCCAGATTTTTAAGGCCATGGCTCCTCCATACTAGATGCTTCGCTAAAGAAAAAGCCTTAACATCGAGTCGCTTTTGCTGATTCCAACATGAGCATGATCATTTTGCTCGAGACGAATTGTGCCCGACTAACCTTACGTTATTAGTTAGCTACATGTTAAACCAAACACTTTGCTCATTTGCTTAACTATTACAACATGTGATGTTATTTTGCAAACCGTAAAACATTTTTTATTAAACCAGCGTCCTAAGAAGGGGAAGTCGTTACTCGTTAGGTTTATCAGAATTTTCAGCAGATCAAATCGGCCTGTCGTCCTAGGCTTTTTTTTTTTTACAGTTCATTTGGCTGATACATAATGCGAATTCTCGGAAATATCTCTTAATACAAGTTGTTCCATATTCTATGAAGAGAGTTAAGAACGCGAGCGTATTGGAAATGTGGCCCTCTGATGTTCACCACTAAATGAAGCCATCTAATTCTCTTGTTCACCCGGGCTTCCATTGAGACTCCATTATGGCAGGACCGTCGGTGGCAGGGGAGGCACCGTTCAGATGACGCCAAAGATATCGGATGGGAAATGATATGGAAGTGACAAGTTAAACTCAAACAGGGTTTTCGGTCGGTCCTTTTCCAGAATAATGATCTATGTTGGAACACATCTAAGGCGTCTCTTCTTTAATTTACCGCTTTCACACTAATTTGATATCCTATGCAGTGCATACCGCTGTCAGAGTGAATTGTGTGCAATGAATCAGGCTGCATTTCCCTGCCTTCTCTTGTTGACCAAAAGAATGCGTCTCACTAAGAAAGCTCAACCACCAACTTCATACAACTGACTCCCTCACGCAGTTTGTCTAACCCATCATTGATAGTCCCCAGACCCTTTCCAACGACAACCGGCTCTGGACTTGGTCTGACTGTCCCCTTGGCCAGATTCTCCTTCAGACACGTACCCATCCAGTACCTGAACTGCCCCAACCTCTCCTCTTCCACTGCTGACGGCATGAGGAACGTCATCTCGACATTTTTCACAATGTCCGCGTCCGGAGGAACTACAGGAGCTGATGCAACCTTCCCCATCTCGATCCTTTTATCCTCGATAAATGTCTTCAGCACGGCCTGGCACGGTCCCAACTGTCCATTCGCAAGAAAACAGTATCGAATAACCAGCCCGTCTTCCGCCGCAGCTAAACAAATCTCATCCACAACTCCAGGATCTTTATAATCGAACACCCGATCGGCGCCCAAGGAGACAACATACCTCTTATTCGCTGATCCAGCGGTAGCATAAACGGCTGCAATGGAGGACATGGGATCATCTCGGAGCACTCTGGCAGTTTGAACGCCCATAGTGCCTACGCTAGACGAGGCACCCCAGATGAGGAGCGCTTCTTTTTTCTCTCTCTTTCCTCCGTTATCATTGGTTTTGGCCCAGGCATCAGACCCTTCTGCTAGACGAGGAATACCCAACGTATCCCAAGCGCTCAACGCCACCTGCACAGCAACCGGTAAGGTCGCGGCGTCATTCCACGAGATGTCCTCATCCGGGAGGGACACAGCATGCTGCCAGGGGACGAGACATTTCTCCTGAAATGGGCCATAGTCTGGGTCGAAGGATTTCCAGAATGAAGCAGCGTAGGCGGCGACACGAGTGATTCCTGGTCGGAAGGCGGGCGTATCATCGGTAGAATCTGTGGGGATGTTCTCTCCGACTTCGAGGACCAAGCCTGACATGTCGAAGCCAATGACTGTCGGATAACTAGGTATGAAGAGCCCTTGCTCGCGCATGATAGCGTCTGCAGGGTTGAGGGCCACGGATTTGACTGCGATGAGGAGTTCGCCTGGCCCTGGTTTGGGTGTAGGGCGTGCTTGGACCTCAAAGGGCTGGCCTTTGGCAGGGGAAATAGCGGCGAGGTGGGTTGTCATCTGGGCCTTGGTATTTTATGACGGGAAAAGATTTGAGGGAGGTGATATGTGCTCAGAGCACGAGAAAAAGGCTGCTTCTTATACACTCCTGCCTTTGTTCCCACATCCTCCAAGCAGACCGAGCAGCCAATCAGAGGCCTCTGCATCCGAAGTCTGGCTAGCGTGAGCCGATCTTATTTAGTCTCGTTTGGGGCCTTTTCGACCTCGGATCTCCACTCTCCTACGCAACAACATCACAGTCAACGATCATGACGTCCGCTTGCCCAAGGCGCCGATCAAGATACGGCTGCCGAAACTGTAAGCTACGAAAGCTCAAGGTAAGTCACTCGAACCCAGTCACTCGTGCCTAGCTAATGCCCTCGTAGTGCGACGAAGGCAAACCCCAATGCAGGAGATGTACCTCCTTTGGGCTGTTATGCAACTTCATATCAAATACTCCTGATCTACAACCTGTCACCGCCGACGGGGTTCAAGGCCTGATAGTTCGAAGGAGGGCAGATGTGGCCCTTCAACCCCCAATCACTAGCGCCATCTGGACAGCCGACGAATCGACAACCTACCAACTGAACGCAAAATGCCAGGACTTCATCACGCGGTATCTCAGAGAAAGCCTAATAACCCCCGACGACCCTAATCTGAGACATGTCAACCGCCAACTCCTTCGCCTAGCCTTCACCGTAAGCAGAAACATTATCCCATCCCATCACTCCCTAAGAAGACCCAACTAACACAAACTACAGTACCCATATCTAATGCACGCCTCTCTCGCCGTAGCATTCACATACGACCAGTACCTCAACACCTCCTCTCCCTGCACTAGAACCCCAGATGTAAACCTAAACAAATACTACCACCAAACCCAAGCGACCTCCCTACTGCACAACCGCCTCCTCCACCCTCTCCCACCCACATCCACATCCACGGACCAAGGCGCAGAGAAGGACGCAATCTGGGGCACAGCAGCAGCCCTCGCCCTGCTTACATTCTCATCTCCCATCTCGTCCACTCCCTCCCAATCCTGGCCCTTAACACCACCTTCCCCAAACGACCTCTCCTGGCTCCGCATTCTCAACGGCAAAATGTCCCTCTGGCATATCGTTGACCCATTACGCCCCGAAAGCCTATTCAGCGTCATGAAAGACACATTTGCGCAGATGAACGCACCCTTCCCAGAGAAAGGCGTGGTTGGGATACCGCCTTCCTTGGCAGCAGTCTGCGCATTAGACTCCGAGTCCACAGTGGAAAGTAATCCGTATTTCGAGGCCGCGCATGCTGTCTCTACTATTCTGAATCTTCCAGATGAGGCTGTTACGACGGGTCAGACTCAGTTGTTTATAAGGTGTATCTATGGAGAGTTTGAGAGGCTGCTAGTAAGGGACCGGGACCCTGTGGCGCTGTTGTGTCTTTATTTGTGGTATCGGAAGGCAGGGAGAGGCGTTTGGTGGATTGGATTGAGGGCGAGGGTGGAGGGGCCGGCGATTTGTGAGCATTTACAATTATATTATGGGGGGAATGCGGCGGTTCAGGGGGTCCTTGCGTGTTATTGAGCATGGCTATAAAGGTAATTTGGAGTTGGATTGATGCATTGTATAAATTTCAGTTGAGCAAAATGATCTATTCACCATACTTTGGGGCTTTCGCCGGGCAGTCTGAGGATATATATCAAGGGTATGTGATGCGCAGACGAAAGCAAAGAAGGAAAATAAGGATGCAACAAACAAAAAAGAAGAAAGGGCACAAAAGAAAGACCATCAAACAGGTCAAACAGGGTCCTTCGCCCCCGAAGACGCGCACATCGACTGATACTCCTTCAAAGCCTGAAGATCATAATACGGCACATGGAAGACCGAGAATGGCAGTGTATCCGCCACCTCCGGCGGCGGATCTGCCGCGTCACCATACTTTTCCGCGGAGTGAAACATCCCCGGGTCCACGCGGAGAATGTCCATAACAGCCAGCGCCTGGTCCATTCCCCATGAATGCCCTATGGTCTGCAGGCAATGTACCACCCACTGGCGCTGCGGATGGGCAGGGCCCTCGACTACACCAGCAACCCACAGTGGCCAGAACAGCATGAGCCCGCCAATATAGCTTTCCGAAGGAAGAACGGGTGCATCAGGTATAAGAAACGAGTTTAGCGCACCGAAGTGAAAGGGGACACTGCGACAGATGTCGGCGCTCAGCCGGCGGATGGTCGAGCGCAGCGATTTGCAGTGCAGTCGGAAGTCTTCGGACAAGAAGCATGACGAAGTGTTGGATAGCGAGTGGGCTTGCGCAAGGATGATCTCGCTGACCAGGATGCGGGCACAGCGGTAGTGGTTCCAGCAGTTCGCTGACCATATTTCGGGGTACTGGTGATATTCGTTGTTCAGGGGGCGGATTCCGCTGCACCGGCGTTCAAAGTCGTGATCCAGCGGCATTAATGTGTGGCTGCTATACGTGAACTCGGGGGGCAGAGAGACCAGCCAGGTGTTTAGATCCGCTTCGATAGCACAGGCTGCGTCGAGAATCTTCTGAGGGTCGTCTACGTCTTTTGTCATGATGTCAGCCCGGAGATTCGATAGCTTGCCGATAATTAAGACCAGCTTGTTGCCAAGGGCTTCCTTCACTTGTGGAAACAAGTCAAGCTTTGAAGACTCGAGTAGAAAGCTGGGTACCCTCACGTCACGCTGCAGGCAGCTGATGATCTATTGAAAGTCAGTATCCTCTGCAAGATTTGCTCTTGAGACTTATACGCACGATCTGATATCTCAAATGCAGAAACAGCCTAACCCCTGCTTCAGTCCGCAGCTGTTCGAATCCACGGTACTCGAGTAGAGCTGCAGCGCCGGAAATATGATTTGTCCAGCCCTGGATGTGCTGCGGACGTCTGGAAACGACGATCTATCAACGTTGGCATTATTGCTCTTCGCAGGGGGCATGGGAAAGCTTACTTCGTATAAGGATAATAAAATTACTGCGCCAAGAGTCTGGTTCGTCTTGGCCTCGTCAGGATGGGCAAGTGCTTCGTTCACTCGTTTCAGCGCAATTCCGTATTCCAGGCCCGCCGTTGGTCTCAGTGACCTGGCCTTACGAACACGGGAGAGCATCGCGGTGGAAACTGCGACAATGCTAGAGTATATCGCTTGTTGGCCTGGCGACCCGCCAGACCGTATGAGGAAGGTGGCCAAAGAGTCTTCCAGAAACGAGCTACCAGGGATTGTATGCGACCGTAGGAAAAAGCAAATAGCCTCTTGCTTGGAGACGCTCGGGTCAGGATGTGTTCTTATGGGACTCTGCCGGGCTTGCTGTATGAGAAATTGATGACCTGAGTCGGATCCAAAGTCCAATATAGTGCCTTCGTAGGATTTCGATGACTCCCCGGTGGAGGACGAGGGGATATTTCGCTCGCGCAGACGAGGGCGGCCGCGTCGGGGCCTGATCGATCCCGACGATGACGAGCGAGGAATTCGTGCCTTCTGTTTGACGTACTCGCTTTCATCGCGGAATACTATCGCCCACTCCTCGCGGTAGCCGGGACATTCCTTGTTCAGTCGAGTGCATTCGTTGCAAGCCGGTCTGGTCTGATCGCATCGGACTTTTCGCACGCGACAGGTTCCGCAACCCCTGCTTGGCCTACCGTCGTAACCCATGAATATGATTCCGAGCACGCTCGGAGTTGTCTTCCGATCAAACTTTGGGGAGGGTTAATGCGCCCCACGAGGCCACGACATCCACTTTCGCTTGAAGGATTGGGCTTGTGGAAGCAGAGAAGCACGCTAAGCTCTGCTAAGCTCACAGTCTGGAATCTGGATATGTTTCGATTTGCCCGCTATGCACCTCGAGGCTTGGAAGTTGGACGGGACACGAACCCAAGGTAGTCTGAGTCGCGACGGGGGGTTTCCCCGGCCACGTGTACCCTTGGGGCTGGAGAGAGGACAACGTATCAGATAAAGCGGGACATTTGGGGGCCAGAATCCTCCGTTGTCCATTCAGTGCTCACCTGTCAGCATTTGCCTTCTCTCAGCCTGCCCGGAGATACCCCAGAGTACGCCACGGGCTATAACCATAGCCAGTCAGCCGCAGTCGTTGCAAACTACCAAGCTTCGAAACCGCCGGCTATTACTGCTTGGCCCCTTGGCCATGAATACCGGCTGTCTGTGCGATCAAGCCTTTCAGGTGCTAACTATCTCTAGTTAAATGCACTGCCATGGATCACGTAACGAGTGTCACATCGCGCAGCCTTATGGCCCTAAAGCAGCCACAGATGACATCAAGAACGACTGCCACGGGGCGGAGTACGGAGAAACGGAGTAGGATGCAACAGGGTTCGACTCTTGAAGCGGATGATGATAGGAAAATTGAGAAAGAAGAGACTGAAGATCGGCGACGAGGCTATACGAGGACGGCGCTAAACCGCATTCGGGCGAGATTGCGAGGGCCAATCAAAGGCTGGCATGGGGAGGTATACACTGTCAACAACATCAGAAAGAAGTTTTCACTCAATATCCTGGGGCATAAATAGAGGGACAAACACCCGTTGACCGGAAAGGTGAGCAAGAACAGCAGATCACAGTATAATATCGTTCATCATGGGTTCCGTCTCCTACCACAACGGCCTCTCCATCCTCCAATTGATCATCTTCTTTCCCTCGTTGTTTGTGGCAGCTTTCCTGGTCTTTCGTCATAGCGTACGCCAGAGTGGTGGCTTCATCTTCCTCGTCATTTTCACAATCGCCCGTATCGTCGGCGGATGCTGCGACTTGGCGGCCATCAAGAATCCTTCTACCGGTCTCTACACAGCTGCTGCAATCTGCAGCTCTATCGGCCTGTCTCCACTCCTCATGACATGCTCCGGTCTTCTTTCCAGGGCGTAAGTACCATTCTATGGACATATACACAATAGAACCACTCTCTTACCCAAACCAGAAACCAATCTATGCCCTCCCCAGTTATTCCCCGCCAGGGCTTTGGCCTCTTCCGCATCCTCACCATTGTCGCTTTGGCCCTCACAATCGCCGGGCTTACAGGGCACATGCGCGCGGAAGACATGATGCACCCAAACACTAAGGTCAAAGTTGGTATTATTCTATACCTTGTCAGCTGGGCTGCCCTTTGCTTGCTGCTAGGCTTTCTGTATTTGTGTCGCTCTTCTATTGCACACGGCGAGAGCCGTACTCTGGTGGCTGTGGCTATCTCCGCTCCTTTCCTGCTCATTCGCACGATCTATGCAATGTTGATTTTCTTCCTCGCGGACAATACCTTCAATGCTTTGAATGGTAACAACACTGCGCAGCTGCTTATGTCTGTGCTGGAGGAGATTGTTGTTGTTATTGTTTGTTTGGCCATTGGGCTTACGTTGAGGGTTCGTGAAGCAGCTATCAAATCTGAGCCTATTCCAACCCGTGAGGTTGCATGAAGAATTTGTATGACTTTTTCCTTTTTCTTTACTGTTTGTTATTGCCTATGCATTTCCTTTAACTGAAATTGTTTTTGAGCCTTTCATGTTTATATTTGTTGGGTATTGGAATCTGGTTCCATAACGGTATATTTTCATAGCTCTTTCAATAAACTCTGTGTCTGTTCAGCACTCACTCTTTATTTCCACTCTCCTTCCATATCCTATTCTTCCTTTCGACTATCTCTTCAACACAGGCCATTAACCTTTCGACTTTCTCAGTAAAGGAAGCTCTCAACTAACAATCCTTAGGCCCACTCAAGTGGGTCGACTAACATTCTGACGCTATTTGAATCCAAAACTGCGATTCGTTCATTCGCCATTCCTGATCTGCGCCATAGCCCGTGTGTGCCTTGTACTCCGTAGTCCGTACTCCGTTAGGTAGTAGAATGCCAGTATCCATAAAACGGATCATATAAAACCCGTCGTCGATTCAACGCACATCACATGCACTACTCCACAACACTCCGACCAAACCTCAGCCCCTCACCACCATGGGCAAACTCGTTATCAAACTCATCCAATCCGGCAGTCGTTTAGCGTCTGACGCTATCCAGACCCGCCGTCAACGCAGAGACCCAAACTACGCGGTGCCGTCCTCGCCTAGTTCTCTTCCACTTGAGGAGCGCGACCGGCTGGTTCTGGCCGACGAGGAAATCGCCAAGAGCCTTATTCGCGAAGGGCGCGCGGAGCTTCCGGCTGAAGAGGATTTTTCACTTCATCAGCAATACGCAGAGCTGCCTGCTGCGGAGGGGCCTTCTGTTCATGCCCAGTACGTGGAACTCCCTGCTGATCTGGGGGATCTGTCCCAATCATGCCATGTCAAGATGCACTGCAATGTCTACGAGGGGGCAGCAGAGATTCCATTTGATCGGCAGGATTTGCAACGTCATGCCGAATTGAATAACTCCGTTAATATGGAGAATGTAAGGCTGCCGACCTACGAAGAGTCCGAATGGGCTCCTGTCGCATTTTCCAATACACAACCCAATGCAGCGTCGGGCGTGCATGAGCGCAGGGACGTTAATGAGAGCACTGCGCCGAATCAAGCAACTCATCTAGGTGCAACTTCGCAAAGTCTTCCCTACCCCGTCGTCATACCGCATTGCAGTTTTGGAGCCGGAACCCCGGGGTTTCAGCGCCTCTATGCACCTGATTTACAGGCCTGTGGGATAAGCCACGAGAGCTTCTCCAGATTTCTGGATGACTTGAACCAATTTATTCTTGTGAGTAATTTGTGCGCAACCCTTGAAAACGACCAGCTATTGACGGGTTACCAGGATGCAGGGTTTATAGAAACCATCACCGTTGCAGCAGGCTCATCCCAAAAGGTCCCTGAGATTGCCCCTTTTCTAACGGGCCTTATGGTTGAAGTCGCTGCAGGGACAGCCGCTCGAGAGATGCAATTTTCTTGGGATGTGAATAGCTTCCTTGATTGGGTGAACCAGCAGATGTTCATGCCCTGCGGTTTATACGCGGTGGTTATGCAATTTAAAGACACGGTTTTCGCCCACCAAGCGGGTCAATTTGGAGGCATATCGCAAAGGCTGAACAAGTCGCTCTTCATGACGGAGAGAATCGATGTCCACTCCCCCCCATCTTCAACTGCCGCGGTATTTGAAATACCACACATGGCCCAGTTGTTCTCTCTTGATTTAGACGGCACGCCAGCGGAAGATGCAAAATATCAACCCAATGATACACGGGGCAGCCATATTCTGAAAACGATCAGGTCCATCCATGTATGTTCTATTCTACAGATCATGACTGATTTATTGCTTTTCTAACCCCTCCCAGGAAGCTAGACAGCCTAGAAATAACCCAGATACACATGCACCAAGGCAGAGAGGACTTCTTTCCGCCTACAGGGATTCCAATCACCATGGGCAAAACGACAGGCTTATCACGAAGCTGAGCGGTGGTCGACTCGGTACCAGACCAGGGTTGATCGAGCGAGCCGCAACTTCCATTAAAGAAACCCATGAGTTAAGACGCAAGAACCGAGAGGAAGGGAGGGCGGGGCAATCTGGCAACTGTCTGGACTCCAACGTCCCGTACTTGGTTATTGTGAACATACCCAGTGAGCAGGAGCTACAGAAGTCGGTTGCCCGGTTGGAAACGGTATTACTGTAGACGGGCTACCACATATTTTTACAATCTCTGGATTAGGCTGCGGCAAATCCGCATCTAACTGTTGGATATCCGCAAAATCTAATAATTATCCGCACTAGCATAAAATTCGCTAATTTAACTTATTTTAGTATTTATGTAATCCTTATATAGTGGATTAAGTAAAATTGTAGTATAAAATCACAAGACTTGGCATGTTTGTGTTGTTTTTAAATCCGCTGCATATCCGCGGATATCTAACTTTTTACAATCTAAATCCGCATCTAATCCGCGCGGATATTAGATATCAGAATCATATCCATATCCGCAATCTACGGAGCGGACTTGGACTTTTGAGGATGCTGCCGCAGCCTACTCTGGATAGTAAGATATGAGAATAGAAATCTCTAAATAAAGGCATTGTTCGACTCATAAATGCGCTGTACACCTGGTATGAACCTTCCATGTTGAGCACTTCATAGTAACTCCCACAAATTGTTTCCACGTGGTAGTGCTGCGCCTTCTGCCAGCTGTTGACGTCTGCTTACCTGCACCAAGTGTGTTGGCCGCCGTGTCGGGACAAGATCGTCGGCAAGGAGGCGCAGGACGAAGCTACTCGATGCTAGTGGTTTGGCCGAATCCATCGTGGAAATTCCCATCCCGAGAAACAAGCTCCATTCCATCGCCCCAGGTTCCCACAATCCTGCGCCCCAGAACAACATTGTCAGCCTTATGGATGTTTGGATTTTATTCGCGGTCGCAACTCGGTCTGGAAAGAGCTTAGCGCAGCACCGCAGCTATATTCTTCTCTGGAGATGATGTGCTAAACTCGTCCCAACAAGACATCTGCGCTGACTGTCTAATCGGGCAAGATGTTTGAAAATCAACTCTATAGAGAGGGCCTTGTGCGCTTATAAAAGACAACAAATTCCTACCTTCATTGCCCCCCGTTTCCATCGCTCAACATCTTTCACCTGTCCCTTCTGCAGCTATGAAGTTACTTTCTGCGGCTCTTGTGCCGGCCTTTGCTGTGGCTGCACTATCGTCCCCTTCTGTTGACATAGATGCCGGTACAGTAAATGGAGGGAAGTGTGACGGAGGAGATGCTGTCTTCTACAAGTCCATTCCTTACGCTGAACCTCCTGTCGGAAAACTGCGATTTGAAGCCCCTAAGGCTTACAAACACAAGTACCCCGACGGAGAGCTCAATGCAACTGCATCTGCTCCTACCTGTATTCAGTTCTCGGGCGACTATACTCCTTCCAAGCTAAATTCATCCAAGCTCTCATCGGAAGACTGGTAGGTTCCACCACATGCATATCTTCCCTGTCAAGCATCTTCGTCTCCTCTTTTAACTGTGCAACGGTCACTAATAAAGCCTTCAGTCTCTACTTGGATGTCTGGACTCCATCACACGCCACCAAAGACTCCAAGCTTCCTGTTAAAGTCTGGATCTACGGTGGCTCAAACACAGAAGGCTCCATCTCCGATCCTCTGTTTGATGGCTGTAACACCGCCGAGGGCGACTCGGTCCTGGTAACGGTCAACTACCGACTTGGACCCCTAGGCAACATGGGTTTGAACAGCGCCGGAATCTCTGGTAACCAGGGGATCAAGGATCTTCTTCTGGGATTGGAATGGGTTCAAGACAACATCGCGGCTTTTGGCGGTGATCCGGTATGATCAGCCTCGGTCTCAGTCTCACCTTCGATTCTTGTAAACATGGCTAACATAATTTCACAATCCAGAAAAAAGTTCTTCTGTTCGGTCAATCAGCCGGTGCCAAGAATGCTTATATCATTGGCTCTCTACCCCAAGCACCCAAGCTTGTCAACGGCATCATTGCGGAATCCGGCGCTGGCAAGGGCCTGGTTTCGAAGGCGACCCTGCAAGCAGTGGGCGCATCCTACGCCAAAACGCTCAAGTGCAGTTCCAGCGATGTAAGCTCACCTTCCTCAATTTAATGGAATGAAAGCTCACCCTTCCCAGAAATCCTGTCTGCAGTCCAAGTCCGTCTCCGAAATTCAAAGGGCATTCAAGAATGACGCCTTCATAAACCAGGGCATCGGAAAATACGGCATCGTGGGCGTCAGCTCCCCTAAGACTCAGAGCTTTGGCCCATATGTGGATGGAGAGACCATCCCTGCTGATCCCATCCACAGCGGAGTCACCGTCCCGACCGTCTTCGGATTCAGTGAGCCTTCATTCTCCAGGGTATACATGCATTCACACAGAAACGCTAACTAAACCCTCTTCCCAGCTCAATACGAAGGCACAGTCTTCGCTACCGAATGGGGTCTCGAGAACTACCAGAAGAAGATCCTACCCAGCACAGCCCTCTACAAAGACTTCCTCCGCAAAAACTTCGGCCCTGCCGCCTCGCTCGTCGAGAAATACTATAAGCCATCCGCCTTTGAATCCTACGCCAAACCCATCGCCGACAGCGGCAAGCTCCCAGGCTACAACACCACCTCCCTCGCCATCATCTTCGCCATGTCCACCATCATCACGGACTCCTCATACAGATGTCCCGCCTTGCACGGCGCCCAGCTATCCGCAAAGAAAAACATACCCGCATGGACATACAACTTCAAACAGTCCCCCACCTGCACCTGGCTCCCTCATATCGACCAAAGAATCGTTAAGATCTTTGCCGGTACCCACACGGCCGAGATCCCCTATGTCTTCGGCAACCTGGACAACCACTTCCTCCCCGGTCAGAAATGCAACTCCACAGCCGCGGAATACCGTCTCAGCGAGCAGATGATGGACTCATGGACCGCGATGGCGAAAAACGCCGACCCGTCGACCAGTGAGATTGACTGGCCGGAATTCAAGCCGTCGAAGAATATCTCCGCGGTGCCGGGCGTGGTGTTCGACAATAATAAGCCTATCCCTGGCACCGTTGATTTCACGGGCTGTGAGCTGTGGACTCGCGTCACTGCCATCTTGTCAGGGAACAGTTCTACGACCACACCTAGTGGCCAGCCTAGTTCGTCGGCTTCACCGAGTCCGTCCGACGTTTCGAATGCGGCGGCAAGTATCTTTCCTGCGTCTGGGGGGATCATTGCTTTGTGTGCGTTGATTATCAGTTTGGTGTAACTTTTCCGTTGTATATAGATAGCTTGTTTTACCGGGCAATTACTTTCCTTTGCCATTATGCCTTGAAACGTTGTACAATCAGATTTCCAGAAATAATCACATTATACAGTCTAGACTTTTCAGTCGGTTTTCAATCCGTGCCGTTTCGCTTTCTCTTTCTTGTAACACAACGTGTGGAAACATGCAAGATCTAAGATTTCGGGTTCAAGCACGAATGGTGTAGCTTACGAGAATAGATGACCTTTCATAACCACCTTGTGTTTCCTCCGCTTTCCGTATATCCCAAGGGCGGAAAGTCTAACAAGCAACGGTACCTACAATCTGATCAAGCTATAGGAACGACCTAAAGACTTGGGGGTCCTGGATTTGTGAAGTAATTCACGGGCCAGGGCCTGGTTGAAATCATGCCCAGCGGCATTTCAGTGTCTCGAGATTATTTAGAAGCATACCCTCAATTTTATGCTGTATATAACAAACCAAAATTCGGGAGGTTGAGGCAAGGGACTTATTAAGAGCATTATTTTCAACCTTGGTTTGGATTCCCTGATTTGTTATTGTGAGATGAATCCCATGTAACAGATAGATTGATAGAATATAGCACTCCGAATAATAAAGATAATAAACCGCCTCCTATCCTACGATTCCCATTAAGAACGTATTCCATGGGGGCGTTAAGATAATACACTAAAATTGCCCAAAGTGTACATACCGCTACAAATATAATTAAACAAATTGCCTGTCTACGCCGACCTTCTAACCCGAACTTGGATTTATCAGCGATCAGCAGATCTCTGTATACATACAGAGTATGGAGAGTGGCTCAGCTGGATTCATTTCATCGTGATCCATCGCCCGTTTCCGCATTGTTCCTTTGCCCCAGTGGGAATATCCAACACCAACACAAACACCGAATGAACGTTGTTGTGGAAAAGCGAACAATGCAACACAAACCATCGCCATGGCGGAAATTTCCCCTAGCGCGTTTTGACCGACCAGACCTATTCCTTTTCATAACAGTTAACACCCACACTGCATATTTAAGCAAGAAAAACGTTTTCGTTCCAGCCGAGGGCCGATCCAAGCCTTCCGGACGGGAATAAGTGGCATGTTAAGCCGCTTAATCTCCACCGCAGGATGTCGCAGGCCGGATGATCCTTGGGGGCCGGATTAGAGCCTATCGATAATCAGCTTGAATGTGATTGCAAGATAGCTTAAGTTTCGAATGTTTTCCACTGTTGGTTTCGTTGTGTTTCTCTCTTCAGTACGGAGTACTCCTGCCCTCTCTCCAATTTATAGACACATTTACTTATAGGCCCAAAACGTGCCCACAAGTTCAAAACCCACCTTCAATCTCGTCTCTCCATCTATCTCCTCCATTCTCAAACTCAAACTAAACTTCAAAGCATTCAAAATGACCCCCCGACACGACAGCCACCCGTCCAAATGTCCCCACAACGTCCGCATCCCGCCTCTCAATCTATGGACAACGACCGACGTCGTCGCATTCCCCAATGACCACGAATACATCGATACCATGTCGAAATGCTGCGGTGAAACGACCAAAATCACACTCTACAACAAGGAATGCGCGCGGTTCTGCAGCACCAGCGGAAACACCACAGAGGTCTTTGACTGCATGCAGGATGCGGGCCTGAACAAAACGACGAGCTTCCATGATGATAAGGGTGGAAAGAAGAATGCTGCTAGTTTGGTCTCGAAACCGGCGATGGGGCTTGTTATGATGGTGGTGGGGAGTTTGGTGGTTGGAACGATATGATTTTTTTTTGCTTTGTTCGACTTGGTTTCTAGGTGGCTGGGTTGTATGATATGATGATAATGGGGTGATTTTATATTATGCAGTCTTCTTTTATTGGAGCTGAGACTAAAAATCATTCTGGGGTTTGAGAGAGGTTACTCATATATCATAGGTACGCAGGATGCTGGGCTTGGGGGTTCTAGTGATACAACAAACACTACATACAAGCGACTTAGCATTATGAGTTCACTTTCATTTGGCGTGATGCTATGTAACCTTATCGAGTGATGTTAACAGGCCGTGTGGTAAAATATAAGAGACATGATATGATCCGATGATGGGATTCGGTATGGATATCTTTGACATTTAGAAATATTTCAATATGCTCTCCAGAAATAAAATACTAGCACCATGACCACTCGCAAATCTCTATTCATTTGTGTGGCATAGTAAGGAACGGAAGAAGGAAACCTGGAAAGAAAAGAACACCAAGCTTTCGCCGCGCAAACTTCCAGTAATCCATGAAGCCAAAATAAAACCCACTTGCAAACATTCTCCCCATAGCCGGGCACCATAACCTTAACAAACAGATGCTTCAAAGTGAGGTGTGTAAAATCCCTTCAATTCGCAATTTCGGAATCGCCAGCTCATGTGTCCATTCATTACACTTCATAATCGGCCGTCGAGGCTCATCTCGCCCGTAGAGCTCTCGATTCTGCTTCGTCCAAGTAAGCTTATTGCGCCGAGTCGGATCCATGCTCCAGAAATCAAGCCCCTGTTGCTTGGTCGGCCTAGGCAAGGCTTCCAAGACGGCCGCTAATCTCGGGAAATCGGCCTTGCGAATCCATCCGATATGCGTGGTTTCGTGCAAATATCTGGACGCGCCAGCGTCACAGTCGCGGCGCACTTCGTACCGCATGCCGTTTTTGGCGATTATGTCGCCTGTGTGGTATCTCTTGGGAGGGTCCAGGAGTATTTTGGCACATTAAGTGGGCGGGGCTGATGAAAAAAAATCCATTAATTAAAACTGTACTAATTGAATAGTTATACTTAGAAGATAAATCAGCAGTTTCTCCATCGCCCAAAACATACCAAGTTTGTTGTCGAGCTCCTAGATCTAGCCGATCTTAGCTGAAACAACACTGTCTTAGGACCTTAGGCAGAATTGCTGCCTCAGGCTGATGGTTCCTCCCCGCGCGTCGGAGATAAACAAACGACATAGATGGAACCATGAAAGAATGCCGAAAAGAACTTAACAACAACAGAGCACGCGAGACACCAATTTCACAGCAATCTAGGAGCATTTTCTACAACCGATACAGCAGAGCTCTGCATAATTCCCTGCTCAACAAGTTCCCGGACATACGCTTCGATCCAATGCTGGCAGTTACGCGCCTATAGCCATGATCAGTACTTGCCCATCTGTATCTAATTAGATATGCTTACCTCGGGATCAAAAGGATTGATGCTACGACCAGGAGTCGGAACGATCGTAGCAATCGACTCCAGACGATCACGGGCCGTTGTATCAATCGAAGGCGTCCCGCCGCCGATAGTGTCAGTCACGTACTGGTCAGCGACTTCGTCAAGGGAAATGATTTCGTATTTTCGTGTTTCGTCAGCAAAGTTGTAGTTGCGCTTGAATTCAAGGAAGAAGCCCACGGCGGGCGAGCCGGTCACATGGATGACCTTGCCCTGTGGGCCTGCGTTGCCGGTTGGGATGTATATGGCCTGATGGGCGGGTTTGGGTCCATTTGCGAAGACGGCGAGGTAGATGGAGCGTGTCATTGTTTCAATATTTATATTCTGATGGCTGGGTTGGAACGTCAGAAGATACGAAAATATCGGTGTTAGACAGTCGGTAAGACTAATAGAAGGGTAAGGTCTTTGTGTTGCTTATAAAGCGGCGTTAAGGGCCCAGCACTAGAATTAATAGGAGTTCTTGTTTTATTGTGCTTATCAGCAACTGCTGACCGTAATGCAGAGATCAACTGCAGGGCTCCCGGCGCGTAGATTAAATTGCCTTACGCAGTACATATAGGTATACCATCCACTGAGGGCCATTTCAATTTATTGTCATGGCAGAGCCTTAATATTGTACTCTGATTCTTGTCAAGTGCGAAGATGCTGTGCAGACAGAATAGGGACACGTCATCTTCTTCCATCCTAGCTATAGCTACCCTGAATGGTGTAAATAATATCAATATTGGGATGATCCGACTGTTGATAAAGCCAGTCACGTGTTTCGTGCGGGGGAACACGCATGGCCGGTTTTGTTCCCCGCTTCATTTTCCTTCCATCTATTTAGGCTCATCGATATTTCAATATCACCGCCGTCAACTGCTGCCCTGTTCACAATGTGGGAGCCGGTGGCTCTCCCCTTCCATAACTCCCAATCTGCACCTCCTATGCCTACAACAGATGAAATCCGCGCTAGCACCAATGTTCTGTGGGAGACCCGGGATTCCAAAGTGGTCGCGGTGAACGACGATATTGTTATGAAATACGGATATCGAACACAAGTCCGGGAAGGCCAGGCTTTGATTTACCTTAAACAACTTGTCCCCGAAGTTCCAGTCCCTCGCCTGTAGCCGATGTACTATGATTCCGATCATCTTTTCTTGGTGATGCAACGCGTTCCCGGGGTGCAGGATTCCATTTGGCCCTTATTAGCGCCTTCTGAGAAGGATTATATTATCGTTAAACTCTAACGAGCATTCGGCGTACTGCGAAATGCCGAGTGCCTATGGCCTAACTTTTTTAATAGTCTAGATGGGAGCCCCGTGCGCTATTATCTATTCTATAGCTAATGCGGGGATATGGGATTTCTCGGGCCTTTCTCCGGTGAACCTGCCTTTACTACGGGGCTAGTTAAGAACTATAGAGCTTTGGTAGAACATAATAACCACCCGGACTATAAGGCTCGGTTTTATAAAAAATACCTCCCTTAAGTCCTTTAGGATTATCGGCCTACGTTAACAAATGGGGATATTTAGCAGAAGAATATTATAGTCGCGGAGAATTTAAATCGTTGGAATAACGAAAGTGGGCGATTGTTTAACGTCGTGCTCGTTGATTAGGAGGATTCTAGTTGGTTTCTAGACTTCTAAGAGTGCTTTTATGCATTCTGTTCTCTGTATTTCTAATAAGATAAAGACTGGTCTTGGCGAGTATAAGAGTTTATTCAGTTCTGGCCGGCCGAGATGTCCATGATGCACCTGATTGACAGGGATCTAGGCTGGTGAAGTATGTTGATATGATTAGAACGAGATCGATGTATGTATGAGACATGATAATAAAAGAGTGATAGATAAGGGAAAACGAAATGTTCATAAACTTCTAATAACCAATGGAGTCATAATAATACCTATCATATCACTATCTGCTGTTTACGATTGTCTTAGGTGCGCTTCGATAGTACGAGTCGACGCATCTAAAGCACCCTGCCACATGTACTTAGCTCTCGATTGAACCGGCGCCGCAGATAGCTGAGATCCCTCAACAAGCACATCCTGAATGTAAACCTTTCGCGCCAATCGATCACGTGTAGTCGGATTCGTAGACCCAACCTTTGATACCATGCCAAATGAATATTTATAGACGGTAGGAACTGTCTTAGCGCCATACACCGTCCGACACCGCACGGCACGTCATCGACTACACCTAGCCAACGCTTGAAGCGACCCGTCTATAGAATGAAATAGCCGCTATGAGAGCAGAAATAGGCACAGGGGAGACTATACTTGGGAAGGGATCTTTCCCTTACCATCATCTCAAACCCGATACCAACTACATCCTCGCTATTCACTATAGTCATACTCTGACATAATCTGTTTTCTTTCATTAACGCTACGCCCCTCTCGCGTTCTTGTCTATATACCAGACAGCTTGAGCAAGAAAGGACCCAGCAACCTACAGCGCAGCATTCTTCCTCTTTCCAAGCCTAAGCAATTCGAACAGTGCCTGTAGTGGCTCCCTCCACAGCATTCAGAGAACCACACAAAGCTGTACCCGCAGTGGGCAGATTGTCAACCTACCTAAAGAGCGATTCCTTAGCACAAAGTGACACCCAGAGCCGAACCGATGGCAGCACCTACAACTACAACCTCTCCCCCCACTCAGGACGGGGAAGAATGGTACCCCGTCTCCACACCCGAGTTCGACACAGTAGCCTACGATCCTCCGCCGGCTCAGAAATATATAGAACACATGAACTACTCCTGCACCCCCTGTAAACAAAGGCCGAATTCAAGCAGTGGCCATTTTTCTGGCTCTAAGTACATAAATAGAACCGTAACTTTATCAACCGGACTTTTTGTGAAAATGCAAATCAAAATCCCGATCGAACACGCCATAAAGCCTGTGTACGGATATTAGACTACAAGGTATAGATAGTTTCAAGACACACGGAACAATTTCAAATTGTCTGTCTACAGCCCGGACTCCGAAGTTTGTCAATGCCGGGCTGCACAGAAGTACTTTGAGCTATCATATGGCGTTGTGCCGGCACTCGACTGACTCGAGAAAAAGTTGAGGTCTGTGCGGAATAGCGACGGTAACAATTACATAGATCCGGTTAAGCGGCATTGTTTATTTTTGCTGAGCCTTTCAAGGTGTCGGAATGGATCAGTTGGACATTCCTGATCCCTGATCCTAGTGGCCGTTGACCTGTCTAGCTGGCTCGGGCCAATTAAACGTGTAAATGGACGTGTCTTCGCTGTTGGGTATGCAGGGTTTCTCGCTAGTTCGGATAGGAATGTTTGGCGTGTCCCTTACTGTTAGTGTTGGGCTATCACCCGTCAAAATAATAGATAAATATTAGCAAAACATAAGTACGTTGCTCTGTCGACTATTGCGAATTAATTATAGCAAATCAAAGCAACCCGCCCATTACTACATTGTATATATCATAACAGAAGCATAAACATAACAGATACCAAAATTATCATCAACCCAGCCTCAAGCTAGCACTCGATCTGTTCGATCAAGTGCGCATCACTCTTCTCCCACGGACACTCGACTTCCACTCTCCGAATCAGCTCTTCATGAGCCTCGCTGCGCGCTTCGACCCGCAGCCGATATGGCACAGGGTGGCTGACAACGCCAGGCAAGAAGTCAGCCTTCGTCTCGTGCGTATCTCCCTTGGAGAAATTGAACACAGCCAGGGATTGCGCGATGGTTCCGAAAATCGTCGAGTCGGCGAGGAAGCGACCGGGACAGATACGTCGACCGAAGCCGAATGAGAGAGTGTGCGGGTCGAGGTCGGGTTCAGGGCCGAGGAAGCGCTCGGGTTTGAAAGATAGGGGATCATCGTAGATGGTTTCGTCATGTGTGAAGGCCCTTTTTGCGCTCGTTAGCACGGTCCTTAACCTGGGAAAGGTAGATAAGGGACAGAGAGCGAACGAACCAGATATTCGGCATGACGATAGCACCCTTCGGAATGAGATACCCCTCGTAGATATCATCTTGGGTGCAAAGGTGCGGAAGGCCCATTGGGGCGACCGGATGCCATCGGAGCGTTTCCTTGACGAGTGCCTCAATGTAGGGAAGTTTCTCGCGATCATCGAAGGTGGGGAGTTTGTTCGGGCCGAGGACGCGGTCGATTTCTTCTTGCGCTTTGGCTTGCACTTCAGGGTGTAAGGCCATGGCTAGGAAGAAGCAGGAGAGAGAGGATACAGTCTGTCCGTTGCGCTGTCAGTTTTGGCCAAGTCCAGGGGCATCAGGAAGGGAAGCATACAGTGTCTGCACCACCCGTGTATAGCGACCCGGCAGTCCATTTGTTGATGAGCTCTTCCTCTGGGGTGAACTTGCCGTCGCTTTGCTCGAGTAAGCTGGCCAGATATGAAGGTGGATATGAGCCCTGGCCCATCTGTTTCTGGACCAGTCGGTAGGGCTTTTCAATCGTAGTAAGGAGGGTTTTGCGCCACTCGTTGCCGGTGCGCTTGAATCCGGCTCCAGGGAACCATGCCGGGATGTATTTCACTGGGATGGAACTATTAGTGACAGCAGGCAGATGCAGTGCCAGAAGTACTTACAGATAGGGACAGCGTCAACCAACCACGCCCCTGGAGTCGCTGCGGCGGAGAAATTATCCATCGCGTGGTTTGCCAGGTCGACAAGGGGGTCGGAGCCATGGGGCTCGATCGTGTATCCGTAGGCGATTTTGAGGATCACAGCGCCGGCCTCCCTGGATACCTATATTAGCGCCGTTAAGAACAAGGATTAAACGGACGACATACGTCCGGATATGCTGGACCAGATCATTGGGTTGCTGTAGCACTCGCAGCAAGAAACGACGGATTTCTATATCCTGCAGGGCATTAAAGCGCGATGTAACAGTCTTGGAGCCCAGAACGCGATGGATCACTTTACGATACGCGCGGAACCGATCGGAGTAGGTCTGCATGGCTAGGATGTTCTCCCATCCGACCCTGGATTTCATTAATGTCCAGTTCTAGGGAGAGGAATGGTAAGTTAAGTGGTGCGATTGGCATACATTTCTGAGGCAAAGACCATCCGCGGCCGAGAAGAATAAATGGCCGACCGCTTCTCGAGCAGATCGAACGCCATGCGGGGTTCATTGATGATGACAATGGTCTGGCCGAAGATAGTGATCGAGCTGATAGGGCCTGTGATCGATTCATTAGCCCGACATTGTAAGAGATCGAATCGGAAATTTCAAGACAGGGATCGAAAGCCCGTAGAACGGGAAAAGGGATATTGATGTAGGAGGGTGAAACGCACCATAGAGCTCCTTGAACCGCAACCAATGTTTCCAATCCTGCTGTCCTGGCGGCGGCAAATCCCCTATATTGCCAACGATCGGTTTCGGCTTGGGGCCTGGAGGAAGAGGCGCCGCCGTTTTCCTGGGAAATGCGACCAACCTGACCAGAGACAAGGCTACGAGGCCCAAAATGGCACCGTACAGAGTGGACAAGGCCATGGTGGCAGACAGGGGGGAGAGATCTAGTCTGTAGGACCCAAAGTACCGGTAGCAGGAGAAACAACCCTGTTACAATTAAATTGTCCGGGTCACAAGTGCCTCTTAAGCAGGACGATGTGACTGATCAAGTCCAGAAAAAAAGATAAAAAAAAAAGGCAAAAGGGCGAGTGGCAGCAATTTTGTTCGTGGGCAGCGCACAGTCGCATTCATCGGCATCAGCAGCTTCCCCGCTTGCAGTGGAGGTAGCTAACGCCCTTAGTTGAAGTCTGACTGTCTGACAGATAATCGATTATGGTTGATTGGCTGGGCGATCTGGTCTGTGGGTAAATAACTGGGGCATTGGCCGGTGAGATTAATAAGAGCGACTCTTCACGACAAAAGTACCATCGGTGGGGATCCCAATCCCAGGAGCATGGCGCTCAAACGTGGAATCCATAAGGCTAAAGGGATCCTTCTAGCTAATCCCCTAGTTTGCACTTCGAGAGGCATGGTGGAGGTCATAACTATGGTTGAACGTCAACCGTTGTCTGGCACCTGATTATAGCTGGAAATATCTATGTGCACTTTGGAAAAAGCAAAACAGGAACTGGCCCACCACCCGCTGTCAATTATCGGCCTTGCATATGATGTAACACACAAAAACACCTGTTTATGACCAGTAAATTCTGGCTATATACCCCTCCCTTGCAGAACCAATCCCATTTCCTCCAGGACATTTGGACCCGTCAGAAGCTGCCTATGCCGTGCGCTGTGGACAGGTCATCTCGGAGCTGTGAATGCACCACAGGCAGGCAAAAAAGGCAGACAGGGACGATCTTAACAACTATAGTAATATGTAGTAACACAAGTAGTCCAGCCGCGACCCAGAGACGTTGCTGATCATCTTTCTCTTGGAGCTGCGATACGGTACTTTGTTCCGAGTCGACAGGGAATTAATGTAGGGCTAACAGGCATCCATTATTGGGCCCTTCTTGCATATCCCGGGGAGCGCACAGTCCATTGCCAATTCCCCGAGCATGGATCGCCAGTTTGACAAATGAACTTGTCTGTGCACAGCAGGGGGTTAAAGGTGGCCAGTAACAGGTCAGCGGAGGACTGGACCTGAAGCCCTTCTACTTAAACCGTCCAGGGGACAGACATCGGAGGTTTGAATCCGTGCTCCTTCTCCAGTTTCTCTGGCTGCAAACCTTCCGGCTATCATAGCATCATGAATTCAACCATCTCGGACGGGTTTCTCGGTGGGCTATCATCGTGTGCGGTAGGGTCTCTCTCGCTCCACTCTTGCACTGCTGTTTCTCATTGATCTTGTCTCCAGGCCGACTGCTTCACCACTGTTCTGAAGGCGTCGTCATGCTCCGCAACTGACCAATCTTGCATATGCACAAACGAGACCATTTTGACAAATGCGATCGGTTGTTTCACCTTGCAATGCACACCCAAGGAAAATCTTGGTATGAATTGTGCCAATATTGATGAGAGTCGAAGATTAACTGTCTTTAGCTTCGACCAACACAACGAGAGCAGCATGTGGAATCCCCGAAGAAAACCAATCGAGCCTTACTCCTGCCCTTGCAGGTGCATTGGGAATGATGGCTTTGATCATGGTGGCCTTGCGGTTGTTGCAGAGACTTTGCATCAAGAAGTCTTTCGGATGGGACGATGGGCTGATTCTGATGGCGCTGGTAAGTGCCATGGTTCCGATAGAATACAATACCTAATGTGTCTCAGGCCTGTGCTGCTCCGTTGAATTGTCTGTCGTTTCCTAGTGAGTATCCCGAGTCTTAGATTACCACACCATTCTGACTTCGTGCAGTGCAGAAGTATGGCCTTGGTACCAACATCTGGACAATTCACTTTGATGATCTCACCAAACAGCTCAAGGTATTTCCAAAATTCGGTGTCGGCATTGTGGAGTGCTAACATGTTCCATATCCCATAGTTGCTACTCATCGCCGAGGTTTTCTACATGCCTTCTGAAGCCTTTACCCAGCTGTCATTTCTGACGTTCTACCTTCGTATCTTCCCGCCTTCGAAATACCAATACCTCGCCTATGCCCTGGGAGGACTATCGATCTGCTTCGGAACATCCAACACCCTTGTCATGATATTCCAGTGCACACCGGTGTCGTACTTCTGGACGAACTGGACTGGCGAAACCACTGGTTCCTGTATTGATATCAGCGCATACTCCTGGTATCGTGCTGCTATGCAGATCGCAATGGACATATCCATCATTGCCCTTCCTCTCTGGCCTCTGTCAATGCTGCAGATTACCATGAGCAAGAGGAAGAAGACCCTGATCATGCTGATGTTCTGCACTGGTTTCTTGTATGCTCCATACCCGCCAGTCATGCTGACAAGTGAGTGTTACTGCTAACACCAACCAGGATTACCATCGTGAGCTGCCTGCGACTCCAATCCCTGATCAAATTCTCCAAGTCCCCCAATGCCAGCAGTAAGTCTCCCCACTACCGCCGGTATTATCCCCGACTTACGTCCTGTTAGTGGACAACAACGCCGCTGTCTATTGGAGTATCGTCGAATGCGACGTCGCCATCATGTGTGCCTGCATGCCTTGCATCCCATCTCTCATCAAACCTCTATGCCCATCCCTGTTCGGCGAATCCCGGAAGTATACCAGTGGCGAAGAAGAGACACCGCCGCCGGTGCGTATGGAGCGCAGGAAGAGAAAGGAGGAATTCAGTATCCTTCAGACAACAGCGTCAGAGGATGCGTTGGTAAACGGTCGGTGAAGAGACTTTTTTCAAGGCTCCATGTTATTGCAAATCATGATTTTTGTCTTTGCTTTTTGATTTCCTTATCGAGTTTCCATATTAGCGTGGCGGGGTTGCATGTTGGTTTTTCTTTTTACATGACTGCATCTAATAGGAACAATTTCGGTATGTGATCGATGTGATGGGCTTGTGGCGTAATGCTATACTTTGATTCAGCTCAGCTGTGATGGTCTCCTAAAACAACAAGTTAGATGCTCGGTCCTGAAGAGGGTTTTGACTTTCATGGGACATCCCCTTTGGATTCTAGCGATCTAGACTCAGTGATGAACCGGGATCTTCATCCACGCAGCCACAGAATCGCTTCGGCCGATCGTGTCAGTCCGCCCACAATGATAGGATGAGAGGATTCAAATCTGTCGTAGCTGGCTTTGGACCACCCACGGCCATGTGAATACGGCATGACCAGGGCAGGGATCCGAGCCACACAGATGGAACAGTGATCTTGCGACGGCTGAACTCGCGTGTCAAAACCATACGGTAGCTCCAAAGCCTAACGAGCCGACCAGTGGTTAGTGGCGGCAGTGTCAATCTCGGCAGGCCAGAGCAGGAGCGGCGACTGGTGCAATACGAGCTGGGCAGTGGGTGGATGACGGCTCGACCATCCTGCCAAGATAACAACAATCACACGATTGAGTCAGCGGTTTATTTGTAGGGGAGGGAGAGATGGGGATAAAGAGTGGAAGAGTGCAGCCGGCTCTACTCCGGAGTCGACCGTCAATACCGCGTCCTTAGTGTGGGCTGCCTCAGGCTGCCGTCCGATTGCGAACGTGCTGAGTCAGCATTTCCCCGGCCACGTGCCCCAGGTCTGCCATCCGTTTCAGGCAATCAACTCTTTGTCTTCCGTTTGCCTCTCTTTCTCTCTTTCTTTTCACCTTCTTTCCCCTCATCATTGCCAGTCATTTATCTTCTGTGTCGCCCGTATCCTCTGCTTCATCTCGAAACATTTACAGGAGCTTCATTCGGCTGCGTGCCGTCGCTCCGTCATGGCTTCCAATTCTACCGATAATCGCGCGACTCCACAAGGCGGCATTCTGGAGGGTGGAAACCCATCTCACTATGACCCCAAGAACCCGATCGTCGTCTTCATTATCCAGGTAAGAGTGTGACTGACTCTGGCAAATGACAGTTCCAACGGTCAATAGGCCTCCATAATCATCATCTTCTGCCGCCTGCTGCACTGGCCTCTCTCCAAGATCCGTCAGCCTCGAGTCATTGCAGAGGTCATTGCCGGCGTTTTGTTAGGCCCGTCGGTGTTGGGCCGAATTCCAGGCTTCACAGAGGCCATCTTTCCAACGGAGTCGCTTCCGAATTTGAACCTCGTCGCCAATCTCGGCCTGATCCTCTTCCTTTTCTTGGTAGGCCTCGAGACCGACTTGCGGTTTTTGGTCAGCAATTGGCGCGTGGCGGCTAGTGTGTCTGCTGCGGGAATGATCCTGCCCTTTGGTCTGGGCTCCGCTATATCCTACGGCCTGTACAATACCTTTCGCACTGAGTCCGGCATCGTTCCTATCAATTTCGGTACCTACCTCCTCTTTATCGGTATTGCAATGGCGATCACGGTATGTTGGACAACTCAGTACGACGCTCAATAGCTAATCTCGACCAGGCCTTCCCCGTGCTGTGCCGTATTCTGACAGAGTTGAAGCTTCTTGGGACAAACGTGGGCGTGATTGTGCTGTCTGCAGGTGTCGGCAACGACGTTGTCGGCTGGGTTCTCCTTGCCCTTTGCGTTGCGTTGGTCAACGCTGGCACTGGATTAACCGCCCTTTGGGTACTTCTTGTTTGTGTGGGATATGTCTTGTTTCTGGCCTATGTGTTCCGGCCTCTTTTCTTGCGATTTCTCAAGCATACCGGAGCTCTGCAGAAAGGCCCCAGTCAGTCTGTGGTAGCTCTGACGCTTCTCATCGCTCTTGCCTCTGCTTTTTTTACGCAGGTCATCGGCGTCCACGCGATTTTCGGTGGCTTTTTGATCGGTCTGCTGTGTCCTCATGAGGGTGGTTTTGCCATCAAATTGACGGAGAAAATTGAAGATCTGGTGGCTGCCCTCTTTCTACCACTGTACTTCACTTTGTCGGGGTTGCAAACTAATTTGGGGCTGCTCGACACTGGCACCACCTGGGGATATGTTGTTGGTATAATTGCAATCGCGTTCATCGCGAAGGTTGTCGGTGGTGCGGGCGCATCCAGGATGTGTGGGCTCTTGTGGCGGGAGAGTTTCTCGATCGGAGTCTTGATGAGTTGCAAAGGATTGGTCGAGCTGATTGTCCTGGTATGTTACATGCGCACGTGGCTTCGGGCATGTGATGTTAGCTAACGGCACCACAGAATATCGGATTGCAGGCGAAAATTCTCAGCAACCGAACTTTCACCATGTTCGTGGTTATGGCACTGGTTACAACATTTGCGACTACCCCATTGACAACCTTACTCTACCCGAAATGGTACCAAGATAAAGTTGATCGCTGGCGTCGCGGCGAGATCGACTGGGATGGTAATCCTCTCCACCCCGGCGCTCGCGCCGACAGCGTGGCCGCTGCAAAAGACGAGTTGCGCTCGAACGCTGTTCGGAAGCTGCTGATCTATCTACGACTGGACGGCTTGTCTAGCATCTGCACTTTGGCAGCCCTCCTCGGACCTAGTACCGTCGCGCAGCCCCCGGAACCCAAAGTTCACCCCGAGAAGAGGCGGTCCATGACGGCTTCTGCGGAGCCCGCGACCGAGGAGTCCGCAGCAACGGAAATCGAAGAATCCCCTGCGCTGCAGGTGCATGGCGTTCGACTGATGGAACTGACCGATCGAGACTCCAGTGTCATGAAGGTGTCAGAAATCGACGAGTATAGCCTGTGGGACCCAGTTGTCAACACCTTCCGCGCGTTTGGACAGTGGCACGACCTGTCAATCATGGCTGGGGTATCCGTTGTCCCCGAATATTCTTTCGCTGACACAGTCGTGGGTATGGCTCGTCAGGAATCTAGCGATCTCCTTTTACTGCCGTGGAGCGAAACTGGGACCATAAGTGAGCACCAAAGCGGGCTAGGCCTCGACGAGGCTAGTCGATTTGCCAATGGGCCCTACGCAGATTTCGTCTCCAACGTCCTGGACCAAACCTCCTGTAGCGTGGGGGTTCTCGTCGAACGTAGCCCTTACACGCGTGGCTCAGGTCGGCCACTGCTATCCAAGCGGTCTCTCAGCGCCCTCAGCGCTCGCGGATCTTTATGGAATAGTGCTCCTGCCGCGGCACGCTCTCACCACATTGTGCTGCCTTTCTTTGGCGGCGATGACGACCGATTCTCTCTACGTTTCGTTCTCCAACTCGCCCAGAACGATCAGGTGACGGCAACCATTATCCACATAGACGTAGCGCCGTCCCCACACTCTGGGTCGGCGGACAACGACAGTCCTAGCGAGATAGGAAAGGGCAAGTCCTCCGCCAATATCTCGGCCAGCGTGCAGGAAATTGAATCCGACACCAATTTCTTCGGTGCCATGCGTGATTCACTGTCGGAGGAGTTGTCCTCTCGTGTACTCTTTAAGCACATCTCGCCGGGCAAGGATGACGACGTGGTGCAGCTAGCGGTGACAAATATTAAGGAGGAGATGAGCCAGTCACCACACAGGGCCGGAAACATGACGGTGGTCGGACGGCGCAACAACCGAGTGGACCCTGTTTCGGGACTCGGGATGGCACAGGAAGAAGTCGGGACGGACGCAGGTCGGGCCCTGGGAGCCGTCGGACAGGCTCTGGTGCGGACGGAGAATAGATCCGTAGGTAACATTTTGGTTCTTCGTGGACGACAGTAGTCCGGTCCTGGTTTTACGTACACAGCACGCTCTTTCACTTTTGCTTGCGGTTACGCCAACGAGTCACGACTTTGGATGTTATTTTGATGCACATATTGATTGGATAGTATCATCTTTTTGATTTCTTGTCCATAATTCAATAATATACATCAAGCCATATATTCCCTCATTGCATCATATATACAATCCATGCAATCCTCCCAATGCACGCAATCAATCATGTCTTATATCTATATGATCAAAAAGTCGCAACGACGCCATATGCAATGTACAAAACAACAAAAACACCCAAAAAATCGCTCAAGCCTCCGCAAGCTTCGACCGTGCCCGAATCGCCGGACCATACTTAAACAAAACAAACGGAATCAAGGTCAACAGCGACGCAACAATCGCCAAAATCAACCCTGCATACTGACTACCCACGTTGTGGAAAAACTGCGACGCAAAAAGCGGCGACACTGCGCCCAGGGTATTCCGCATGAATCCCTGCCCGGCGATCGCAGACGACGAGTTCGTGCCGTAGCAATCGCTCGTGAATGAGTAGCAGCTCTCGAAGATAAAGAAGATACCGATGGTGATCAAAGCGAGGGCAATCACGGGCGCGATCCAATGCAGGTACTCGTACTGCGTGAAGCTGTAAATAAACAGGCCGATAGGCAACCAGACGGCGCCGAACAGCGCGCCGTATAATCTTGCCTCAGGCTGCGGGTTCTCACCGCGCTTGACCATTCCTTCAAATTTGTTGATTTGCAGGAAATTGAGACCAAAGCCGATAGTTGTGCCCAGGACGAGCGAAATGTACGGCAGTCCGGAGACTCCCTCGTTCCAGCCCTTCTTCTCATTGAACGTGATAGGAATGACCGAAAGGAACAGGAAGGTCAGGAACCACGCGAAACTGATCCACAGACCGAAGAAGAACACCACCGGCTCGGAGATCAGCATCTTGATGGCTTTCACGGACGAGTTGTGCAGCATGTGTTTGATACCAGGGGCCTCGACCTCGTTGGCGGCCCGGTAGCGCTCGTCGCCCGTTTGGGCGCGGAGGAGCTTCGCGCGCTTTGTGAGCGTGACGGAGCCGCGAGTTTCACGGAGCGAGAAGAGAATAATGATACCCAGCGGAATATTCGCCAGACCTTGGATACCCTGGACCCAGCGCCAGCCGAGTGCCTGGTCGATGAAGCCCGCGTAGATGGGCGCGCCGACAGTGCCGAGGATAGCGACGTACGAAAAAGTCGCCATGGGGATGGCGCGGTCTTCAGGGCGATACATATCGCCGAAGGTACCTCCGACGAGGATGGTGCCAACGCAACCGAACAGACCGAGCAAGGCGCGACAGACGAGGATGGTAGCGATGTTCTTGCCGAGAGCAAGACCGATGAACATAAGCGCGAAGCAGACGTACGCGCCGACGTAGATGACGCGACGGCCGGCCAGTTCGCAGAAGGGCGCCAGGAAGAGCGGAGCCAGGGCGCAGGTGAAGTTGAAAGTGAAGAGACCGAGCTGGCCGAGTTCATTGGAGACGCCGAACTCCTTGGTCATTTTGCCGATGCCGGAGCTGTACGCCGTCGTGGCGAGACCGATGAAGAGGGTCATGAGGCAGAGGAGCAGCGAGATGAACGCCTTGTAGCGAGGGTTCCAGTTGAACGGGTCCTCGGGGTCGTCCGGTGTGAATTCCACCACGATGAACTGGTTGCCGTCGTGGACTTGCGTGCGGGTGAGGGTGAGAGGGAGATCGAATTCGAAGGTCTGGAGGGGGCCGGCGCCCTCGTGCGAAGACATCGACGATTCATCTTCGATCTTCTGGATGTACTTTCCGCCGACGACGCGGCCGTGGGAAGGCATAGCCTTTTGCGAGGATGATGACGATGAAACGGCGTTTTCTGTGTGCGAGGCAAGGCCCGGCTGTGCCTTGTCTGATTCTGAAACGATCTTACTGTCCATGTTGGGAAATGGACATGGAAGGTTCAAAAGGGGAGAAGAGGGAAAAAGATGGGGGATGGGGTAAAGAAGGTTCAGGATGGAGAAAAAAAAACCGGACAGTCAAGAGGATGAAGCCCTAACTATATGGGATCCTGATTCGGGTCCAGTGGCATCGTGAAAAATGCCGCGGCCATCCCGGACGAGCCCACCCGTGGCATCATGGGACAGACAGGCTTTTTCGCAGTGTCTTCTCCACGGGCAGCCGCAGGTCAATAATCGTCGATGGTCGAAGGCACAACACTGCCAATGTGGGTCGCTGCTCGACCAGAGTTGAGTTTGCGTTGTAACAAGCTGGAGCCTCGGACCTGACCCAGAAGATGTATAAACTTCGGGGAAATGACCTCTGAACTTGTACAGGATGTGCTTTGCTGAGATAACCCTTCGCCATCATAATTCATGAAGACTCAATACTCACCATGTTATGTGACCACTTTCCTCTACACTCATCCCACATCCTCGAGAAAACCCGGCCCGAAACCACAAACTCGACGTAATCGGAACTCCCCCGAGAAACCCTCCCCATCATTGGCGTGGAAAGGTCGCGACCCCCACGCCGTCCGTTCGGCATGCCGATTGTAGTAAAGAGCGGCGACTCGCTGCCCCCGCGGGCCGACTCGGAATTGCCACCCCATGGGTCTCCGGTCTCCAACTTGCCTTGCCTCTCCGGCCGCCAGCGCAAAAGCCGGGTACAGGTACATCTTCGGGTTCACCTCGGAGAAACTCCTCCCTAGCGCGCAGTCCGGGTTGTTTTCGGTGGCCTGAATTGGGATGGTGGCTTTTTCATCCCCTTGTTGGGTGTTCGTAATCTGGAGAATCTGGAGACATGGGGGAAAAAGCTGCCAGAATCAGGGATGTGTGAGGTAGGGGTTTCTTGCGATGGAAACTCTTTCTACATGAGGTTGAAATTGAGACGGACGTCGGAGGAAATAAAGAGGAGAAGGGGGGAATCAGCCAAGCTTCTTTGGGTTCCACCTGAATGAATGACCCACTTGCATAGGGGCCAGCTTCTCGATGCGGTAGGATGCAAAATCTGATTCTGTCCAGAATGTGCGGTGCGATGACATCGTTGGCTTACTACTGCTGCCGTATCAACCGGTCTGGAACTCAAGGTTGGCTGATTCAGGCTTGGGGTCTGGGCAGGAGACTGATGACGGTTATTTCTTAACCGACTGACAGTGTATTGCTCTTTTTGATCCGTGGTCTGACACTGGATTGGTAGACTAGCCTCTTTGTGTCTGCTCCTGTGTCTGTGCCTGAACACAATAGTGCATGCATAATGCATTTCATTACTTTGTACGGACAACTGATTTATCCAGCCGATGTTCATCCGACGTGGGATGCAGTTTACCATGGTCATGGTAATCTCGAGAGTAGTACGGAGTACTCCGGAGTACACTTTCTCCCAAGCAAGCCAAGGGCTAGGCATGCTAATGCCAATCTATAATGACCCTCATGATGATTCCTCGAAGATCTATCCTACTACAAGTATATCATACGATTGAGGCAACAAATCATATCAAGCACGCAGCAATCAACAGAAGGCACTAAGACTCAGACAACCGATGACAGCAACATGCATGAACCAGTCTCGAATGGAATAATCCAAAACAAACCATAGGAAAAGCCAGCTTCCACCCCACCATGTGTTCAGATCTGAACATGCAGCTACGAACAAGGGTTTGCCACGTCGGATTTATAGACTCTTTTTGAACGTTTCTCCACGAACGGCCATCTACCGAGAGCAATGACGGCACTTACTGGAAACCACTGTCAATCAACAGTAGTACGTAGCCGCGGGAGCCGAAATCCTCATGAAAAAGATCTGGCTCCGAGTAAGAAACAGAATTTTCATTTCTGTTTCATTTTGTCCGAAAAAGGAGGCGATTGCCACACCTTAAAACTTTAATGCAGAATCGGCCGAAGATCGTTGAATTGCTTATGTAATTATACTCTTTTATGCATGCATCAGCACAAGGGCATAGCATAGCATTCATAAGAGAGAAAGTCAGAAGTCAAGGTGAACAGGACCAAGACAACACTCCAATGTGGGAAACTTTGCTGTCTTCAGGTCGCCAACTACCCTCTGTATTGTACTGCTACTAGATATGAAATCAACACGTCTTATTCTTGGCCAGAAATCGAGATTATATACTTCCCACTATCCCACAGAGGCAGCAAGTGTTGGTAATCTAAGCACCGCCAAGACCGTCCAAAAGAGTCTCGAATCGATCCTGAATACACGAGGCCACAGGAGAGAGACGGTTCCGAGGAAAGAGCACCGACAGATTTGCTCTGAGTCCTCGTGCAAGGATGCACTGGAACCCCAGGATTCTACCCCCGAACCTGCCCTCTTGCCTAGGTGGCCACACCTAAAACAACGTCCCATCGCCCAAGATCAAAATCGGACTCGACCGCGTCTCCGGCCTCTTCTCAGCCGCCAACTCCCTGCCGGCTTTCCACGTCCCCGCCTCCAACACCTGCGGCAGCGACAGTTTCTGCGGCCCCAGATCCGTCTTCTGAATAGCCTCATGCACGCGATCCAGCAGCGCGACCGTCAACGCGCGCCACTCGACGATCTCGTCACTAGTGGCGTCAAACGCAGGCAGTTGTCCCTTTGAGTTCTCGCAGCCCCGAGCCAGTGCATCAGACTTCATAGTCAGAACGCCCATGTCGATGAAGACCCCGCCGTTGCGGTACTCGGGGAGCCCGGTGGCGATCTCTGCGTTCTTCCAGGTCGTCGCGAGGAGACGCTCCAATGGGACCATGAGCGAGTAGGCGAGCCATTGTGTGAGCTTGTGGAAGGGCTGGATGCTGGGATGTGCTGCATTCGCGGGCGGTGGGTGCTGAGACAGGGCGCGGAGTGGCCAGGCGTCGCCGACGGGGTGTCCGGAGAGCTGGGTGCGGGTGGACGGCCAGATGGGGAGGAGGACGTTCTGGAGGGTGGTCCAGAGAGTTGAGAAGTCGATGGTGTTGGCTCCGTCTGCTTGGGATAGGAGGTAGTCTGGTTCATGTGAGTTTGTCTCCTGTCAGTAGGTTTATCTGGGGTTTAGATGAGCACGCACCGACGAGAGATCCTGGGCGACCCGATTCGCCGAATACCTTCGGCTGATTGAGAAGAGAACGACCGAGTGATTTCAAGAGATCGACTCTGGCCGGGACCCCAACGAAGGGATTCGCATCTGAGATTTGGAACCCTTCGCGGAGGGTATCTTCGTTGAAATCGCGCAGCGCTTGCCCTGTTTCCGGTTAACACGGCCATACCTAACAGCAGATTGCCACTAACCCAGCACCACATCCTTTCGTCCAAACTCCGAGGTAGAAAACTGTCCCTTCAGAAACATATGCAGCGTGGCAACCGCGATCCCCTCACTGCGGCCGAGAACAAGCCCAGTGTCCGGCTCCGTAAAGCGCCATTTATCGCCCGCCCCGGCATCAAGCAGCACAGACACGAAGAACAGATCCACCAGACCACGCGCCTGTTCAGTCTTATCGTATCCAGCAGATCCCCACTGCCCAAGGAGCTTGCCGATGCGATCAACGTCACTCACTTGGAAATGCTGCCAGCGGCCGTGAGGGGGGATTTTATGGAAGTTGCTTGGGCCGTAGTCGCGCTATTTCGTCAGTATTCTCCTACCATACCCATCATTCAGTGTTCATTCGATGCATGGACATACTTTGATAATCCCAGAGACATACTGCACAGCGGCATCGAGTCGTTCCTCATGGTACTCGAAATGATTGAGATGGTTCTGCTTCGCAAGGGCCAAGACGTGGTGGGCGCGTTCACGAACGGCCTGGAGACTGAGGATATACTGCACGTCTTGGGTCATAGTGTGCGACTGTCCGAGTTGTTTGGTTCTGAGATGTGGGATGTTGTCAACAACAGTCCGGGGAAGCGGAGAAGACAGGAAAAGCAGTGTCCAGATGCGGGGTTAGGCACTTATGTCAGCGAGGCACCATTCCAGTGACTAACAGTTCTCGTTGGGGCTGCATTGCCACTTGGCAGGCTCGTTGCCTTGTTTTTGCGCATGATGAGGGGGGAATGCTCGTGATGGAGCTTGTAGGTTGGAAAGGGAGTTGTCCTCTAATGTGTTTATGCTATGCCCAGACTGTTCCGGACTGAGTATATTGGATGGACAAAACTTTTGAACGAAGCTTTTGAAGTTTTACGAAGGTTTCCGATTTATTGGCTTGTGCTTATTATTTTATGTTTCCATGATAAATTCTGTATTAGTAGCGACCTGTTGGTTTGCGTTATTGAATGACGGTTGAGGACTATATATATAGTTCGGCACAATCGACCTCGGTTCCACATTCTTGCAACCCTAAGCCAAGAAACCAGTCATACATATCAGGACACTAACAGCGATATATTGAAATACGCAGAGAAGTTGGATCAAGCCGAGTGAATCCAAATGTGCATGCTCGGGGTCATGAGATTCCAGAATGCAACACAGGAACGTCAGCGAGTGGAGCCCTCCGAGATCATCAATCACCTGCCACATAAGGAATGGCGTGGAAACGGAACAAGACGGGCATTCGGAGATGATCAAGAATTGTCCGACGCGTCTGCAACACAGAATGAGGAATGTCCTGCCTACCTGACTGCTGCATTTTTAGTAGTATAGCGGTATGGCACAAATATCAGTACCGGTCTAAGATGTGCCTACATGCAGTATGGAATGGACTCAAGATTGGTAAATGCAATCGTTTGCACTTGATCGCTGAAATACCTGTATGCAGGTGCAACCATATCGATCTCTCCCCTCGCAATGGACTAGGACGAATCCCCGACATAATTCACGGTTTTTAAATCTGTCCCGAATCCCGAACACCGAGCCAAGTTGAATTGATCCCGCGCAACTAGGCTCCAGCATATCCAAGCATCAGGATCAAGGAAGACCCCCACATTGCACGCCCCACAAGGCTGAAATAGAACATAGTACCCTGCCAATCCCCTACATCAGGAGCAAGCAGGGAGGGGGTAGCGCATCCAGGGGATCCCTTATCGTCCAACCAGGATCTTGTTCGTGGAATATTGTAAGTGTGACTTGCGCCTTGTGACCAGGTTGCCCGTTGTCCGTAGGGCTGAAGTGGATCCTCACGGAGAAACGGCACGGAGAGAAAGCTTGTTTTTTTGGAACCGGTCGTGTAGGAATTTCGCTCGTTGTCTGTGTTTCTTCTGCCCCGGGAGGGTCATGGGTTTGTAGATGGATCGAAGGTATTGGGTCTGGGTGTATCTGATTCGTGACTGATAAGGAAATGCCTGTCTTGAAGAGCATTGAGGTTTGAGTCGCTAACCTTAAGATCCACGATGGAGGGAGAGACCAATAAGACACCATGGCTTGCTCATCCCAATAAGACCGAGGACTAAAACAGACCACGTCAGCCCTACCCTGTAAGAAAGGGGGACCTTGAGGGTCGGGAATCGGCTGCAGTAGTCGGAGTTCGCTGGCGGGTAGGGCTGAGACTATCCTGCCTTATGGACCCAAGTAGGAAGAAAACAAGGAGGGCTGCCCACATGCGAGCCAATGGGAAAGGAATGATTAAACTCGGTGGGGGAGAATGAATCACTAGGAGAGGTCCTGTGGATTAGGCACCAACAGGAGAACAGGTGCCCTTAAATGACAGGTCACCCCTTGCCAAATCTCACCTCTTCTCACTCCCCACGCATCCCCCCACCAACCGATGGCCCTCCCATTCCCATTGCCAAAATACTCTTCATATTACCATGGACCACAATGCAGGGATCCGAAACCTCTTTACATCCGGGTAAATTTACCCTGAAGCTCCTGTGCGCAGCGCTATGCTTCGGAATGTCCGGGACTTCGCGAGGCAAGTTACCCCGGATACCTTGGGAAACGAAGCCGCAGCTAACCAAGGTTTATTGTAGGTCTCGACGAAGGTCTCATCGCTAGCACGATCGCTGATAAATCATTCATCGACAAGTTTGGTCTAGAAGCGGATTACCTTAGCGCCTCCGAGCAAGCCAACAGACAATCCAATGTCACAACCATGGTCACGATCGGGTGTCTGCCCGGTGCTCTGCTCGCTTTTCTATGGAGCGAGAGGGTCGGTATGCTGTGGGCAATGCGACAGGCGTGTGTTTTGTGGATAGTCGGCAGCGTTGTCTTCCTGACGTCTCATACAATCGAACAATTGTATGCTGGACGGTTGATCATGGGCTTGGGGATCGGGCAATTTGGCGTCCTGGCACCGGTGTACTTGGGCGAAGTGGCCCCGAGAGACATGCGCGGGATACTGATCGGGATGTTTGGAATGTCAGAGTATTTGGGGATCATGACAGGGGTATGTTGACAATTTCATACCTGTCCTGGGGCCAAGCTAACCGAAGACTTTAGTACTTCTCCATCTGGGGCGCCTCCATCCACCTCCCCAACTCGAGTTCCAAGCAATGGATCATCCCACACAGTGTGCAGATCCTGTGGGCCGGAATGCTTCTCATATCCTCGGTCTTCTGCGTGGAGAGTCCACGCTACATGTGCAAGAAGGGGCGGCAAGCCACCGCCGCGAAGGCGCTAGGGAAGCTGTGGAATCTATCAGCCTTTGATCCGGTCGTTCAAGATGAGATAAATAGCGCACAGAGACAATTGGAACTGGAGTGCGGGCATGTAACGGCGCGTTCACTTTTCGGAACCCTGCGAAGCCTCTTCACAAGCAAGGAGAATCTGAAGCGAATCGCCTTCATGTTCACGTTGCAGTGCCTGATCCAGTGGTCCGGACCTACCTCTATCACAAGTAAGAACCTGTCTGTATCATACACAACACCGAAGCATAGCCTAACAGCAGTAACACTTACAGCATACGCCCCCCGTCTATTCGCGCTCTTCGGCATCAAGGGCCAGTCCCTCAAACTCTTCACAACAGCCATCTTCGGGGCCGTGAAGTTCGCGTCCTCACTCGGCTCCGCCCTCTTTATGATCGATTTCCTCGGCCGTCGTAAAACCCTCTACATCGGACTGACCATGCAACTTGTGGCTTTTGTCTACTGCGCTATCTTCCTGACCGTCTACTCCGATCTCTCAGAGACCGCGCAGGAGGCACCGGCTGCGAAACACGCAGCCATCGGCGCCATCGTGATGATCTATTTGATTGGCGTAGCGTATGCGCTGGGATGGAATTCCATCCTGTATATCATCACGGCGGAGATCTTCCCGCTGCATGTGCGGATCGCGGGGTCGAGCTTGGTGACTATTTGGCATTATGGGAATAGGATGGGGATCTCGAAGGTATGTATTCTGGGGTATTTGGTGGTTTGAAATAAATATGGTGACTGACTGATGATGTGTGACAGGCCGTTCCTACTATGCTGCTCGAACATGGCTCCCTAGCGCCAAAGGGAACGTTCTGGTTCTTCTCGGCTGTCTCGATCGTGGGAATGGTGTATATGTGGATGTTCCTGCCAGAGACGTCGAAACGGGGATTAGAAGAAACCGGAGATTTGTACACAAAAGGAAGGGTACACGGAGAGAGTAAATAGAAATCGTGCATATCAGGTAGGGAATTGTATTTTCGACATTGTCGACCAAGTTGCTCGTGAAAGATAGACCATCTATCGAGCATGAATGGCCAATAGGCCTATCAAAGGACCGAAGCTGTGCTAGACACCAGTGGTAGATACTGTAATGGAAGGAGGTAAATGTCCGCCATCTGCACGCCTGAATTTCAGATGAGATTATCAGGTCGGAATGAGGGAGTATTGACCTGGCCATAGTTTGTAATTCTGAATAAGCACAACGAATCTGGAATCGCATTGAAGTTCAGTCAGTTATGCTCGTTGATGGCCATCGCTGGGTGGGATACGCCTAATACGCCATGATGAGTCAATGCGGAGTTCCTCAGCACTTTGGCTTTCCCCTCTGCCTCCATCCCTCACAGAGACAGCTTCATTACGCTATCGTTCTCTACCAATCGATACTGTTCCTATTCCCAAACATGGATTCAGGTCTCGCATATCGGTGTAGAGTTCCCAATCGTGTCGTCCTTCCATTCCATCGCCACTGTGATCGCAAGCGCGCAAAGAAGCTATACAAAGCTCCACCGAATAAGCCGTCAAAACGTAAACGAAAGCGCGTGCCATTGTTCGAACTGCCTCTCGAGCTTCTAGATTCCATCCTCCTGAAACTGGATCTACCCAGTATGGGTATGCTGCGTCGAGTTAATAAGACAGGGAGGCTCATAGTGGAATCACTGCCTGAATACTCCCTACTAAAGAAGCATGCCTCGGACACGCTACGTCTAATGCACTCTGCAGACTGCTCTCGGTATTTCCCAATATCTCAACTGTTCGCCGAGTTCTGTCAACCTTGGTGTCGAACGTGCGGTGGCTTTGGACCTTTTCTTTACTTCCCCACTGCAACTCGCTCATGCTTTAAATGCAATTACATCAGGCCTGAGTACCACCTAGCACGGGTATCGGCTATCCGCTTTAACTTTGTCCTCTCCAAGAAGCAAATCGAAGACCTTCCGATCATTACGGCCCGCACAACCCGCCGTACGCGCTTGGCGGATATTACTCAGGCAGAGGCCTTGGCAATGAAAGTCCACGGCAGTCGTGAGGCAATGAGAAATGCATACTATAACAAGATACAGGAACACAAATACAGATACGAAATTCGGCTTGAAAATTGGAAACAGAATGGCATGATGGGCCGCCGTCCCCGCGCCCCATCTCGCCCCCGGTTGAGGAAATATCCCCGAGGGGAAAGATACGACAAGACAGCCGTGAGGATGTGGGCGACAGCTCTATTCCCGTACTGGGATTGGCAGACCAGGACACTCGAGCCAGGGGTCTACTGCCGGGCTTGCACCTACCGAGCAGAGGAAGATACGCCACTCTATATGTGCCACATGGGTACAATCTGGGACAGGTACCCTGCTCGCGGGGAGGAGTATCATAGAGCGTTCTTGGAAGCAGAAATGCCTGAGCACTTCCTCAATTGCTCCGCTGTGCAGAAGAATTACAATTTTGAAGATATTCAAAAGGCTAGGCACAAGCATTTGAAGAGGAAGGGAAAGAACTTTATTGTCACGCCTAGGAAGACTGAGATCTGAGCGCTGTTTGCTCAAGGAAATGGAAGTGGTTTAAAGTAGGATAGTTCGAAATGTCAGAATAACTCTGCTTTCTTTACTGGCTATGCCCAATATATGATTGGGATCACGAGAAACAAAGGAAGTATTGGAAGGGAAGAAGACAAAAGAGAACAAAGAAAGCCAGACCAGAGCAAGTCGGAGGGATGCACCTCCGCTACCTTCCATCTTCCAAAACTTCTTCGGGTTTCCCCCATGCTAATACTAAGTTCCTGGCAGTTACGGCAAGGGTCCCAGGTGTTGCTCCACACTGCACCGGAGAGACGATCATCATATGATAGTACAGACAATTGTGATATGACATACCATGGTATTATTAACAGAGCCCTTTAGCAAGAGATACAAGGGATATGTCGTTGCGGTGACAATAATTGTCAATGTTGTTGAGTTGTAAGGAATTGAGGTCCGCGCATCGTCCATTCATGTTCACATGGACAATACACTGGATGAAAGGTCCGGCGGAACGACACATGCACAGGTACTCGTGTGCCAGAACATGGCCCCTAACCATAATCATTAGATGAATCATACGCTGAATTTCATTCCTCTTACATATTGGCAAGTGGCACCGTGGACAATGCGTGGAAGTAGTAATGTCTTAGAGCAAGAGAATATGGTAAAGCAAAAGATTAGCGAGGGCATCGCGTTCTCTCTTCCATTCTTGAGGTACTAAGCTTGATATTCGTGGAAAAGCCAGCATAGGAGTTTAATTTCTGATAGTCTTTGGTACCTAACATCTATAAAGCGATTGTGGGTCTCCTTACCCGCGAGACTTTGATGAAAGGCGATGAAGACCGTGTCATCATAGCACTGCGAACCAAGATGCAGCCAAAAGAAGGAAATTGCGCTCTGTGACGCTAGCTGAAGACGAGCCCAGAAGGCCCAGTAAAGCCTTGTGTGGTATGTCTACCAAAGAGAAAAGACAGCTGCACCAGGCAGTGGTAATGTGGCCGGTTAGGGTGCATTATTAGTCGTATGCTTTGCGGTAACTCGCTTGCCTTGCAGGTATGGACCAACAATGAGGGATATAGAAATTTTTATCTCAATAGCAAACATCCAATTCCCAGTGTAGCTCAAGAAAAGGGCCAACTGTAAGCCAAGCAGGCTGTGCAGGCAATCTGAACACCGGGTATGTCCGCATAAACAGAGCTGAATGCTGCAGGATGAGTTTGGACTGATATTAGAGAGACGTTAATAATTGCAGAAAACTAAAGGGATGAATGGGAGGTCCCTTAATTTTACAGGAACAGAAAGTGGACTACAGAAGGTGAATTAATCGGCAATTCACCTGTACTGTGAATTCATGGCGTTAGTGAAGTATCCAGTTTGTGAATGTACATGACCCTATAAGAATTATCAAATTCCCCAAATAGTCTTCCCAACTCTTCCAGACACCGAAATCACGACATTACTCTATATCCTCAGATACTCAGTAGATTCTGCTTTTCTCTCAGCCATGGCTCACCCAATATCAATCATTCCGAATGCGTTCGGCGGCCAAGTCAATCTATGGATTAGCTTTCATATACCGTTTATCAGGTACAACGGCCTGCCTTTTATACCACAAGCTATATCGTCTCATATACCGCGTGGAAGGTCAGTACCAGGATCCTTCCCCAGTTCCTTTCTGGCTGAATACGATCAGTTTTACAAGAATATCAAGATTATGTCCAGATGACAGCAAAGACTAATAATCCGTTCGTGTCTAGGCATTTGCGATCCATCCACTTCAATGTTCGAACACACAAACCTCCGTAACCATGTAAGAAGAATGAAAGCCATTGTCAGATTCACCTAATGATTATTGTTAGGTGCCATCTTTGGGCTCACAAATGTCTTTGGCGCTATCGTACGGCCGGACCCTTCATCCAGTATCAGGGAATCTGACTCCAGACTTACGGCAAACCATATAGCGTTCATTACATCCACGATTGCCGGCGCAGGAAATATCGAAATTCCAGCAACCAGACCAATAATCAACGACATCGAGCTTTGGTCACTAGCTATATACTCGGCCATCTGATGAGTCTTCTCGGCTCAGCGGCAGCTGGCACCACGGAACGAAATCTTTTTCCGGCTATGTATAGCAGACAGTAAGATCGACTTTGCACCCCTCGGATCACCGTTCTTGTCCAGTGTACTGGGGATATGGCACACGGCAATATTTACCACTTAGGGGCCATTCTGTAGGGACATGATACAAGATCAAGACTAGACCTTGGCTGGCCGTGCTTACTGGGCGAGGTTTTCCATTTTCGCCTCCGAGCGTTTCCGCCCAACAGGCTGGTCTCAGGCACCCCCTTTGCTCAATGTGTAGAGACGTACCCTGCCGTCTTATGCTGAGGTTCGTCTTAACTAAGAATTGAATTACCACTCCTTACTGACTTAGCTTAGGGACACATCCCAGAAAGAACGCACTCCAGGATTTAAAACGTCTACCCCTTGCACTTGCAGGTATAGATCCACTTGGGCCCAATGTACCAGACATACGGGTACGAACGCCCGTTGTGAGCAGTCTGGCCCACCCCAAGACCGCCGCATTCCCCATTATTGCCTGGACCACAGCGTCCCCGAGGTTGCCGTTGTCCTGTTGCTCGGTCGGAGGTGGCAGCCAGTTGGAGGGGGAAGCGGAGGAAGAAGACGGGGAGGAAGAGGCCGGGGTTTACGACATCTATTCTAGCAGGTGCAGGCATAGGCCCACACGGGTGCAATGCGCGAAACACACGGGCACAAATGCCCGTTGTGAGCAGTCCGATGCGCCTCAGGACCGCCACATACAGCATTGTTGCCTTGACCATAGCGTTGTCCTGATAGTTTAGCCCTGGATATCAGAGAAGCACTAAAACTGGACAGGTACAACGACCGCCTTTCGCGTCTGGGTTCCGAAGGCACATGTGCTAATTGTAAAGAGTTGACCAGGAGTATGGACGGTGACCTTGATAACTTTGAGGATAATGGCCGCCACGGTGCACCTTTGTCATTTCTTTCGATTTTCTTTTTCTCCCCACGGGTACTTCCGTTAGATCTGTTGTATAAGATACTGCGATACTAATATCGCCCAAATACTATGAAGAGATCAGGGTGGGAGGCTGATACTGTCCCTTGTTGAATGCAACTGTATAAATCATAATAAACCCTACTGCAGTCAGGTGACATGGGTTCAGGCCATTATTTTGGCATAACCAAACATTTCCTTCAGCTGCCTACCTCGAAATGTTCGCCCCCTTCTGCTTCCCGAGTATGAGCACCACAACAGTAAGTGATGATTCCGAGTGCCTAGAACGGTATTCTACCCTATAGCATGAACTGACTCGCAAAGATCCCTGCAGAGAAAGCTCCCGAGGGCTGGATTACTGATCCCACAAGGCTAGGATATGCCTTGACAAGGTATTGGGCCGGAATAGCCAGTCGCTGTGGCCTTGAAAGTCCGGTCGCCCTTATGTGTACCACTCTGGACTCTGGTGCTCATTACAGTTTAATCTCGGTGAAGGGACGGTACTGCTTCATCAACGAGCTGGAGTATTCTATCCTTGAGATCCTCAAGCCGACGACTTTGGATGGAAAATGATGCGTGATGGCCGAGAGCGGTTTATTCGTATGGAACGCTTGGAGGAAGAAGAAACAGAGGAATATCTCAAAGAAGAAGAGGACAAGAGAAAGAAGCATGTTTCTCTGATGAAAATGATGAGGGCCGAACCGGGGTACTTGGATTGCAAAGCGCATGCGCCGGACCATAGTTAGGAGGGATCGAAGATCAAGCAGAGGTGAAAGCACAGATGGAGAAGTAGCTCGCGAACTTCAATAATGCAAAATAGGGCGGAGTATCCTTACTGTTTGTTTCTGAAAATGAATGCCAGGTACATACGCAGCGAAAAAGTCGGTTTCATAATTACTAGTAGGCAGTGTGGACATAGATGTGGACTAGCGAAGAAGTCAGACTCCCTCTCCATTTCACTAAGGGTGGATGACCCTGCCAGAGCGTCATCTTTCCGCGATATACCTACCGATCATCTTTCCTTGTTATGTCGCAGCTATGAGTAGCCCAAATGTAAGTGCTCACCTCTCCTGCACAGAACCTGGTCTGTAGTCTAACAAAAGCTTCTCACGATAGGTCGCTGGTGAAAAGGTCCCCAAAGGGTGGACTATCGATCCAATGCTGCTGGAGTCCAACTTGGTAGGAGACGGCATTATCCTTGCAAGGCGCTGCGGTCTGAAGAATCAAGTCACTATTATATGTACCAGCCCGGAATCCGGAGAATGCTACGGCGTGATCGCGTATGGAGGACGGCACTACTTGTCGAGCGATTTGGACATGTCCATTCCTGACATCCAAAAGCCGAAGACATTGGATGAGATCCTGGAAATGACACGGGATGATCGTCAGAAAGCTGTTGTCAACGAGTATCTCGAGCAGGTTATAACTGAGGAAGAATGACAGCAGGAGGAGAAACGGAAAGAAAACATTGCTAGGGAGGCGTGGGCCCAGAGAGATATTTTAGAACTATTTAGTTATTTAATCTCGCAGGTAATAAGCTAGGATGGTGTTTACTATTATTATAGCGATGCCGCTTTGGTCTTTTCTATTTAGATTATAAGTCCGAGTCCGGGGTTACTATATAGCGACGCTTCCGAGTCCCACGGCGGATATGGTTGATAGAACCGATATGTTGCTTTTGGGTCTCTCGTCTTGTCTCACTTGTTGTCTGGCCTAATTATTCTCGCGATCCCCCCAACCCCCGTCACGCGCCCTTGCACTCTACCTAAATCTATTATAAAGATTCTTTTATGTCAGTGTGATTTTATCCCTAGTCACCGTCTGACTAGTTCAGCATTGTTATAGTTATAGATAAAACAATTAGAAGCTACGAAAAGTTCCAAGTCGCTCTCGCATTAGATCCAGAGTAGATGATTAGATGTTTATCGCAGTGGCATAAATTCACATAATATTGAGATCGTCCCAGTTCCTTTAGACTAGCAACCTCCTTATGGAGCTCATTGACCTCTTTCCGCGATTCTTCCAGTTCCCTGCGATGGCTTCCACATCCTATGCTTCAGCCATGCGTTTGCATTCCACTATAAGCTCGGTATGGCTTCGAAGGACCATTTGGACGTAATCTGGGCGATATTGCGCCAGTCCCTGGCTTGGGCCTCCCCAAGGCCCAGTAGCCATTTCGCCTTCTGCAGCATTTTCTTGAGTTGCCATGGCCCCCTGGCATCTGGCGAACTAGGCCGAATCTCGTGGTGGGCGGGTCGGGTGCTGCGACGGGAGGGCGAGACGTGTCAGTGGACACGTTCGCTCCGTGCTCACTGCGTTTCGCTGGCATCTTGCCTCGCAAAGGGGGGTGAATGGTCCGTTAGCAGGCTGGGGGTACTTACCTCTCTCCTTTGAATGTGGGCTCACCGCGGTCTTGAATCCGTGGGGATCACATAGTTAGTTACTTCAGCGCTTTAGTCATACCTACCAAGCCCTCCAACCTGCCACAATACCTACAGATACATCCAGTGACGACAATAAATTACATTGCGTATCATGCTGTATGAGCAATTCACAGTAGTCTAGAATCTTTCATAAAATTACGAATAGTTCAAGTAGAAGCGGGGTCAGATGGATTTCGCGCATTCCGACTACATGTTATCTTTCTTCCGACATTCCCCCCGGATCATGCAGTGATCAAGTATAGAGTAGGACAAAGAAAGAACATGTCCCTCAAGAAAATACTTGCTTCAAAACCCTGGGTCGGCTTCGATTTAGACGACACACTCCAGGAATTTCGACGAGCTTCGGGCCACGCTTCAACTTGCGTCTTCGAGACTATCCACGCCTCTAACAGCCAAATCAGCACAAATACCCTTAGAACCACGTACCAGACTATCCTACGTGATGCAACTGCAGACGCCTTCACGGATGGCAGGACCTCAAACGAGTACCGACGCCAAAGATTTGGTCGTCTTCTCCACGAGCACGGGATCATAGACTCCAATTATTCTTCCGATCTGAAAAGTCCATTACTAGATCGTCTGGTAGAAGTTTACCACAATAATCTGCGCGAGAGTTTGGCCCTTAAACCTGGTGTTTTGCAACTCCTTCAGACTCTGCAGCACGCAGGGAAGAAGATAATTGTCATCACTGAGGGCCCCGCAGATGGACAAGAATGGACAGCGCAAGAGCTTGGAATCCGGCCCTATATCGATTATCTTGTTACGATGAAGGAGGTTGGCAGGTCAAAGATTGATGGGCTGTTTGGAGTTGTGTTGGCGAGTTATGATATCGCGGCTGAAGAACTTGTTTACTTCGGCGATAATGAGGTTCGCGATGTCCAGGCCGCGCGGGACGAGGGAGTTCTGGCTGTACTCTATGATGAGAAACAAGAATCTTGCTTAGACGAGAAAAATGCCTTGCGAGTCAATTCGTGGAATACGGTAGAAGAGATCTTTAAATATGGAGAGTAAATATAAACAGTCAATTTGATCTAGGCATAAAAAAACAAAAAACAAAAAGAAAACCAGCCAGGTCACCTTTTTAGGTTTCTCCTATGTCGCGCTCAAATGTCGCTTGGAATGTTTAGAGCATCAATAGTAAGCAAATTCGTAGGTGGCAACAGGCAGATTGACATGGTACGTAGTACAAGAGTTTAGGATAGTTTTACGGAAATTGATCACCGTATTCTGCAATGATCCACTTGCAAAATTCCAACCATTCACCCCTCCATTCAGCAACCCGTGCTCTGCGAATGGATCCAGCCTGCTCGCCCATCGTCTCACAGTTTCCATGATCATCTGCAAATGCAGTGTACAGAATACTTGTCTCTACGATATCGCCGAGACCCTCCAGTCCCACAGCATCAAAGCTATTTAATATCTGCCAGAAATCACAGCTGACACGGGTTCCGATATGCCCAAACGCTCCGGGGGTATCGCTGGACAACGCCACGGCGACGCCGTTTGCCAACAATGCTGGCACTGGGTGGCTAGAGGCACTACTATTGAGCCGAAGGAGTTCGTTGCTGATTGGACATACTTCAATGCAGATATCCCGAGACTTTACCTCACTGATGATCAATGGGTGTTGGAACAGCGAATATCCATGGCCGATCCGCTTGGTACCCAGCAGCACAGCATCAAGGAGATTCAGATCATGGCGGTCTCCGTCGCCTCTGACCTCACCCGCGTGGAAAAAGAAGGGAATGTCATACCCTCTGTTGTTGCATTCCTGTCGAAACCACAGAAGGGATGGCAGATGCTCTTCCAATGTACGACCCAATCCTTCCTGGCCGACAAGATCGTAGCCCGCAACTAAACGTGGAAACTGGGCCTTCGCTGCAAGGCAGTTCATCATGTCGCGCCGAATGAACTCATCATCTTGGCGGCGATGACACGTCCAGATGATTCGAGAACCCCAGAATGGCGCACCATAGTGCGAGAGCCGAAATTGAGCCAATTCTTCTTCGAATATGCGAAGTAGATCCAGATGCGTGCCTGCCGATCCATTGGCGAGTTGGAAGGGCGCAAGAAAAACCACTCTGAGGTCAATCCAACGGATGTTGTCAGTAAGAGCTTCGAAAAACATTCGGTGTACGAATTGACGAAATATCGGTTCGTAGAAGATAAGACCGTTAGGTATTTGGAAAATAGACTCGAAGCGACACCAGATTTCGTCGACCCCTTCATGATGGCGGAGGCAATCATCCAGGGAAAATGTAATCCTAGAGACAAGATGGGATACTAGCCCCTCATGACCCCCAAATGGATACACTTTCGCTGCGCAAGTCAGTGGTGTCCACGTGCCTGGGATATACGATGGAGAAAATATATTGAAGTTTTCTGCTTGCGAGGGTTCAGGAAGATAGGCAAATTCAATGAGAGCCGCTTGAAACTCGTCGGGTGACGTAAGGGGTCTGTCAGATTTCATATGAATGCCAGGTGTTTCCAATGCCGTTTCAATGAGCCAACGCACTATTCATGTTAGGGGTGCTTATTATACGGCGAGGGCTATCTTACGTACTATCAACCATGCCGTCGATATGAGCATGGAGCAATGCACCTTTAGGCAATCGCTTGACAATTTGCCACAATCTTGTTTCTTGAATCGTATCCTTGGCCGTTTCGAACGGCCAAGCACTCCTGAAACCTTTCTTCCGAATGACACCACGTTTGCCTATTTTGTTTTTTCCACTTCCCTTCAACGAAAAAGAGGCATATTCTAAACGCTTCTCAAATATGTCGGTATCCAAAATCGAAAAACGGCTTGATTTCCTTCGAGAGGCGGAACAACTCAAAAGCGTTATTCGAAGCGCACACACCTCCAAGGGTCGAAACGAGAGCACCGCGGAACACACATGGCGACTTTGCCTCATGGCGATGGTGTTTGAGGATGAACTTACCAACCTTGATATTTTGAAAGTCCTCAAAATGTGCGTGGTTCATGATCTTGGCGAAGCCATCAATGGGGACGTTCCTGCTGTCTGCGCACAACAGTTCCCAAATAAATCTGAACAAGAACGGGCGGATATGCCTGCAACTAACGGACGCACTTGACGCGCCAATGAAAGACTCCATTCTCGCCCTATGGGAAGAATATGAAGCTGGCAATACACCGGAAGCAAAAGCGGTTAAGGCGATGGATAAATGGAGACGATTCTCCAACATACACAAGGCCAGAACCCGCCTGGATTTGACTACGAATTCAATCTGACCTATGGCAACCAATATACGAGTTCAGATCCTCTCTTCAAGGCTTTGCGTGAGATAATCGACAAGGACACAAGACATCAGATGGACACAGATTGCAAAAATTCTCACTAGGGAGTCTGGTCTGATTGCATCCAAATTAATTGCATATGGTGGAGTTTCTCTGTTGAACATGTCAGAATTATGTCTTCCGATCGAATGTACTCTCAGTCCTGCCACTGATGACGACCCAAACGCAGACCAAGAAGGCAAGGCAACGAGGACAGCAGCAAACGAATGATCATTTGTTATCAATAAGGCGCTGCAATGGTTTAAGGGATATATAGCTGCTAATGTCTTTTGTGAATCTACTGTCGAATATAACTAGTACACTTGTTGATGATCCCCCACCCTGAGACGAGAGTACGGCAATGTAAGGCCATTGATATTATACCAGCTCACTTTTTGAAGTATGGCTGTCAGTCTGTCTTTATTCTCGTTGGCCACCTGGACCTGGTAGCGATATAGCACCGCAAAAGCCTCCGCAGCATTGACCAATATCGATATGCAGGACAAAAAGCGCCCCCAGGTTGACTTTAAGTTGGCCAACAAATCAATCACCGAGCTGGCTACCAATCATTATTTATATTTTCTTTCTTACGTTTCGTTTGACGAGGCATGGCATGGAAGGCTACGGGAGCTGGGAGTCTTGAATACGCAGTTCGCGATGGCATTGAAGGAATCTGTCTACAGAGCCGAATACAAAAGCCTTCAGGATTTGATGGACGGTAATGATGCATCGGTTGGTCTTTCTAATTTCATTAAGGGGGGTATTTGTCATATGTTGTACTCTCTATACGCGTTGCGCCTTGGCTGATGGATGATGTTCTCAAACAACGGATCCTGATATCTTTGTGTTGTATGTTACATCTTCTTTTCTTTTACTGCAAGGAATATGTGCTACTCCTACAAAAGTTCCCGGAATTCCTATTCGTTTTATGGTTCTTGTATACATGTGGGTGTAGAAAAGAGATGGAGTTTGTCCAGTGTGCCGAGCGTCAAGGAATGAATATAAAATGTAAGTCTGTAAGAAAGAAGCCAGGTAAGGATTCTTCGAATTAAATAGCTAAAAAAAGAATATATACTCGTCAAACGTATATATACTTAGTCTAGGGGTTTTAATTTGATAGCTAATATGTCATCTTCGGTTAAGTATATATACGTACGGAAGGCGGTTATTAAAATAGGCTTTCTCATACTAAAGGACTTACAATGCTAGTATAGCAACGCCCCTCCGTAAAGTGTTAATTCTCTTTCTTGCTAAGAGGCATATAGCTGGGATCCCACGGACTGAAGTGGGCAAGGGTTACTGGGTTAATAGACATATCGTCCTGTGTAGCTGGAAGTCCTAAGTACTGTTTCATGCTATCATCCGAGTTAGATATACCCAGAGACGATAGAAGAGTAGCATACATACCTACCGAGCAAAAAGCTATGGACGCCAAGACCGTTGCCTTTCTTGTTCTAGTAGGTGATCAGTGCCGCCCTGAGGTCGCGCGACCAGTGTGAGTGGGCGAGCACTAGGGGTGAGTCGCTACCTATCCACTTACAGCTGCTACATGTAGTGGCTTTGCTTTCTTTTTCAGCCCTCTCTGCCCCTTCCATGGAACCAAGTTTTTGTGATCTCTGCCGAGGGTTACCGCCCAACACTTCCCAACGACAGTTGGACGTGTTCGCATCATGATGATTTACTGATAGGTGGATCTTGTAGAACCACGTCGCGAGTGAGCGCAAAGACAGCCGGATTAACCTGGGATATTACTGTAAATCTATAGTCGGATTTGTAGGTTACAGCGTTAATATTAAAATTATTTATTCCTATCTTTTCATCGTTCCCTTCATATTAGATTCATCAGGGTATAGCTATATATAGGAGGCAGCTAGTTAGGGGAATCAATACCATGGTTTAGATGATATATGGCGTATACCAATTAGATGTCAAGTCAACGCGTTCCAGGCAACTCTTTTTTCCTAATTATTTCTTCCAGCAAATATATGCGTGCTTGGCATCGAGGGCGACAAAACAGTCGGAAAGTGATGGCTAACCAACAGAGCTGCGCCGCAAAGCTACCGCAGATACCGACCGGGGCATGGGTGGCGAAAATTGAGACGTTGAGAATCTTAGTTTCAAACACAGGAAGAATTAAAAGTGACTTGAGTTTAGTAAATACACTATGCGGAGAAAAAGGATACTATTTCTTATAGAAACCAGCTGCTCTCCCGGAGAAGGGCAGCTTCGATTATCACCTCTAACACAGCCAGACTCTGGTGATACTCCCCTCAATGGTGCTGTCATGGCGTATGATCTTCCATCTGTTTAATAAGAGGACTAGCTTTCCGAATTTTATGGCCGTAAAAGTAGAAAACCACCGGAATCGAGATGCACGCGGCTTCGACAATACCGAGAAGCGTACTTGCCCAATTCAGTCCGAGAGTCCCGTACATTGAGGGACCTGCAAGCGGAAGACATGCTCCCATGATACTCCGTAATAGCATATTCCCTGCAAGCGCGGACGCTGCGTAAATGCCATAGGAACGGGCAAGATAGTTGGAGGCGTAAATAAAGACACATGCATTCCCAGCTCCAAAGGGAACACCGGCGATGATAGGAACGATCCAGTGAATGTTGGAAGTACAATCCCAAGAAAGCCACAACTGTCCAAAGGCTAGGAGAGTAGCACCGAAGCCAACGATGCTGACCATAGCCTCCGGTGGTACAATACCGTTCTCTGATTTCAGATGAAGGTTGATCAACTCGCGAAAGAAGGGTTCGCACGCAATTGCTATCATAACCCCTACTCCAATACCAACGAATGAAAGGCCACCAATCCCCGGTGACCATCCACGCTCCTGCTGGAAAGCAATCGGATAAGCCACGAAGCATAGGTAGAGCCCGCCATAGACGAGTGCAACATAAATATCCCAGAATATACTGTTGGAGAGTTAGACGACGATCCTCTATCGGAGGAGGGAAAAAGTGTCTCACCAAATTGGTTCCGTTAGAAGCATGAGAAAAGGCCGACTGAGATTTGCTTGCAGCAGTGACGTGAAATCCTGTGCACCATCATAACATGTCGACCACTTTGGGTTTTGCGTTTCTTTCTTCTTTCGTTCTGCGCGCCTTCCCAGGATATTGCCTGATCTGTATTAATAACCAGTGATGCCTCCAAAAGGGAGTCAAAATATTCAAGATTCAGCTGAACGGGAGACGGAGTTTTGTTATCCTTTGGTGCTGTAGGGAGAGACCGCACGCGTCCATAATGTTCCGCACACAATTCTGCAGTGACAACCAAATAGAATATCTTCATACCCAGAAACATGCTAGCGGGTATAGACCTGAATTCGTGGAGAAATGATCAATTTTACGGGGGGTGACAGAAGACCCCGAGGTTAGACCAGATTAGGAAGTCGTCTGACCCACAATCTTTAGATAGCTTGCAGATAGCCTAGCACTTAGAAGAATCAAGCGATTAATGATCAACTATTCGGTAGAGCCCACAGTTCCTTCTATCATTGGTCATATCCCCGAAGGCGATGGATACAGACAGGAGCTGGTTATAAGCGGGGAGGTCATTTGCTTCATCATCATCGGAGAGGATTTCCAGAGTAAGGTTCACAATGTCCCGAGCAAGCAGGTTGACTAGGCCATCAAATTGATAGTTCTGAATACCTACTATGATGTTTCTCCCAGCAGTTATTTCTTGTTTCCTCGCGCGGGGGAGATATCTCAGCCGTTTTACCCAAGAGAAATAAACCTAACTTGAAATTTGCTTGGAGAAATCGCATGGGTTGCTCGATGTTTTTGAACACTCCTAGGTAGCTATTTCGCAACCTCGGAAGATCTTATGATTCGAGCCTGACAATGTTTCGCTGAATTTGATATCTGTGCAGTTCCTGCGTTTCCAGGATTGTTGTGTAATTGTAATATAAATACTTCGACCTATTTAATTACGTCTTTTGGCCATTCTCGGGTTCCTCGCGTTTCGCTTCATCTCTGCTGCCCATCTTTCCTTCATGTCCTCCAACCATTCCCTCACACCCCGACTGCTACTCCCAACCCGAATGAGACCATTTTTGACTCCTTGCCAACCAGCCATTGGCTGCGGCAGCAGCGTATGCTTTCCCCAACAAGATCTGGGCCACTCTCCGGGTCTTTGTGACCGTCCTTGGAGACCTAGACTTTTGTAACAGCTATTACAATAGTCTGTGTTGGGACAATCCACGCAGAAATACCAGGGCTCGGACTCCAAGTCCCACTGTTTGAGATTCTTCTCTGAGCATGGCCCCATACATTGGATCGTGGAACCGTTGCCCGCATTCACTTCAACAAGGCTGCTGACACTGCAAGTGGTGGTCGCTGAGTTTGACTGTTCTCCCTCGGCCGAGCTCCATGGGCTCTTGTCGTCCTGTATGCTGGTTTCGCTGACTTGTTGGCTTAATGTGGCCCCAGTCACATTCGAAACAGAGGTGGGGCTCTTGGCCAGATCCGCCGTGGGACTTGTAGCATTGCTGAGACTTGATTCAGGGGCAATTGACATATCTTCGTTCCCGGAATAGATTGGGGAAGACAGTGTGTCCCGATAGTCCTCATCACTGACACCCAGCGCGTCTGCGTTGGCCCTGTCAAAGATGAGAGACACAGAGATACCAGCGTCCTTGTGAAGTCCCCCAAAATGCAGTACCTTGGCCAACGCCCGGAAAGCAGCCATGTCATTATCGTCCACCCAGTCCTCTAGATCGGCAATACAGATTTGGAATGCACGATCTGCATGACGGTTGGCATCGTGCTTGTTTCCTATCTCCCTGTACATCTTAGCAACGGTAATGAGTGCACACGCTCTAACGGATGATTCAATGACATCCGCCACCCGGGGGTGATAGATCAGATCAGCGGCTACTTTGCACAGCGAGCGCTTGGCACCAAGAAGCCAGCACTTGCTGAGCCTCTCATAGTAAATATCAAATCTCTCTGATATGATAGTACTGAGGAGCGTAGAGTCAAATTGTAGCGACTCATCCTGCTTTGCGGCCTCGAGGATGCGGTTCAGGATGTCCTCGCCCATCTTGAGAGCCTGGCAATCCCGCCGGTAGATGACAGCCAACTCGTAAAGCATCACACAGGTCTCATGGAATAGGCCCCTGTTAGCCCAGTAGCAAATTGCGGAGTCGTAGACCTGAATGACCATGTCGGTACTTCCTGTCGCTGCAGATGCGATGCGCAACCTGTCGTCCCTGTTGATGTATCTGCACCGATTCATCAACCACACGGCCATAAAAAGGGGTGTTTGTTCTTTTATCTGTCCTTCAATAGCCTGGATGACATTGGAATAATCCTTGTTATCAGTGTAGATTTGCACAAGAACAGTCAAGAAAAAGCCCATTCCACGACACCCTTTAAGAAATTTGTTACTCAGTGCTTTTACGCAAATCCTGCGCGCTCTTTCAAAGTCCCCAAGAGCCTCACAGGCCTGAACATGAAGCATGTATGCCGATTTGCACTTCTCCGGATTCAGATTTGGCCGTAAAGCAGCGTCTGAGGCATCGAGATACTCAAGTGCTTCTCTTGTGTACATCTGGACCTTTTTCCAGCTGCCAATATCTGAGCCATGGCATTTGGAATTGGGGTTGTAGCACTCCGCAAGACTCAGCATTGAGTAAAGCCTTTCTGCGTACATTGACTCATCTAGCGCATGATTCTTCTCATAAAGAAATACAGCGTAATCCTGATCCGCTTTACGAGGTGACTCGTGGAGGAGCAATGCTGCTGCCAGTCGTGCCTGGGCGAAGATTGTCCATGATTCCCTGCATTGGCCAAGCATGTCACCAGCAACCTTGGCATTGATGCCATCGTATTCACGAGACCAGTGCGGGAAGCATGAAGTCTGCATAGAGGTCAGATATCGGGTTCAAAAGTATTGTTGGGAGGAAGGGGGGGGGGGGGGGGGGGGGGGGGGGGGGCTCTAGCCTACATACAGTACAAAACGCACGATAAGCAAGTTTGTAAGGTACCTTGGCCTCCTGGATATTTATTTTCTGTGCCCAGCTTCGCAAATGACCCTTCGCCAAAGACTCCAAAATGGTGTGGGGCTGCTCTGCCACTCGCTCGGCCCAGTCAAGGATGGGCGAGGGGAGATGCAATTGACTGCCTGATTTTCTATTGCGGACACATAGCTCATTCGCCCACTTTGAGATGAGAATGGCGGTCCCATTGGGTGCGCGATATTTCACTCTGTTAGGTTCTTGTCCTGGCGCTGTGTTTTCTGGACACTCATAAAGATCGAAGTCAATCTGGCTACCCGGGTTTCGAGATTGGACCTGTTCAAAAACAGAGCTTGCACCGGTTTTGTTGGATAGCAGCTTATACAAGGCAGTACAGACCTTGATCACATCCTCATCACGGATTTTGGTTGGCCCAGAATTCGCCTCTTTGGCATCGGTAGTCTCACCCTGATGTCTTCCAATTGACATAATATCCCTCTTCGACCTCCCTTTCCCGTTTCTTGAGGCGGTATTTCTTCCATCGGTGACAAGGTCAATGTCTCTCAAATGACTAACGATATGGAAGGCTGCATATTCGTGGACCGAGTCAACCTCCGAGTTTTCTTCGTTGCATAGAACGTCGCAAAGTGTCATGAAAATATTCTGTTTGGCCATATTTGGATTTTCAAACATTCTCTTGCCATTTTGGATGCTCTCCCTGACTGAACTCCGCCGGAATGCAACATATTCGTACTTTCTGGCAGGTGGCTTCTCCCAATTCGTGGGCTTGGGGTCCACGGGATAGTCTGGCTGGGAACACCAGTATAGTTTGGAGTCTACAGCCGGGGCAGCCAGATTCGGTGGAAGCATCTGCTGAGTAAAAAGTATGCTACGAATGGTCAGCTAATTGCAATGGACTTTTTTGTCGAAATTGGTATACGTACGTGCGACAGCGACGGAGCACCTCATCTATCTCAAGGCCAGCCAGCCTCTTGTCGCGACGTAGGGCCATGTCAAGTTCGTATACAGATACACTCTGCTTGGCAAATGCACAGCACCACACTAGTCGCTTGACGGCTGCCTTAAGTCTCTCCGGCTTGCCACTTAATTCGGTTTCTAAGAGCGTGAGGTCATCTGATTCTCTGTCATGGACAATGCTCCTGAAGGTTGGCCTGTCAGGGAGCGTTTCATCGAGCAATTCAAGTTTTGATTCAAGGTTTGACAGATTGCCATCTAATCATCATATTAAATGATATTTGTGAGCAATAACCTTCTGTCGAGCCCGATGTGTCTAAGGGGATGGCTCATACCTCTGCACGAAAAGATTAAGTAGTCTACCATATGATGCCACTTCTCCTGGGTGTCCATAATCGGAGCAAGGTTATCATAATCCTGTTTTCGCGATATGAAAAGTTGTCGCACGACGCTCTCGTAATCAAGCGTGCTCATTTGAATAATCCGCTGAGCGCCATCATCCGGAATGGACCGCTTGACGTCTTCCTCTGTACCAGTCCAAGTAAAAAGTATCCAGATTCGATGCTGGTTACCCTCTAAGGTCTGAGAAAAGAGATTCAACAACTCCTTGCGCTCCTCTGGTTGCATTTCCGTTAGCCCATCAAGAAGAATAAAGAGTTTATCCGATGACGATGATCGTTTGCTGAATCGCTTCAGAATGAGGTCTTTCCAGACTTTCGCCGGATCATTTGAATGCAGCTCAGGATTTGTAGCTACAGTATCACACCACTTTGGATCTTGAGCAGCGATTTGGAAGAGAATAGAGGCTATGACGCCGGATAAGTTCTGGAAGTGACGGAACCCAGGCTCAAACAAGAAGTAGGTCATCACCAGCTGTTGTCGCGCCGCCTGCTTTTCGGCAAGTGAGTGCTTCCGCTCCATGGTCTGAGGTATCAACTCATAGCAATAGGACGTGAGGAAAGTTTTACCCACGCCGTCACCGCCTATGACGTGAAGAAACGGCCCTTTAATTGGTTGCTCAAGCCACTCTTTATATGTTGGGTCGTTCCCCAGCCATTTGAACACCTCGTGAACCATCCTGCTCACATTAGTATCCATTCGTGTTGCCATATGTGACATGAGCGTCAGATTAAGGTTGAGCTTGCTTTGTAGAGCGGATGCAAGTTTGTCAAGTACATTCCCCTTGTTGGTCAGATTTGACACACTACTCAACAAGATGGACTGCTGCATTTTGGTGTTGGTGTTCTTAATCATCCAGTTCACACCTTCTCTGATCTCCTTGGCATCGTTGGCTGTCTCGAACCGAAGGGATTCGTTGAATTCGGTGATGGCTTTCTCCACTTTGGTGCATTCTGTTGTGGTTTTGTCGACATCGATATTCAAAAGCTTCTTGCTCCACATTTCTGTCGCCCATCGCGTTTCTAGTCAGCATGATCTCTAAGCCGGGTGGTCGGATTTCACTGTACTCAGGCGTGACTGCGCGCGAATATCTGCGCCCACGTAGGAGCAAAATTGCAGCATGGCAATAAATACTCCCACCAGGGCTTCCTTGGCGGTTAATGTGATGATGGCATGATTTTCAAAGACATTGATACTTTTCATCGCTTTCGAGATAGACTCGAATGTGTCGTCGATTGCAGTAAGGTCTTGGCTAACCGCGTTGACAGCCTAGGAAATATTAGTCTGGCCACATGCGAACTGATACCAGTAGATCCGCTCTTACATCGATCAGGTATATTATACCAGCCATTAATATATCAACCGGTTGTGCGTACTATATAAGATAAGGTCAGTCTGTGCTCTCTTAGCGCCGCGCTCATTCAAGCGCTGTTTTGACCGAGCAGATCATAGGGAGGATTAAAGGTGCTTTACAGTGCCGCTTGAATGGCTTTGCACAAAAGAGCATGCTTGTTGAGCCCAGTTGAGACAGGTTTGGACGTTTTCTCGGATGTTACGGTCGCGCGCCTGTTCGGCTGGCGTTCTTGCCTCGTCTGGATGCCTCCATTCGCGGAATATGAGTTTGCTCTGGGCGATGGGTGTGCGAGCTTCGCTAAAACCGGACAGGTTCTTTTGCTTTTCAGGGTCAAACTTTAGATCTGGTTTCACTTTCGCGTAGGCACTGTCCCATAGTTCATCCATAGACGCCTCGCCATACTCGTTTGCTTCGTCCTCATGCTTTTTGCCCATGAGGCCCTTGAGATCCTTCATTGTGGTACTCTGGTCAGGTGAAGATTCAAAGGGCTAAGGCAAAATATTTCACGAGAAGGTCGGACATCTAGCGCAGGTTTGCATGAGCTGAAAAAGGCGCAGCTGGAATAGCGATCGCCAGTTTAGATGTCTTTTTTAGGCAGTGGGGCTTGGAGCTGAGCGTACTGAACCGATTTGACAGGTCGATATGACGATCCAAAAGGCTCGGGTAACAATTCGACTACTCTGAGTAGAGAGTAGTATAGTAACATGCAGGAGTTCAAGCAAACAAGACAGGCAAACCAGTTTGTCGCGACTGTGGAAGTGTACTATTAAACCTACGGACCATAATTTTGTGGAGCCAACAATTAATAAGAGTTCAACTGATAATTTTTCCCGGCGAGAATATTAATATTTCGATTTATTAGATCAATTCATCGATCTTTGTTTTTTTTTCTTTTCTAAAAAGGGGGAAGTAAACCAAAGAGGGTCTTTCCCACAGTCTTCACCATTTGATGATTATTGGATTGGCAAAGTGGATGGTTCCACGCAACATTCAGCTGAATTGATCGAGATTAAAGCATCTACCATAACTGAACATTATATTGCCCAGTGTCTATTGTTGTATACTCAACCAATTGATCTAATAAACATTCATGATTATCAGGAGCTCTTTTCTGATCTTCAACCTCTCTCTCGTGATATGCAAGTTCACCATATCCGCGTCTTATCCTTTCACTTGGAGCTGGGAAATAAATTGCTTGATTTCCGATTAGCGACATAATACTTTTGATTGTGCTTTCCTAGGAGCCAATTACACGTTACTTCAAATGACGCTCAACAAGAAAAACAATTACGGGAGGTACTTTAGCACGGAAAAGATTAGTTGATCGACAATATTTTCTGCACCTAAATTGACGGTCCGTGCCTTTCCTAATACCTCAGCATCCCCTAGGTCTCTTAGAGGCAAGAAATTATTTCGACCCACCTCAACTTATCGCCGCTAAAACCTAACCATCGGACTAAACCGGAGAACCTGAATCCACAAACCTCATGATATAGTATTGTTCATTGTACTATAGTATCTTTGTACAGAGTACAGAGTGACATACCCGCTTATTACCTCCTTATAAGCTAGAAAAGGCTGTAAATTAGCTTAACCAATAAGATAATCACACACTCTCTAGAACTTCAGAATAAGATAGGAAGTAGCTATTCTCTACTAAGAAGCTAAACTAGATAACTATTGTAAGGTGCAGCACTGCACTTCTAGAGTGAGGCACTTGGTTCCCTTAGGTGTAAGCACCGAAAAGGCGGGATACCTGTGGTACTACTGCGGGGCGCTATGAGATCTAGGGGCGAGGTATTAGGGTTGAGGGTACTGTATGGAATGAAGAAAACTAATCGCTTACCTTCGCAATCGATCAAGGATCCCAATACGAAATACATTAAGCCAGCAGGGCTGATCTCCCGCTCTACTGACATGTCGCCTCGCTTGCGGGCCACTGGCTGACCGCGGGCAATCCGAGGTACAACTCGGTCTACGTTCTGTGTTGATCCGCCACCTTGGTAGCGCTGTATAGCCCTAAGACTGCCCATAGAGTCCATCCGGCCACATATACCTGTTCTCGTGACGCAGGCACCTGTTTTAACGCTGGGATTATTGTGGAAAGGCGGCGAAGCGCCTGCTTGCATTTCTGGTATTAGGATTGTTATTTTTCTAGGTAGGCACCTTACCTGCCTAGCGCTAGTAGTAGAAGTATTACCTAAATACCTACGAAGGCGTAGATAATTTTTATGTTCGTAGTGCTTTCAATCGTTTGGCGAGACCTAGGTGCATCAAGATCTACACTTTCGGGCGACGCCAAGCATAGGTAGTGATCCGAGATCGGATAGACTTGAGAGTATTCCGAACAACGAATCATGTGAGTTCCACGGCTCGGAATGGGCTTGGCAATCAAATCGGTGGGTTCCGGTTCGCCGAAACCACCTTGGTCATCAATTACAAATGGGAGGAGTCCTTGGGTACTGCGTCATGATTGTATTAAGTCCGCTAAGGTCCGATGATATGGCTCTAAAGACTTACTCGTGTCCTCTGTATGCAGAAAGAGTCTGACTGTCTCACTTCATTGAACCAAGCTTTGGCAAGGGCAAATATGACCGACCTTTCCGCATCACGACAGATACCGCCCATTATTGGTGGCAAAGATGTTGAGACGACTCTCATTTTCAAAGTGAAGGAACCTGGCACGGAGCGTGTCGTGCATAAGGCCAGCCGTGCTACTCTCCCCGAAGTGAAAGCTGCATTGGAAACCCTAGGGGTATCCGATCCGAGCTAAAGCTTCCATACTCTTCTTTCATGTGCTTTCTAGTAAAGTTCATTTTATAACATGCCGGTGCCGAGGCTGATTACGGGCTGTAACGTAATTCCCAATTATTGTTATTATTACTATTATCATTGTTCAACAGGCTTTGCACCGAAGTTCAACGTAATTCTTGACACCTGGCGGCCAGATGAGGTGCATGATTCCTAGAACCTAAGTTAAGCATAGCTGGTGGAGCTGAAACCACTGGCAATGGTAAAATTACGCTCTACTCAATGCAACAATCAGTACAAGTTGCTAGGAACGCTGTTAAGCCAGGACATGTCGAAGAATTCCGGCATGTCAAGGCTATCCAAAACTGCTGCCGATAATCCCTCTCCTAATGAGAGCTCATGCTGAGCAGGATCATGCTCAGCAGGGGAGTGGTGCTGAGAAATGGCGGGTGCGGCAGAAGAGCTGACTTGTTCATACAGGAGCTCGAGTGCCACAATACATCTTTGAGCAGAGGAGCTGTACCTCTGGTACTTTTGAAGAATTTGGATGGCTCGCCGCCAGGACTGAGCAACAGATTCTTCGGTCAGTTCCGAGAGGACTGCGCGATGAAGAAGGCCTGCTATGAGAACTGTAGCTGCGGTGTAAATATCTAGTCCTTGTTAGATCTTATCAACAGCGGGAGAGATCATTGGATGCTTGAATTTACATAAGATGTTGTACCACCAGGAGGGAAGTAGGCCGATCGAATCATCGGATGGGAGGTGTGTATGAACCATGTCTATGAGGTCTTGCGCGGACTTTACACATATTATTGAGCACTGGAGAGCAAATCGTTGAGGAAGAGAGTAGTCGGATAATATTGAAGGCGCCCGGGTGTACATGTCGCAGTACTTTGATAGTATTGGACGCAAGAGGACCATTCGAACGTGGAAAAACCTGTCCATACTTAGTTGATATGTTGGCGGAAATGAAACGATTTCTTTCCGTACCTCAATCTTAACACAACGCTTTGTCGATTGATAATGTAGTTCTCGGAGTTCGATGGGCTGTTGAAATATTCAGGGAGACTTTCAGACCATGATGTAAGAGCGTACTCTAACTGAAATACAGTTAACTGTCCTTCGTAAAAAGATTTAGAGTAATACTTTTGCAGATCCTCGGGTCGGTCTGGTGGTGTCTGGTTCTTGTAGACGCTGAGTAGGATGTCATTCATGATTTCATACAGCTCCAGAGATTTGGCATAAAATGCAAAAAGCGATAGTCCTTGTTTATTTGAAGACGAAGCTGGCCCTGTCAAATCTGAATTATCTTCATCTGCCATTGTGGGCAGGGGAATATTGGCGGCTGCTTCTTTCGAAATCATCGCAGGACGACCGAGGATCAATGCAACCACACTGACTGACTTAGGACAAGTTTCATTGGAGCCCAGATATTGACTTACCGATCCATAAGAACACAACCATGCCAGATTCTCCTCGCAAGCTCTCTTCCTTGGAGACTGTCCAGATGCGAACTTGTCTCTGGCAGATGAAGACCCAAACCCTGAGCACTACGAATTGCCATGCCGGTAACCATCCAGCATTGGTCGGCATAATCTGTACTTTGAAGATATTGTGCCATAAGAAGCAAGCACTGGATCAATGAAGTAGATCCAGTCTGCCACAAATTAAATTGCAGAAGATCTTTGGCGCGAGAAAAGAAGCTATTAGCCTCTGCTGCCCGGTCTTCGGGGTTGATAGACTCGGAAAGCTGACAGCCCAGCGCGAAAATGACGTTGAATTTGCACATCAGCATGTCCTCGTCGCGCGGAGAGTTCTCTTCTCCATTCCAAATTTTCAGATAGTCAGCACCCAGCTGTTCTTTATCAACGAAGGGATAAAGAGGGAAGACAATATTCCAGTAGATTTCCATCAACTGGTCTGCCACCCGCCGTCGAGGTAGGACATGGTTGCTCATTGACGACAAAGCCGATGACGGTTCTTTTGCCGCGGGAGGAGGAAACAGCAAGGGACCTGTGTTTGGGGTTCCCGAAGGCACTTCCTTGTTCACTGCGATTTTGATCTGCTGCATGAACCCCGCTGCACTTGAATTGCCGAAAAATCCATTGGGTGGTTGTCTTTCATCCGCTGCCACTTCTCCCACCATGGCGTTGACTCCAATTGAGCTATTGATATGTCGCTGCTGACCAATGGATCTAAGCTGCACATTACGAGAAAAAGCAGGTGAGATGGGATCACGGTAAGCTGGTACTGGCCGACCCACGGAAGATGTACCAGCTTCTCCTTCGAAAGGTGGGTGTTCGCTTCGTGCTGCTGTCTGGACATGGCGTCGGCTCTGTCCCTGTGGGACCTGAGGGTTTGCTCCGGCATTAATAGTCCTCCTGGAGCTGCACCTGTCAACAATTCTTTCATCATTGCGTTGTGTCGTACGCCTGAGCGGCAAGATACTTACTCGCGCCCGCGATCTCCGCTTCGACCCGAGGACTTTTCCGAATACAAGCAATTCGCATTGACCCCATGATGCTCGGCTTGGCTCAAGCATGGTCCACATGCTAAGTGAACTCGGTCAGTACGAATAATGATCCAGTGGGGGTTGAGATTACCCGGTCGTTGTCCATCGCACCGGACTTTCCGGGCTCGGCATTCCTCACACGCTACTGCGATCTTGCGTCGTTTTTGTTGGCGGGGTGGTGGGGCTGCATACGATGCTGGAATAGACAGAACATTCCAGTTTTGATAGACCATATTGGATATTATTATTGAGACAACTGTGTGGGTTGACGACTCGGAGTCGGAGCAGTTTGATGAGGAAATTCACAGACCCGGTCACCCGGCGGAACGAAGTGCCGTTCTGCCCGAACATTCCGATTCCGTTCCGGGCTTGGCTCGTTTGGCGATGGATTTATTTGCTTTTATACGCGATATGCCCTAGGGCAGGTCGCAAATTAGTGGTATATTTTCCTTATTGTTTATTTGATATCTCGATTGCAGCAATCGTATAGCTTCCACCATGTCTTGGTCTCGACTGATTCGTTTTATCGATGCATCTGGTGTCACTCGCTTCGGAGAGCCCGAAATCAAGGAGGCGACTAAGTTGGTAGATGAATGCCAGGCTGGTCGTCTATATGCTCGAGAATTTGTCGGAAACGAACCCTTTTCTCTTACTGAGGGCTCTGAACGCGTCCTTGTCAAGGAGATTCTGGGCGTCCTTCGCCCATCCGATGTTCCGATCATCCGCTGTGTGGGACTGAACTACATGAAGCACAGTAAGGACCCTTGAAACGATATCACGGTATACGGCACTAATTGCTGCAGTCAAGGAAGGTGGCCGCAACCCACCCCCGCACCCTTCCATCTTCATCAAGCCCTCCTCGTCCATTGCCTCCTATAATGAGGAAGTTCCGATCTCTAAGATTGCGCAAGATTCGGTGGACTATGAGGGTGAACTGGTGAGTTGAGTATTCCAATTGTGTGATTTGCTCATAGCTAATATTTTCGTAACACAGTCCATTGTAATTGGAAAGACTGGCAAGAATATCCCGAAGGAGAACGCACTCGAATACATCGCTGGATTCGTTGCCTCCAATGACGTTTCATGCCGATCCTGGCAAAAGGACCCGGCCAAGGCTGGAGGTGTTCCTCAGTGGTGCTTTAGCAAGGGCTTTGATAAATACGCCCCTCTTGGCCCTATGCTTGTGTCTCCTACGGTATGTTCCACCCTGTCATCCTTGGGTTGAGTGTGTTCAGTCTAACATATATTAAATAGGTCGTCGGTGCTGCGGACAACCTTTCTCTGCAAACATTCGTCAACGGGGAACTCCGTCAAGACACAAACACCAATGACCTGCTGTTCAATGTGCCTCACATTGTGAGCTTCATTAGTCAGGGTACTACGCTCGAGAAGGGCACTGTCATCATGACTGGTACCCCGGCTGGCGTGGCAATGGGTATGAACCCTCCTCAATATTTGAAGTCTGGGGATGTGGTCGAGGTATCCATTGAGAAGCTTGGGTCCACAAAGAATGTTATGGCTTTTGAATAAATAACTGGTTTTTGGAAATTTTATTTGTACTGTGTGGGAAAGTAAACGTCATTTGAATAATTGACTAAATGGTTTTTGAATAAATGACTGGTTTTTGGAAATTTCATGTGCATTGTCTGGGAAAGTCAATGTCATAACGAAGGGCACTTTAAAATACACCAACAATTGAACTGATCAATTTATGAGCGTTATTCTACAAGGTTCGATCTATAAAAATCTATCTAATTAGGCATCCCTGGTGTCTACAAAATGGCATAAATATTAGAGAAAAAAAGTGAAGTTACTCGGATTGAGGTATGCACAGCCTTGGAGGTCGTAGCTACGAGATCTATCATCTATCGCGATAAATCATAGATTTATGACAAGTAAGCTTCTATTTCATTTTATTTAAGGGTTTGCTCGTCCACGTTATTAGAATATGAATGATCATGAAGACACTCGTGTTCCAAGGTAATATTTAATACTTCATCAACATTGGGCACGATCAGAGCTCCGATACATTGAAATAAAGACGTTCGGATTTCAAGGCAAGTATACAAGAACAATTTCCCCTCTGAGGGCCGGATGTCCAAACATCAACTCAAATTTCTCTGTCCTTGCTTCATCTCAACAAGCCCAGTGACTCCAACATAGGACGATCGTTAATCGCAAACAGGTAGGCAGGCCCAGACGACGCACAAGTATGCTGTAGCTGACTCCAAGCAGGCACAGCAAACGTATCCTTGTCCTTCCATTCTATCTCCGTAGTCTGTCCATCTACCGTAACAATAGTTGTCTTTCCCTCGCCACTTTTGACATGGTAGATATACGAGCAAGTCTTTTGCAGAGTCGCTGTGGTGTAGCCCGCCGCCAGTCGCTCTGCCTGTGCGCTGATCGTGTCGGAGAGATGGGCCTTTCCTTGGCGACTGTAATGGTGGATAGCGTGTGGAAGTTTGGCATCGTCCAAGAGAGATTGTACATTTTTCCAAGGAAATCGGAATTGACTATCCTGAGCGGGCCTGCACATTGTATTAGCCAGTATGTTCCCTCTCCAATACATGGTTAGGAACGTCAAGTATTCACAATGATGGATAGCATTTCTCGGTGAAGTTTTCTGCAAAGTTGACAGGTATGTTGCGGAAAAGTGGCAAGTCCAAACCGTCAAGCCAAATCATTGGACCCGTGCCCTCGTTTCCATGATCGTGCCAACACCACGAGGGGTTCAGAATGACATCTCCTGCTTCCATGGGGATCTTCTGTCCTTCAACAGCAGTAAATCCATGTTTTCCTTCGATGATGAAGCGTAGTGCAAAAGCAACATGGCGATGGGCTGGTGCCGTTTCTCCCGGAAGAACGAGCTGTAGACCTGCATAGATGGTATCCGTCGTGTAAGGTGCCTCTGGTTAGAAACAAGTCAGTCCACTTGGGTTTCTCTCTTAGTATTCCCATGGTGCAATACCCAAGCCCTTATTGACAAGCATCAGCACTCGTCTCTCGGCCTCTTCAGCGCCAATCATTTCTCCCGCTTTCATCAAGTTCGGTCTCATGTCACCATACCGCCAAGTTGAGGGGACGGCATGGGGGTTTGGGTGCGGGGGAACCATTTGGTGAAGCACTGTCCAAAGAGGAGCAAAGCTTTTCTCTTCAGCCGCCTGGTGGAAGCCTTCCTCCAGAGGCGGGACTGGGGTCGTCTTTGATGCCATTGCTCAGGGTCACAGGGGTTTCCAAGGTTTCTGACTATTCATATGACCTCGAGATGTGTTGCATGTAGGTAGCCGTGAAGTGCAAGTGTGATGGTAAATTGAGCTAAGGTTGAGGGCAAGGCTGGAGAGAACCTTAGAATGGGTAATCCGGGGCCCCGGGGCTCAATATATATCCATTCTTATATGAGGCGACGGGTATTACAGGGGATGGAGTATGTCCAACCAGCTACATATGCATATTGGCATAGCAGAGCCGGTATTAGTAGTCACGATGTCGCCCAGGTCATGATGTGTGCCGAATACCACCCGGTAAAACTTTTGAGTTTCCGGTAATTTGCTTTTGGTTCCGATTGGATCGGCCCATACACCTTCTTTTACACCCGTGTGGCTCCGCGTATTCCGGTCGGTACGAACGTAGCAAGCCTGTGCTCTGGGGAAATGAATATGTGGTGGTGCTCAATAATTTACAACGAAGTAGGCAAAGCCAAAGTAGAGAAGGAGACGGGAGATGCTGCTGTGCCACATATGCACCTATTTTTCATACAATGATAATACCCTATTTATTTTAGTCCTTTTTATGAAAAAAAGGCAAAAATTAAACCAGTAAATTTAAATGGAAGATCATGCCTGGTCGCCGAGGCACCGTCCAGAAGGACTGTAGAACATCCCACAATCTAGATTATTGGAACACAAGGTAGACCAGACGCGGAAGACTATTCTCAAGGAAATTTGAAGGGAATTCTAGCTGGTGAATACTAACTACTGAGCCCAGACAATTCTCACGACGACCGCAGTTACACAGCAAGTTTTACCGATGAGGCATTGTTGCAAATGCCTTGACATTGTCTGGACTTCTCACCCAAGAAGGCTTAGATGAGGCAAAGAATTCTGCGCTTGGTGGCAATTTCTCTAGGCTAGTAGAAGCCTTAGCTATATCATAACAGAGGCAGTGCTTTGGAATGCGAAACTTACCCACCATCAAGCAGGGCTCCGCGCACGATAAAGTGCTCGCCACCATGGTTCATCGGAATTGTCCATAGAGTACATCCACATCTTGTGCAGAATTTCTTATGTTTCTCGGCCCCGCTGGTAGTCTTCTGGATGATCCAAGTGCCTTCACTGGCGTCCGAGTTGGTTTCAACGTGGATTTGATTTTTGCGGAATTTGGCACACTTAGACAGTTAGTACAGTAATCAGAAAGAAAATAATTAGCGAGACACATACAACTTGATATGGGGCACCTGCATTCTTTGCGCAGTCTTGACAATAGCAGATGAAAACTTTGTCAGGGCTGCCTTCAATTTCAAAGCTGATGCCTTCACATAAGCAGCTTCCGTGATAGGTAGGTTCTTCCATGATTGCTCCTTCAATGGCGCACAATTTGCTTGCGGAAAAACACTTGAAACTGAAGGATGGGTTCGATGCCTCTTGATATAATGGCCGTGGCTGCCGGAGCTAACACCATGGTTCCCACGACATCCCGAACATTCCGAACACCTTCGCAGGGGAACTAACTCGGTTACCGTCACGTTTTTTACGGATACCAGCTTACCAACTCCACATTTGATTGGAATTTTTATATCTTCAAATACAGATCAGTGTCATAGACTATAATACTAGGAGACCTACCTGTACTTCTGCCTATCGTTTTATCACATCCAGATCTATGTACACGTATTAACTCTACTAATTGGGCGCTTCTTCCATGTGTAATCTTAAGGTAAGGTCCATATAGAGGGTTGGTATCAAGACATCAAACTCCTACACGATAGTAGGATCGAGGTTAGTCCTAATGGATAGACTGCGGATGAAATAGGCCTTCGCTGGCTTAAAACTCTCTTTATTCCTGCTACTAGTAGCCGTATAACTGGAAGATATCGTCTTCTTATTCTTGACGGCCATGGTAGCCATCTTTGACATATAATATACCCTCCCCTTGTTAATTGAATAGGGATACCAGGCCGGTATTATCTCCTGCACCTGACTACAGTCATTACATGAACGAATTGAGCTCTGGAAATTGGACTAGTACTCCAATCATAGCCACTAGGATGTAGCCACCTTCATGGTCACCAGCCTGCGTTTGTCGGTCATCAGGTATACAGCCGCAGAGGAGGATGTATTGTAAGACATGGTTGGCAATGTGAGATGAAAGTTGGACCTGGGAGAGATATTGTCGCATTGGGCCGGGTGATGTAAAAGGCCACTACAGCGGAAGGTTCATAACTCTAATATATCACGGTACGATATTGGCACCTATGGTGAAAGAACCGTCTAGTCTCCCGTGAATAGAAAAGTCTATCATCGAGGGCATCATCAATACAAATTTCAATCGAAATAGGACGAGGAATGCGCTTACCTACGCCGGTGTGCTGCAGGAACTACATGGAACGAACTCAATAGACAAACACCATAATCAGCATGTTAAAGGGACCTGCTGCCCTTGCGTACCCGATTTGTGTACTCGGTTCCATCGCAAAGCCGATTGCCTGTGTGCTTTCCAAGGCACCCCTCTGACAACATATAGACCCCATTCCACTCCTTTTGTCAATTGATGCCAATCATGAAGTTCATGATTTGGATCACCCATACCGTACAACCAAGGGCCGTTGTATATCCAGAAAAGCTCCCCGGGACACATCGTCGAAGAGGGGCCTCCCGCCTTGCTATCGGCGTACTTTGAACTAAAACTTGGTAACGCCGTTTGACCTATTTAGCAAGCTCATTCTTGGCTACACAGTTGGGTATTAAACAGAGCCACAAACATATCGTTAATAAAAGGAATAAACAAAAAGAAGTAAAATATATAACATCCGGGATTCACTGGTGGTCACCGACCCAACTACTAACTGGCCGGCGTGTCGCTTGTGTGCGGTCTACAGGCGGGTGGGTGCCTCTAAACCGGCGACCCTGGCGATCGCCGGCGCTGCTGGGGATTTCTACTTATTCCATTTCCTTCGCTGTGTTTCCCATTGCATGTCCTGTTGACCGCTTCCCTTGTAACGCCGGTTGGCCTGGCCTCTGCGGCTAATCTTAATTACCCGGGGAATAGCCACATCTGCAAGGTCTGTCCTGCTAGTAGTTCTTGAATTCTAGTCTTGCGACTCAGCTGTCTAGAAGTCAGCAATACCAGTTTACATACCCCGTTTAGTTCTCAGTAACAAGCCTCCCTCCCAGACCATCGAAGATCCATTGTGAGCTCCATACACGTCTCCACTCTCCTCTTGCTGCGTACCTTTGCACAAAGTTGTCCCCTTGCAGAAACAGGCGCTATTCGCCATCCTCCTGATACCGCCTCCATGACCTAACCACAGGAATTTCCCTGAACGGATTGAGACCCCCCTCTCCAAGTATACCGGTGCGAATATCGAACAGGCAGTTACACCAGAACTACAGAGTATAAAGAAGAAGATAGCGCATTCTAGAACTCTTCAACATTGCATCTGCATACACCGGGGAAGGAGCTAGTCAGTGATCTAGCGGAACCCAAACACCGGGGGGAATTATAAGTCCTTGAAAGAATTAAATGGTCGCTCCCCCTAATTCAAACCTCTTCTCTTTCTCCCTCCAGACCATCCATCCAACACTCAAAGCAAAACCAAGCAAGCTATCTAGAGTCTTGACACCTTTTTAGCGACGAGATAAACAGTCACTCGCCGGCCCCCCTCTTTTATCTTTCTTCTTTTTCTTCCTCCGGACACCGAAAAGCAATCAGCCATGTAAGTTTCCCCGTCATCTAAGCATTCCATACTCCATTTGCCTCCCAGGTCGGAACTGACGATTAGTATAGGAAACGTTTTCGATCTCCGCCTTCCCCCCCCCCGGCTCCGCGGCCAAGCGCCGCCATGTTTTGTGTCCTGTTGTTTCGCAGGTAAGTGCTCTAATTGTAAGATTTAATCCGTCTAGATTCTGATATGATATAGCACGATGTTCCCACTCGCCGCTCCCCCCGGCCACCTCCAGCGATGCTGCTGCTCTCGCGTTGCTTCCTGGTCTTATCGTCGAGTCAAGAGGGCACCATGAAGTTCAATTGAAAGCCGAGAGTATTGGAGATGATGTGCTGACATATCGACGATAAACGAGAGGGAAAGAGAGAACCACAAAAAAGGGAGGGTGTGGCAAGTTGCTATCTCAGTAGATTGGAAGAAAGCACAGGCCTGAGGGGGAGTATACTTCATGGACCTGCTGTAAGAGCCTCAGGGTTGATGTCGGTTGCCAAGCTTCCAGACGAGTGTTTCTATACTGTACCTTCCTTTCTTTCATTCCCGCCTGGAACGTTCCTTCCCGTTTCAAGTTTTCCATCGCCACTTAAATGGGCATTGAGGTCCCCATATCTATCTCCGCTGCATGTCAGCCCCCCTCCCATACATCTCGCAATGTTCGTTTCACTGTCCTCCAAATAGTTCACACTTGATTTGCATGGTGCAGCCTGACCGTCGATAAAAGAACCCAAGAGGGCCTTGGCTTTCCCTCCCCTCCTTGAAACGGTTGTACGTGGAGAGAAAACCGTATCTCAGATGAGATAGGTGCATATACCGCACGATCTGGGCTGTATGGAGGTCAAGTTAGCGCACAGCCTCTCCCTTTGCAAGATCATCAATCTTCTTACCCACAAACTTTAGAAGATAATTACCACCTTGTGTGATGGGAAGGCCGATATTGTGGTCTCGAACCCATTCCACCTTTATTCCCACGATGCGCAAGTGCCCCTCCCCCGTTATGCAAACCGAATCAGGGTTCCAGGCCCCCGTCGCCGTATTTTGTACCTTGTGGTCGGTGAACGCTATGTCGAGCCTGAGGACTCGACAAACACTGGTCAAAGCCTGGCCGATGTTGTTGGTAAATCTGCTCTGTACGCCGGCCTCATCCCCAACCCGGACGTGTTCGTTCAAGAGGCTATGGGCGGGGATTTCTTGATACACTGCCCAGTCTGTATTTTGGCTAAGCTGCCAGACGTCGCCCGTAAACCCGCGCCAGGGCCACAACTTTGCCTGAAAAGGTGTTTTGGGACGACCCACCCAGAGAATGTATGTTTTTGATCTCCAGATGATGACGACTTTGCGATGGAGGCGAACAGGGCTAGCGTGTTTTGGAGACTTTCCGACGGGCTCTAGAGATGACTGTTCAATTTGCTAGGAGGACGTGTATTTCATTTCCTTTGGTTTGGCAAAGGCGCCTCCCCAGTATGGCATGTGGGCGAAGCACGTGGAAAGGTCTAGGACGGAAAGCTCGACGTTTTGATGACTGGTTTTTCTTCACCGGGAGTAACTTGAATCTGTTGGGGTCGTTCTCGAGAGTGAAGGATCCTCTAGTATATTCACCAAGTAGGCCTTCTCGTGCAATTGCCCGGCGGGAATATAATTTAGCAGACCATCATACCCTGGCCTACGGAAGCTACCCTGACAGCATATGCAGGGAATCACATTTAGGTGTGCAAAAGGTCTCTAGTCCTCTGCCTATTTTTGTACAGTGCCACCTTCTATGCTCGGTCAATGTATGGGTTCGCCACTGTGTACCTGCTCTCACTGATGGACCGACGCGCGCCTTCTGCTTCACCTTCCTTGTCTTTCTTCTTTCCCACCAGCCAAGTCTCTCATCTCTATCCCTCATCATGCAAATACTGTCTCGTCTTCCACTGTTGGCCTAATACTCCGTATAGGAATTTTTTTCTTCTTGCTTATCGTCAGCACCTTGGCCAACGAAGCTACGTGCTTCCTGTCCTGCAGGCAGTACTGCAGAAAACACATCCCCGCCGCGTGACTCCCATATCTCTGCCAGTTTTGCTCAACTTCTCGGCAGGTAGGTGCTCCAATGACAATATACAATCCCGCTAGGGTCCTGATAAGATATGGAAGTACCTTATTGTTCCCGTCCATAGCTTAATATGAGAGGCATACTTCTTCATCCTTCCATACTGTGTACCACAGATTGGTAGCATGTCTATAAGCCTGGGCCTCCAACTAGAGACAGTTAGAAGTTTCAAACTTTCGGTTTTTTTCACGTACATCCAAACTACAATGTGCGTTCCACTGAATTATTGCGTCTCACCACTGAGCCAACTGCTAGTATAGGAAAAGATCAAGGACAGCCTCTAGTTGCATAGGCAGCCAGTCTCCCTCCCCTGGCGACTGCAATTCCTGGAAAAGAAAAAGACACAGGTATGTGCTTCGAAACCTCTACCAAAGTTGACAGCCGATAACATAGTTGCTAAGATTTATGCCCCAATCCTCGCTGCGCCAGGCTGAGCACCGGGACCGGTGCTGGCCTTTCTGTCAGAATTGCCACAAATCGCCCCCCAGTGTGCCCCCGTCGCAAGGGCGCCGGCGCCGGTCCGGCGGGAGCGGTCAATACGTCGTCATCCAAACCGTCAACCTGTCTTAAATATGTAATGTGTAGTCTTTTTTTCTCTTTTTTAAAGGATTGACACCGTGGTCAGTCTTGTCGTTCATTTCCCAATTTCATACACAGCGAGATGCAGAGCACACAATAAAATCTGACTCCTGCAATGTACTGATTATGATTCTAAGAACGATGGAAGATGATATCCGTTTTAGGAGTTGATTGGGCATATTAGGTACTTAACCTTGTTAATTACCAGGTCTAGCTTTTACCATAGGATGACATATTCAAGTCGGATTACATTATACAGACATAATAACATAATCAGACACCGAACCGCCGCGACACCGAATCACCGGCCGTCTACTGCCGTAATTATTAAAATACTTAATTTTAATAATTTAATTAAAAATAAAGCGATTTCAGCGCTCAAAAATACAGAAAATATAATAAAAATTAATCGTACTCTATTTTTTAATTAGGAAGGATATTTTAACTAATTATAATCTTTCTTATTATAATTACTGCAGCGCGGTGGCCGGCGTGTTAAAAATTCTTAAATAACCCGATTTCTTATCTCTTTAGTAGCTTTATTCGCCATTTCTTGACCTTCTTAACTAGTTAAAGTGTTTTTTACTTAAAGATATTATCGTGAAGCCTTTTTCTTGTCTTTTTTAAATTATTTTATTATATAAAATTAACGTATTTTTTATTAAAATAGAACCGTGTTCTATATAGCTATTTCCGTACCTTTATAGACCTTTTTAAGCGCTTAATCTATAATAAATAATAATAATTCTAATTTTTATAGCGCCTGAAGCTCTTCGTGTTAATAATTTAGTTAATAGAGATTTACAGGCGTTTTATCAAGATATATAAATTAGTTAGATAATAAAGTTAAAGATGGAGTAGGTGTTAAAGATTATAAAGGCTTTAATTTAGAAAACACTCTATTTAGATTGTATGGAACGAGATCTATAGTAGTAAAAAAATTCTTTATATTATCTATAAAAAACGCTTCTTTATATACCTGTTTAAAATAACTAATAAAATTACTTTTATTAATATATTCTATTCTATTCTATATAGCCTCGCTGATTTACCGGCTATAATATTTCTTAAACGGTAAAAAATAGCCCACATTGAGCGGTTGTAATTTGTGTGAAGAATATAGTAATATATATAAAAAAATAATATTTTTTTCTTTATAGAATTAATCGAATTTAGATGTTAAATAAGATCCGTGGCTATTAAGTAGTAGAAGATAATATTAACCGGCTGTCTTTAAAGCTATAAAATTATTAAAAAATTAAAGTTATTTAAAGCTAAGTTTATTAATTATCTATTTATTTTCGTTTATACTGACTCGGTAGCTTTACGGAATATTTTTAAACTATCTCTCTTATTATATTTTACCTGTAAAAATAATTTATGGAGGTAAAATAGTACTTATAATATTAATTATAATAATTACCGTGACTTATTCGCGATTACTTAATTATATTAATCTTATATTACTTTCTCATAATTTTACACTATATATAATCTTCGCGGTGGCGGCTACTCCTATTTAAAAACCTATTTTATTTATATTATAAGTATCTTAGTCCAGAATTCTATATTTTTATATAGTATTTCGTACTAAATCGAACTAATGATTTATGATCTTAGGATCTTTATATTTTATATATTAGTAATTATATCGCCTTGTATATTTCATCTTTAATTTAGCTTTATAGCGAGAAATAAATCGGTTAATTTAGTAAATATTTATAAAGACGCTATTTAGAGCGGAGGATTTTAATTTCGTAATAAAGAGAATCTCTATAAAATAATAGACTTTTATAATTATAAGAGGATATCCACGAGAGTTTATATTAATAATCTTTTATTTTAATACTAATTTATTATTATTAGAGAACTTCTTATAATTTGCCTCTATTTTATTTCGAGATTTAATTCCTCTTAACCGGTCTTTTAAGATACTTATCTTAACGTTAAAAGCGGTCGTGCAGGCCTATTTAGAAGTAAAAAAGCCCTTTTTAAAAGCCTTAGTAGCGAGCTCTAGTCTTCTATCTTGAGATAGAGCCTCTATATTAATAAAAAGCTTCGTTTTTGATGAAATAATTAAAGTTAAATGTTTTGATGATAAGAAGCGGTGAAAGACCGGCGGTTCGGTGTCGCGGCGGTTCGGTGTCCGATTACGTTAGGTCAATGTAAAGAAATTTGGACAATGAATTGGATTAACACAAACAAGCCCTGTTTTATAGATATGTGGTGCGAGCCACTCCAGCCGAATTTATTACGCTCCATACTGCGAATCCTATTTACTGGTTAATAGGATCGGCGCCCCAGAATATTTCACAGCAGGTCCAGCAAAAGGGCACACGAACCGCTTCCCTAAGGAACGAAAAGAAATTAGAGGCAAATCGCTGATCGGAAGAGCAGAAAACTGGGCATTATTGGCCGATAAAGCAGAACCATCTACATCTACAGTGCAAATAGCCTACATCACTGAGGTTGGCATCCTCGCACCCGGATCCAAGATGGCACAGGAACCGTTCCTCTTACTATGTATAACCTGGGCGGCCGAAGTAGACCTGGTAACGAAGTGAATATCCGGAAATAATATGCGCTGTCGAGGACGAATATAGCACAAGAGGTCACAACCCCAAAGATATCGCGACAAGATACCAGTAGCGACTCAGGGAGAACTGTCTATCCTTCCTTCTGTCATGGGAATCTGTTATCAGTCATTCAAAACTTGCACGATCTAAATGGAACGAGTAATACACCGACCCTCTCTCTTTCGGTGGAGAATGGGAATCAGTCACCGGGGTCAGGCAGTTGCAAGAGCTGGATTGATTGAAGGAAGCGAACTCGTGTAACGGCATGAATTGCAATTCTCCGAATAAAGTGAACTGCGTTGCTACCTTTAATTGCCATGTTTCTCAGGCCCTACATTTTCTGTAGTCACATGGACATCGAGTAGATTTGTTCCGCCCAAACCCTTCCCTCTTCCTTCTTTCTCATCTCAGGTACCCGAAAAACGCCCTCGAGCTCATCACCAAGACTGCGGAACACCGTGAGCAATTCGACCAGTTCTACCCTGCTTTCATTTCAGAACATCTCCCTTGCGGCCTACGTCACACGCACGCAGTAGCACCAGAAGCAGATTTTCGAGTCCATCAACGCCGTTGCCAAGCCTCCATTCCTGGACAGCCTCAAGCAGAACAATGTAAGTGTTGATTGAAAATCCATTGTCACGAACTTGAACTGATGGTTATGCGTCATTAGGTGTCACTGGATGTACGACGTCTATGCCTGCAACTGCAGGCACAAGTCTACCTGGCTACAATGCAGCAAACACACGGGCACAAACGCCCATTGCGAGCCCTCCGGCCCACCCCAAGACCGCCGCATTCCCCATTATTGCCTGGACCACAGCGTCCCCGAGGGTGCTGTTGTCCTGTTGCTCGGCGGGAGGTGGCAGCCAGTCAGAGGGGAAGAGGGGGAGGAGGGGGAGGAGGAAGAGGATGTCGACGACGATGATGATGAGGAAGACGAGGAGGAAAAGGCCTAGCGAGACGAGGCTGTTCCTTCCGGCCGCGGCCACCTTAGTGGCATTGCCTAGATTTAGTCATAACAAATGGAAATCTTCAAGCATCAATCTTCACTCTTCAAACCATCCATCCTTTCAAGCATCCTTGCAACGTTCATACAGGTTTCTCAGAGACCAATATCTCGATCTACTGGCAAGCCGATGGTGCTGGTCCCGGCAGGCAAAAGTCTCAGTCAGCGGCAGACGCTGTCAAATCCATTCCGGGACGGATCCCAGCAGGGCAGCCCAGGCAAGGTGGGAAGGTCTTTGCGGGAGGTCAGAAGGCACTTTCCATTCAATTTCGTATTTCGACCTGTCACCACAATACAAATCCAAGGGAATATCAGGAACGCGGCCAGATTTGGGGGCATGGGCATGGGATTAGATGGGCTGAAGGGGAATGGGAACAGGAGAAGGTAATTGTGCACTGTATAGGTCAAAGGAGGTGTACGATCCCTCAGATCGTCGTCGGTTTTATAGTACGATTGTCGTCTTGAACAAGGCTATCTCTCATAGGATTAGCTAACTAAGACATGACATGCTAATCTAATAATATAAAAGCATTGACTTGCATTAGCTCTACCATCCTTTCACCCGAAGCAAAATGCAGGTGCCAATGAAGGACTTCCCATGGGTACTTGATCCTGTTGCGTCGGCGCAGCAAAGGCTACCCGCCAGGAGCAAGTTGGGGACCGAGAAGAGAAAAGTGCGACATGTCAAGGCATCCTAAAGGAGCCGTTCCCTGTCCGTAAGTTCAATGGAAACTTTGTTAGTGAGTCGAGTGCTAATACTGAGTCAATATCTCTGCGCTTGATATAAAGGGTAACAGACGCAAAACGATGGGATCATTCACTACGATGTAGGATATTCACCTCTCTAAGGAAGGTCACTACGAAGAGATGTTAGATCCTGCGAGCAACATGTAGTGAAGGAAGACCCCCCTTTCACTTTGTTCCTTAACTACCTCCCTACACCACAGTGCCAGTCAATAAACATGTTTCCGACTTAAATGTGCCGCTTCCTGGCTCTTATATATTGTTTTAAGGACGGACTATAATGGATTAACGGTGTCTCTGGCTATGTTGGCTTTTAATTCTTGTCTTTAGAGGCTCACTTCTAGTACCTTCGTCTAACCACGGCTGGACTTCGCGTGTCTAGTGCCTACCTGTAGGTTGCAGTTTTTAACAAGGCAAGTGGGCTCCTTCTCCGAACGAGCGACAAGAAGATTGTTTACCTACTGTTTAATAGAAGGAGAAACAGAGACGCATATCTGCTTTAGACACCTTTTATTTCGAAGGCTAAAAGGATATAAAATCCCAAACATGGCAACAAATCCTCCAGTTTGAAAGGCATTCTTAAATATTTTCTACTTGCTTAACGGCCGGCAAGGCCGGAAATCGCTCGCCCGCTGCCAATACCTGTGGAATGTTTATGGACTGTGTAATTGTAGTGGATTCGTGAAGGTTTGAGGTGGAGAGGTAGGGTCCTTGCGGAATTTCAAGGGACATATATAAGTCGACCTTGCATTTTGAGGTCGCGGGCTCATTTCAGGTCAAGTGGCCAAGCAAGGTATGTGCAAGGCAGAAATGGATGCAACACAAAAAGCTGATAATGAGATGAGATACAGAGGCACTCTTTTATCTGCCCCTGCCCTACCCCGGAGGCCCCCCCTCCTAGCCCCGGCCCCGGAGCAATTAATTCTACGGGACAATGCTGCGATAAGAGCGCCGCCCACTCTAGTCAATGCGCAAAGCTCGTTCTTACACCCTGGAAGGGCCAGATGGACCATACACTGGAGCGTCAGGAGACGTTTCCGTGTTTCTCAAGTGTTGCGGTCTACCATTCCTCGGAGCTGATAAAAGCGCCCTGTGGGCATGATTATTGTCGACACTGTGCAACGCAATGGATCGAATTGTCCTTGGTGGACAAGTCACTCTTTCCACCTCGTTGCTGTTGTCTTGAGTCCCGGGAAAATGCGCAGAGTAGGGCTATAGGGACATAGGTCATGGTGGACTCCAGTTTGAAACAAATTCCCGTTGTGCTACATGGCCGATGTCATTTTTCTTTTTCAGCACGACTTCGCACTCGAAAGTCATCGGACATTACCATTCACAGGCGGGAATCTGCAGAAATGGTTGGCTGGATCAGACGCGACCAAATCGAAAACAGAAAGAACCCGTTACCAGCTATAAAAAGCAACGATCAAAGCTGGCTCCTCATAGAACAAGACAGGCAGGAGATTTTCGTCGTCATAGCCACCTTTAATAAATACTATGCACGATATCTCGAAGGCAAAAGCATCGGTTCACCTAGCTTTATAACGATGCAAGAATATGGCCCCTTCCAGACGGCCAGCTCATCACATATAGAGCGATTTGCCCAGTTCGTGATAGGGTTTTACATTGAAGTCGACCGTTGCATCCTGGCTACCAATTAATCCAATCTCGACACTGCTGGCTCCGCTCGGGGACAACCTCTCACACGATTCCCTACCATCTTACACGAACAATCACAGCATCTCGAAATCGTAGAAACGAAAACCCTGCTACTAACAGCAGTAGACATGATGCAAACTGTAGCTTATAAGTTGCCAGCCTCTAGTTCTTCAGAGCTACTGGTAAAGGTGCGACGACCTGCTACGAGCATCAGTAAACCTGATACAAAATTGTAGCCTACAGCCTCACGGCAATGTGGACCTCGAGCAATAATCTCGTACCTCACCGTGGTGCTGGAGTCCAGTAGCCCGCAGTCTTAGACGGGCAAGTGAAGCTAAAGCGAGATTCCCCTAGTTCTATTCATCCCTTAACTGCTGCACCAGAAGCCTAGTGAGCATCTTATCCATGATACCTTATTTGAAGTTTATTGCAAATCAATGTTTCACTCCTCGGCCTTTCCATCATCGTCTTGTTGGAACCTGCCGGTTGTATGGCTGCTCACGTGGTTACTCATGTGATCTACACTGGGATTTAGTGTATATAGATAGGTCTACCTTCCACCTACCTACATACAAGTATTTTCACCGGAGTTCTAGCTATTCCGACAGGCAGTCTCTGCCAAAATATAATCCCCAACGGTGCCATATTGGAATAGTAGATAAAGTTCCTCTCGAACAGACTATTATTCTTCATTGAAAGATTACTATTGCTGAAGCAAGATATATCACCATTGCGCTAAATGGGCTTATGGCCAGAACATGATGTAAGTCATTAAGCCGTTGGCAAGATAAGGGTTGGTATCATTCGTAGCAAAAGCAAGTGAACAGCAAACGGTTGAAACAAGCGTCGGATTTGAAAAGACAGGAAATAGTGAAGTGGAATGGAATGTCTCGACTGTCTGACGGAAGCTGTCAGGGATAGATAGGTGGTCAGGAGCAAGATATTGGAGAGAAAAGCATGCCAAGGGCCTATTGGTGAAAGTACTGTGGAATCTCGGGTACTGATAGCAGATATCGAGTGAAAAGTGCAGCTGGGATAGGCTGACCTTCCTCGAACTCCACCTCGAAACTCATAAGTGCCGAATATTGCACCACGATGTGCTCTCCGTTAGGGTGAACGTGTAGAATCCTGCCGTGGTGTGGACCAACGAAGGATAGAATCAGAAGCTATAATATAATTAGTGTAGTCCTTGTGTTAGGTTGAGAATGGGTGCATACAGGGAATATCGTGAAGCGGTCATCTAATGGTTCTTCGTAACGAAACCGAAGCGCTCTAGCAATTGCCCTAACTTCACCAATAGCGAGGGCATCGTCCTTTGCATTCACATCGTTAATAATGCAACAGGTCATATTGGGCACGTAGATGTTGAAAAGCTCTGCTTTAGATTTCCATGACCCGCATGGCAAGGACTGTCGCAGCTTATGATGCTAGTCTCTTTTTTCCAGTCGCTCCCTGGAGATAATTAGTGTGAGTTAATCCGAGGAATAAAACTGAAAAGCCTGACTAAGTATACCTACTTGCTAGGATGCCTTAGGTAAATGCAGCTAATCATTCGACCCGATTTGGCAGCAATATATTTATCAAGTATATAGTACCACTGTATATCGAACGCGTGAACATGCTTATACATCTTTTCTGCGATATTCAGGACGTTTTTAGGCTTTTCCTTTCCTTGGCGAAGACAAGTAAAATAGAAAGGCTCCACAGATTCATTAATCAATGGTTCTTCGTCGAGGCTACTTGCGTGGGGAGGGCCGAAGAAGCAGGGCGAGAAGTCCAATCGTTCTTTCTTGAATCCAACCTGGACAGCGTAAATTCCCAGGCTCGGAAGTTGATCAACGGGGATCAGGGGTTTATCGATGGATTCGACTGCAGCCAGCACTTGGATAATCTGCTTATAGATAACCCGGCGCTGAGGTCGCTCGATGATTTGTGTAGTCCTTTTGATCATTGTAAGGTGTGAAATAGGTAGTTGTTGGTGAGGCCAAAGGTGGAAGAAGAGAACTGTGGATCTTATGCCACAATATAGCTGGTATCCCATCTGCTGTCGTAATCTCTACCTCATTGTTGGTCATGAGCCTCAGTTGGAATATTCCACTGACTTTGGCTGCGGCCCTGCGTCATATCTAGCGAGCGTGTATTCGGGAGGCTACAAGGCCCATGAGAAGTAAGAAATTGGGACGATGAAGAGGATCAGGGAGGCTGTGACTCTTCCTGAGATGTCATTACGCTGTTTGACGTACGAAGTCAAACTCAGACCATCTCTGAGCTTACTCAACAATAAATTTACAAATCGAGTCCACACAGTACTTCAAGAGCCCTGAATAGTCCACAAGTGTCCCCAATCTGGGCATGAAGATCCCCTGAGATCTCATGTTGCAGATAGGGGTAGCATCGTAGCATTCAACCCGGAGCTGTTCGGTCGATCAGTCGGAAGGATGAAAAGTGAGTACTTACTAATCTGGATCACAAGACTTGTGTTTTGAGGAATGTAGTCTATCGAGTGAGTATAGGGTGCTTGGATCCAGGGCGAGGCAATGTAGCATATGCAGTACCTCATATAGTACGGCAGGCTACTGAGCCTCGGTGCAGTAGCCAAACGATGGAAGCCCGAGTGACTATAAGCCAGTAAATCAATCAAGCAGAGCTTCAAGAAGCTAGGCTTAAATCAGATTCCTGTTCTCAGCAGGAAAGGGTCGATTTTAAGCTGTGGAAAAACGTTTACGGAACTCTAGCGTCTCCCATTTAACTATGTGCTGTATTTAAACTGCGATGAATTCTATGGCTTGGCTAAGAACTACTACTGTGTATTTTGGGTGCTGGGCATGGGAATGCGCTGGAACCCTGCCGATATTGCATAATGGCTGATAATAATATTGCCGCTACATTGCCGGCGGCCTCGACAGCCCGCTTCTCCTCCTTATCCTTCTTTTCTTTCTTCTTCTCCTTCTTCCTCTTCTTGTCAATGGGGCATTGCCCCCGCAGGTGGCGCTTCTTACAACGCCCACACAGCGGCTTGCAGGGGCCATTATGCCTGAGGCTCTACAGACCCGCTGTAGGCACTTTCCCCGGGCTAGGAAGGCTATTAGCGTTTTATTTCTGTATATTTCAGGCGTGGAGGCACCTTTATCCTGCTTCTTTGGGGGCGGGCCCGCTGTTGAGGGGAGGGGGGGCGAGAACGACGAGTTCGTCGGAGGGGGAAGATCAACCCCCTGAGTGTTTCCGAACGGGTGGGTAGATGAGTGTCTCTATTGGTATCCCGTCTCATTATCAGCTTTTTAATTCCATCAATCCGATACTTGCACGTACCTTGCTTGGCCATTTGACCGGAAGTTGAGTAATAAGTATTTCCTTTCAATTCCTTAAGGAGCTGGTGACTCCGCAGCAAATCGGAAGGGGATGAAAGAACGGACGACAAAGAGGTGAGGCAAGTGGGAAGTGACTGTGTTAGCAGATTAGGAGAAAGGAGAAGGCGCGAGAGGCAGCATGCCCAATGGATTTGTTGCAACTACCTTGGGTCAAGATCATGGTTCGTCGATGGCTGTGTGGGAAAGTCCATTCCTCATATGTAGGGGTAGTCCACACTCGCCAGAGCTACCGTGCGTTCCCTATTGCAACATAATGGCGGCTTCTATTCTTCTTGAAGGGGATGTACAATTATTCCGAGGGTCAGGGTTCTTATATAAGTGTATTATTGTATATGATAAGGGAGACCTGTTCCTATCGTTTAAAGGCAGTCTATCAGGATCAAGGAGTTTGTGGTGTGTCAACTGACAATGGTAGCCAGGTAATAAATATGATACGCTTGAATCCAGTATCTACAAAGTTGATGGTGCATGGGGCATGTGATAGCCTAACTCCATGCAGCCTAAGTGCCGCAGCCAGAATCAGCGGGCTCCAACATCGAACTATAGGGGAGAAAGGGCAAAGTAGTGGGATTTAACCAACTATGATAGAATTCCGCTTTGCCAGTTCCGTTATGAACCAAAAAGCAGTAAATGGTAGGCAGCAACACGTAAGGCCAAGTCTATCTGGAATTCACTGACTCAACCGTAGTGAATTCCGTCGTTGAATCTAGCGGGAGGTTAAAATATATCAAAGAAGTGCCGGTGGCATTGTAGCTCCTTGACGGGTCTTGCTCTACACTGTATGGCTTTTATAGGAGGGCATACCGGTATGAGAAGATGACGCAACAGAAGCATATGGTCCGAAGTGTGATGCATACCTTCCATATCAGGCTGTAACACTGTGCTAACCGGTCTCTCTTGCTTCATTGTGGAACCAGAAGAGAACAACAAACATCCTGCTTTTCTTCATTGCCAATACCTTGGTATTCCACATTATCTCTTACCATTTCTACTCAGCATCAGGTCTCCCAGTTTGGTATAGAACTGAGGGACAACCCACTCCTCTGTTCTTTTCTGGGCTCCTGTCCTGAGGTCCACATGTAAGAACTACACTAAATTATGCGGAAAGACAGACTGACCAGACATAGCAGATTCGAGTCGATTATTCACCTCCTGAGGAGGCCGACAATCCCCGGTTCGTGGCCGATGAGGCAACCAAAAAGGGCACGGCTACGGCCTCTTGTCGTCGACAAAAGCAAAAGCGAATAAGACATTTGACAAGGACATTTGTGTGCTTAATGACACGTCCTGGAGACAGAGACAAATCCCCGAGTGACTAGTGACGTCGCCTCCCCGACCAGTGGCCTGCATACCGCTCCTCCTAAGGGATTTGGCGTTTTTCAGCTGGCCAGAGACTCCCAGCTTCAGATCGACAAGGAGCTGCCAACAAAGTGCAAAAGTATCGAGAGCACGAATGTTTTGTTCAAACAGACCTACCGGTCTCACAAATTGTCGCAGCGTCCAGAAGCCGCGGACAGTCAAGCCCCCCACAAAGAGTTCGAGAAGACCAAAGACGAACAGATTGTCAACGATGCTGTGCTGGAGGAACTAGAAGGGGCTGGTACCAAACCTGCCAAATGCCAAATGTCATCGGTGCTCCGCACGACTTTCCTTCAAAGCACCGTTAGCCAGCCCCGTAATGAAAGCTCAAACGCAACGATACCTGGGTAAACAAGGGAACCTTCCCTATGGCCCTTGAAGGCATTTGCTATTCTAAACCGGGACGCTGAAGATCGAATTCGCACTCGACAGCCATCGGACATTACCATTCACATGCAGGATTTGCAGAAATGGCTGGGTCTGGGATGACCAAATTGAGATACCGACCACTCATAGCACAGGGCAGACAGGAGATCTTCGTCATAGCCACATTCAATAATGACTATTCACGATATCCAGGGCAAACATATTCCTTCGCTTAACTTCATGACGATGCAAGAATATGGACCATTCCAAGCAGCCAGCTTACTATGGATGGCGTGATTCGCCGGATTTGTGATCGGGGTTTGTATGAAAATCGACTGTTGTATCTTGGCCCACGATTACGCCAGTCTCGGCACTGCTCGCTGTTCTCGACCGAAAAGATGAGAAAAAAAAGACTCTGTGACAATTTTTTTTTGAAACAAAAAAATGTACGTACAGCTCAAACACTCAACAAAGGTATTTCTTCTGTTCAATAGTACACCATCTAACAGAGGATCAGAGGCCGCTCCCCGGGTCATTTCCGTCGTCGTCGCCACGCCTCCCATCTCCCCGGCAGGTATGTTTCGATAATGTACACTACATTGTGCTACATGATAGTAATAGAAGATACAGATGGTCCCTTTCCCCCGCACTTCCCCACCACCTGAGGGGGCCGACCATCTCCCCGTTTCCCAGGGCCCGCCCCCAAAGAAGGAAAACACGTCCTAGGCCGGGGAGGCCAGCCCATGACGTTTTGAGCACTCATGTTGAACATATGGAAGTTCTTCTGGAATCCATGGCACCATTCAAGCTGAACATCGCACACGTAAAAGAAGGGGAAACCATTTCCTCACCGATTCGCCCAGGTCATTTCAAATGGTCCGTGATATGCAACATCAGGTGCAGAACCAAGTACCATTTGCTGTTGACAACAAAGAGTCACCAACAATCTTATGCAAGCCGAATGAGACGAGCGGTCAATCAATGAAATCATCACAAAGCAAAATTACTGCTATTAGAGCGGCGGGCCATGGGCAGAACGCCCATAAAATTTGGGCTGCAACGGAGGATAAGGAGGTGGTAAATGTGGCGTTAGTCCTATACCTACAAGCCTTAACAATCAACGTGCAGGGAAGAACTTGCAGCTGCATCCCTGTGCCCTCATTCTTCATCGTGGAGGGAGCCTGTACAAGCGGGTGGCTCACTATGTTGGCCAAGGGCCGATGCAGAGATGCATTTGCAATTGTCGATGCCAAGGTTCCTGGCTCTGTCCCCTTGACAGCGGAACAGGCAGGAACCGAAGAAGACACCATTAGATGGCGTATAGACGACGTGGACACATGGCCTGACTCGCGTGGACAAGTTGATACGGACAAATACCCGTCGAAATACACCTGTCTCACCGATTTGCAGGTGGCGCAGATAATCTGCGGGATATTACCTTTATCATACCGTAAAAGAGATACTTACTACGCCTACGACTTCACCAAAAATGGCGATATCAAACGCCGCCGGATCCTAAATGAGAAACCTGTTGTCGCCTTTAGGAAATCAGACATCTATGTCATGGTTGTCCGTTTCAACTATACTTTATACGGCCGTGACATGGCGTTATATGCGCCGTGGCTGATAAACGGGGCAATAACAAGAAATGCGTCTTTCAATCTCCGCCTCTAGAACGATCTGTTAGTATACAACGGACAAACTAAGGATTGGGAACGCATCGATCGAAAATACAGCTTTTGTTACGCCTGGGGCGCTGAGCTACGATATCACCCGATAACATACGATAAGAATATTGGTACTCGATACATTCTGAAGTGCAATACTAAGAATGATACTAAATTACCTCCCGCCGCTATAGTCACGGCTATTAACTAGAATGGAAATTTTACAGTTGAAGACCCAAGACCTACAAAAAAGAGTAAGAACCCCATAGTTAAAAGGTCTAATACACCTCAGGTTCTATCATCCACACCCATCGTCACTACCTCTATCGAGAATACACCTACTCCGGCATCTCGGAAACGCCCGCCGTAAAGATAACGCAGTTAACCCGCAAAGAGACAGAAAGTCAAAGTGGTAATCACAAATATAAATACGTCTACTGCTGCAGATAATACGTTTGGAGATAAAGCCGTCAACAACGACACCATTGACACCGCGATTGCTGATAATACATCTCCTTCGACTACTAATATTACTACGACTGCCGCTACGCCCACTAAATCTACTACCATCGTTAATACTAAGGTACCCGTCATCCCGGCAATCACGTCTGCTGCTGCTACTGCAACTACCCCTACATCCGCTACCGTCGTCAATACTGATGTCGCACCCGTCATTCCGGCAATCACGACACCTGGCACGGTTATTTTTGACGATTTTTCAGCCCCGTATTCGGGACCGCGGAACAAGAGGCCAGTCAATTTATATGCAGGAAGCAGCCGAGAGCGCCAATTCTCTATTGTAAAACTTCTTTATCAGAACGGTCTGGCAAACCGGGCACTAATTTCATAGGATCACCATGGGATCTTTGTCACAATTGCCTCATATGATAAAGACTATGTCAGGTGTCTGGGTGCTACCGTGGAAGAGCACCACTTTATGTCGATGCAGGAATGCAGTTTCTGACATGTCGCGTATTATGTCCAAAATGCGGAAAGATCACTGGACTTGAGATTTTTCTTAGGAGGCCCGCTCCATCCTAGAAGGAATGCCACCATTCAACCTGTATATAGAACATATTAAAGAGGAAACAACTACTTCCCTACCGATTCAGCAAGGACCATTTCAATTGGTGCGCGAGATGCAACTCCAGGTACAAAATCAAGTACCATATACTGCGGACAACGAGGAATCGGCAACAATTTTATAGAGGCCGAGTGAGACTAGCAGTCAGTCAATGAAATCATCACACAGCGAAATTACTGCTATTAGTGCGACGGGCTATCTGGCGAACACCCATGCAATTTGAGCTGCAACGGAGGATCACCAAAAAGGAGAAGGAGAAGGAGGAGCGGCCCGTCGAGGTCGCTGGCCACAATACGATCGGGAATGTCTATCATTCCATACTCCTTGGAAGGATGTTTTGAGTTGTTGGTATGCGATGAAGGGCACTATCTATGAAACGAGGACTCGGGGACGTCTAGAACTGTCTTATGGTTGAAAACAAGTTTCGACTTACTGGCCACTGCAACGCCACTTTTTAATAACCGGAACAGCGACTTCCGAGGCTACCAACACCTTTTGCTGTTAAACAAGAAGATTCCCGCCGAGCTCAGCAATCGAACAAAAGGAAAAATGCATATTGCCGCCACGGGTTCTCGCTACGATATGGTCCTTGCCTCGGTTTATTTTATTGATTGTATTGCATCTCCTTATGTGGATCCTAACGACAGTGCGATTAAGATGAGAGCGCTTATGGCCAGAATTATGGTCAGAAGGACTCTGGCGTAATCGCTGCCCATTGGCCGTGACTGGTTAATCGGTAAAGATATACCCCCAAGCAAGGCACAGTTTTTTGTCGTCAATTGTGAAGAGGAAAAACAAGTTGCCTACAACTCATTATGGGATAAACATAAGAAGGTCATGGTCAGGGAGAAGAACGAAGACCGAAGTTTCTACAATCAATCAATCCATATTCTATTAACCTGTTGGAGCCTAACTCGTTGATGTTTAGCTATGCAGGCCCCTTATACAAATGAAGCAATAATACTGTCCCTTTGAACTCCGAATGCCCGAAACAAGCAGAATAAAATCAAGTATAAAAAAGCATATAAATACAAAACGCAGTGCCGCAAAGCCTGAATTCTCTCTCCCTCTCGAAATGCTTCTCCTTAATTCTTGTCCTCGGCAATCCTTTTGCTCCAGTTGTGTCGTATTAGATAGATTTGTTTGACTGCCTGCCTTCCCTTTAGTAAGGGGGGTTATCTTCGTATATTCTACTAACTAGTATCTTTAATACCTAATCTTCTACCGCGGCATGCGGCTCGTTATTTATCTGGGTCAGATACTAACTCTATCTTAAGCAACTAACCTAATACGTGTGTTTAAATCAAAAATTTGGTGACGTAGCGGGCCGCCTGCGGATGCGAGACTATACTATCGTAGTTCTGCCATGAGTCGGAGGTTAGTTTTAGAGAGAATATTTATCCACATATATATCCATTCGATGGCCCACGTTGGACACTGTAAAAGCACGTATTTAGCGGTCACGGAAGTTTCTACTACCGCTGGGAAATGAGGAACCTGCGCAAACTGCTCCTGGGGGTATCTTGGATCGGGTTCATTGCGGTTGACAAAGCTGTTACAGCCAAAGAATTTCCTCGAGCGCTACGAGCGATTGAGCAAGGCACTTTCGTCCCTGGCTTAATGGAAAAGCTAACGTTAAGCCAGGTGGTTGCTCCAGACGTGGTACCAGCTCAGACTCTATATGAAGAAAAGCCTGAATCCGGCGGAATTGATACTCAGAACCTAGCACTTTTGTTTCGAGGATCACCGAAGGCCGACTCATGATAACTAGTCTCCGCGATCAATTTTTACTTCACGGAGGAAAGGCCATGGTGTGGACACTTTTCCTAGGCGAGGGATTATATGTCCTTGCCTTGTTCAAAGAAGCCGCATTTGACGGTGAGGAAATTCATGCAATGACCAGCAGCAGAAAATTATCAAGTCGTTTACTAGGGAACGGAACCAATGCATAATTCTTGTGATGTCACATATGGCAAACAGGGCCGGCCTTAATCTACAGTAGTATTCTCTAAATGTGCATGTTTTTAGTGTGCTGACAACATGGGCAGCATCGCAACAAGCTGTCCGTCGAGCGTCGGTGAGTCGGTCAGACTCAATGCGTCCATATTTACGACTATAGGCTTCATCATTCTTACCAGATTTCAATGAACCGGCGCGCAACAACAAACGCACTTTCTGGTATCCCAGCAGAATGTTCTGACTCTTTAGCTTAAGATGTTGGATACCGCTTCTATATCCGCATCCAACTATTAAATATCCACGGACATCCGTTAGGTATCCGCAAAATCCAATAATGATCTGCAATAGCATAGAATTCGCTGGTTTAACTCATTTTAGTATTTATATAATCCTCATATGGCTAATGAAGCAAATTTTGTATATAAAACCACACAGCTTAGCACGTTTGTACTGTTTTCAAATTCCCTGGATATCCGCGGATAGTTCGATATCAGAAGCTGCATTAAGGTTAGCGAAGTCATCCTATGCACTCCTGTATCACCCCCTCGAGGAAGTATGGGCCGCCACCTCTTGCTGAGAATTAAGGACGAGTGTGAGACCAGGGGCTACCAGGTCGAAATTTATATATTAAGCTGTCTTTACTCTATACAGGTGGGCCTTCTCGACACAAAAACGGAATTAAAAAGTCTTAGTCACTTTTATATAATAGCATTACCTACTCCCTTATCAATTAACTCAATACGGACCTCTCCTACTACAAGAAATTACTGGCTCGGATTATTCTTTGACAGCAGCATGTGCTGTGTAGATGGCTTCATGGGCGTGGAATGGTTGCTTTCAGGCAGTAGAGTTGGATGCGGACTTCCACTTGGATAATCACTAAATTGTGTAGTATATAAAGCACCCAGCCGCCGAATACCGGGTAGGAAAACGAGCATTCCATTACACGCTTCCAACCAGTCCCGGCCCTGAATAGGCTGGGCTTAAACCTTTTCCCAGAGCCTGCTTGAGAACAACCGATTTTATACAAAAATCAAACCGCTCGTCGAGCCGTAGATCTTCAGGCCAGTGAGATCGGAGTATAGCCCACCCCTTGCTTTCGTATTCTCATATTTAACCCGTGAAGGGTTTATTTATTAAAAAATTAGTATGCATTGAATCTTCCATCAGAATACTTTAGACTGGGTACTTTTACAGGTTATGCCACTGCATGGATAGCTTTATATGGCTATAAGCTTCTGTATATCCATAATGCAGGATTCATTTACTACCGATTATGAGGGCCGGCACCTTCAACATTAGTGCAAACCTCATAAGCCCATTATCTCTTCAGTTAGAGAAGGAAACCTGCTCCCAGGTGTAGTTGGAGTGGCGCCGGCGGATATATTACCTAGCAATAATTATTACCTCTTTACGAGACACGAAATACTGGTAAAGCCCCTGTAGCCGTATAGGGGACAGGTGAAACTTCTATCTTTGGCATACATTTTGTAAGATCAAGTAATGTAGCATCCTTTTTCTATATAATAAATAACTAAGCCGTGCTTACCAAACGCTAGTTTGAATGAGCATTGACCCTACATATAGCTGCTGGCATGGCCTATCATTACGGTTGAGCCTGCAGTATAGGCCTTCGGCTCATTCAGTCGAGGTTGGCCGGCGATGTCCCCAAGGTTTACGAGCCCTCCGCGGAGGCCAGCACTTATTAGCCCGTTTTCGGTAGTCATACTTTTCCGGGGACCAGAGCTCCTCATTTCGGGCGAAGTTCTATAGACCCAGGTTTGTTGTTGAAATCCGAGGTGCTTGACCTTCTTGCGCTTGCGTATGGTGCAAAATCGACTTCCTTCAGACTCGCTAAAAACACAAAGTCAAGAATAATAGATACGATCGAAATGATAGGGGATACAACGCAACGTATTGATGTATCTGATGTTCAGTCGGCTCAGCAGTTGAGTATTGAAAAGCATAAGGCAGGAAGGACTCAATATTAGTGCGTCGATGAACGGAGATGTGAGATCGAGATGGCGGGAAGCACACCAACAATACGCTTTACTTATGGTCTCATACCTCATTTATTGAATTTGGTGTAAATATGACGCATTCTAGCAGCTGTGAAGGAGGACACGTCATCTTTATTACTAATACCGGACCCCAACTCTGGCTGTCTTTATTTGGAAGCGGTACCTTGACTGACTTTATCACTCTATACGAAGGCCAACGTATCAGAATCCTATTACACTTGAGAATTATAAAGGGAGAAGGACAGGTACTTTTCGAAGAAATTATAAGAAAACTCTAAATATCAGGATCCTGACATGATTCAGACAGAATCAACTCCTGAGAATAGTAGGACATGCTGATTTATTGATAAGGAGCCCTACCCAGACCACCACCCCCGGGGCTACAAAGACAACAAACTGACATCTAAATATGAAGGGCTATTCCTATTTCGGACGTTGTAGGGACTGTTGTTTACCCATACATGGAGTACACATAATACCAGTAGTGCTCGCTTTCCCGAATCTAGCCGGGGTCAGTGGTTCTAGCTGATCCCAATCCCACCTAGACCTCGCCACGACCCGCGGGTCTACCCAAACAAGGTACCCATTATTACCCGTTTGTTGGCTATGGGTAATGGGTAGGACACGGAGTGGGAGCCAAAATCCCTACCCGTGGACTCCCATGGCGAAGGTCTAATCCCACCATGATACCACAGTATGTAAGGCAGCGGTCCGTTGGCTCTACCAAAGCACCACATGCTAAAAAGGCACAATGACTGACCAGCCGGTCATTCAGTCAACATAATATATAGTAAGCTATCGGCCAGCAGTCCCTACCTATTAGGACTCTGACACTACCCCAGCCTAATATGCTGCTGCCTTGTCCCTAAGGCAGGTGCTAGTGATCTTGGGGTAGTATCAGCCGTGGGATTCGAACCTCCTCTGAGTACGTTTTAGTCATTCCTTATGTAAGGTAACTAGTTAGTTAACTAACTAGTTAACTAACTAGCGGTCCGTTGACTTTACCAGCTAAAAAGACATAATAAATGACCAGCCGGCCATTCAGTCAACGTACTACGGAGTACATAGTAAGCTATCGGCCAGCGGTCCTACCTATGTACTGTGCCTTGTTGATATAGCTGCGGTCCTTGCAGCAGCTCCGGTGGGAGAATCGAATCCCCTAGAACTAAACGGCGTGTTTGGTTTTGTTACTACTCTTAGTATCTCTCGCCTCCTCTCAACTGACTCAAATCACTGTACCCTCGCCATGAACACGGATACTCCCTCCTTTCACCACCCCTCAGACGCTCTCTCATCTCCTACCGACTCCATCTCATCTCCGTCCCCGAGTAGTTTATCCCGTCCCATTACCTCTTGCTTACCCTGCCGTCATCGCAAGGTCAAATGCGACCGTCGCCAACTGCAGTGTCTGGTGTGTGAGCGAGGCGGTTATGCTTGTTCGTATGTATCGAAGCCGCAATCACCGGCTTTGCCCCTAGAGGCGAACCGCATAACCAAACCCGGCAGCACCAGTGGCCCCAGGTTGTCTTCGTCAACCCTGGCTCGAATTAATCCTGGTCTGCAGCGACTGGCCAATTTCATGGAGCAAGCGAAAGCATACGAGGCATCTTCATCACACAGTCGCTCCTCGGACTCCTTCACACCCACTTCGACAACGCAACCGACACCAGCAGCCAACACTTCCGCCCCTCCACACAATGCGCGATCGGAGGACGATATCCTCATCCTTGATAATGGAGTCCCCCACTTTGTTTCTGGTAAACACTGGGCCTGGATGGCAGCAGAGGTGCGCTTCACAGCTTGCGGCTAGCAGGACAGAGAAAGTGAAAGAATACTAACCCAATCTCCGCGGTTTCATTTTTAGCTCCAAGACATCCAATCCGTTCTCACGGAATCTCAAAAATCCCCATCCCCCGAAGGGACGCTTGACGATGTCATCTGGAATGCCGATTCCCCTGCAAAGGCACCGCCTAGCAGCACCAGCAACTTCTGGCCTGATACCCGGGAAGACTGCTATTTGCTGCTGAATGTGTACCTGGCCAATGTTGACCCAATCGTTCGCATTATCCACCGGCCGAGCTTAGCCCGTCGCTTCGACGCGTTCATGCGCTCTCAATACTCCGACAGTCGAGAATATACCCCGACCCAGAGAGGGGGGAGCAATAGCGGTACGAGCCCTAGTCCTACTAAGACGGACGCCTTCAAGCCACTAGCGATGTCTATCTTCTATGCGGCTGTCAACAGTATAAAGGATACAGACGTAGCCACCATGTTCGGCATGGACAAAGCCTGTCTCCTTAATCGATATCGAATGGGAACGGAGATGCTTCTCAAGCGCCAGAAATTCATGACATCAAGGATTTTCGAGGTTCTGCAGGCATTGGTGATATTACTGGTAAGGAATCCAAAAGAAATTGAAACCTGGTTTCCATTCTAATCTTATTTTGTGGCTATAGACTGTGCAATATAAAGAAGATGACATGGGCAAAGTGTGGCCATTAACAGGCCTGGCCATTCGAATAGCAATGCTTCAGGGACTCCACAGGGACCCTCTAGCCTTACCACTGGGGACAATCGACGTCGTGCAGGTGGAGCTGCGCCGTCGCCTGTGGGCGCAGATCTGCTACTTGGATTTCCGGACCGCAGAAGATCACGGCTTCGCGCCGTCGATCCACGCATCAGACTTCGACACGCGTCGACCCGTCAGCCTGGACGATGTAGATCTGATCGAAGGCGTGGCCCCCTTCACAGCGCTCTCTGATGCCCCTAAATTCACCGATATGACAATATACATCCTGCGCATCACAGCCGCCCGTTACTACGGGCAGATCCTCCGGATAACGCATGCGTCGCGCAAGCGGTTGCGTAGCTGCCTGCATGACTCGGTCATTGACGAGTCTCAAGCCTTGATAGAGCTACAGGGACTATTGCAGACCGCGACTGAGCTTGCAGGTGAGTTAGAGAAGGGCCTTGACGAGCTCATGCGGTACTGCGATAAGAGGGTAGTTATGCAATCGATGGCCTTGGATCTCAGCCAGCACTTCAAGACCAAATTCTGGGTCATGTTCTGGGCGCAGATATCCCGACAGGATCGCGAGAAGATAATCAGTCCTGCTATGAGACGGAAGTGAGCTTTCCCTCCTTCGCATCTAACCCCCCCCCCCCTTCCCTAGCCATCCACTTCAAAAAGCACGGGGCAGTAAAGACATCTTCCAACAGAGAAGTTATTAACCATATCATTATTGACAGCATCTTCGTCGACGCTGCCACCTCCGTAGAAACTTGGTGCACCATTGCCTCGAGCCCGGCCTGCGAACCCTACCAATGGCACATAACCTCGTACGCCGGCTTCCACCTCATCCTCTACGTGCTCTCCGAGCTCCGCAGTCCCGCATTCCAGGCGCCGGAATGGGCGGATCTTCGACAGCGTGGGCTTCAACTCGCCAACACCATCTACGAGCTCCGCGGTCAGCATACTACGGGCGCTTGGCCCGCAATCATCTGGTTAGCGAACCGTATTCGGTTCCAGCAGGGTCTGGCTGGAAATTCTGGGCCTGGGGTGGCTGCTGGCACTGTTGCCGTCGGTAATGATGTTGCTGGGCCCGGTGGTCCGTCGGATAACCAGTCTATGATTATGAGACCGGCTGGTCCTGTTGGTGCTGGGAGTATTGATGGTGCCCCCACGATGGGCACAGCGGGGATGGACTTTAATACAGGCGATTTTATGGGGCTGATCGATTTAGAAGAACTTGACTTTTCGGACTTTCTTGTGATGGATGAGATAGGGTTTCCGGGCTTTTCGAGGTGAGAGAGGGATTATAAAATCTTCTGTTAGGAGTCTCGATTGCGCTGTATTGATGGTGACTCTCGAGAGACGTCCGTCGTTTCGCCCACCCTGAGACATACTGAAGTTCAAGGAGCCCTAATTTATTTTCTGGGCTCCCTGATAGAGGGGGGGGTTAGTAAGTGTTCTGTTAACAATACTTGGGGACTTTCCTACGTAGACCGGTTACGGCGAAGTATCGGTGATGTGTCAAGTACTAGACTACATAGTATAACTGTTTCATCGCCACCATTTAGTGCAATAGCTCACAGAGATAATGCACAATATCAGCACTAATTGAACTAGAATTATACTAACAAACGATGGCCTTCGCCTGGAGCCTATCCCTGGTATGCTTCTTTTCTTCTGTCCCCACTACCCCAACTGTCTCCCTCTCGAAACTTAGACTAACCAAGTAAAAGCCTTTTCCCTCGCAGGCCGTTGCACAGAAAGCAAAATCTTGGGAGGCTACCACATCCCCGCTAATGTAAAGCAACCACTACCCCCCCCCCCTTGACCACAAGACTAATCCCTGTAATAGACGAGTGTCGTAATTGATGCCTACTCTATCAATATAAATAATCCCTACTGGGGCCCAGACGCTAAACATTACCGCCCCGAGCGCTTTGATGGCCTCAGCGCCCCCGACCTGAAGTATAACCTGTCGACCTTCGGGTATGGCTCCCGCAAGTGTCTGGGAGTCCACATCGGCAGCAAGATGGTGCGCAGCATCGTGACTGCATTGTTCAACCAGTACGATATCAACCTTGAAGGTCAAGCCAAGGAGGGCGACCGGTATAAGACGGATAAGTCGAGTTTCTTTGCCAAGTATCTGGCAGATGTTGAGATGACACCGAGGAAATTATAATTGGAGGGCGGATTTCAGATGGGCTGTGGTTAATGAGGAAAATTGTTTGACACTGGATTTAAATGTTGTGTTTGTACATACAAATTTGCTGTTTAATAGTGGAGTGAAGATACTTAATTCCACCAGCTCAATTCTCAATTTTCCTGGCTGAAAATCTTTGTACTTGCCCAGTTTACCTCCTCCTCTTTACTGGTTAAAGTATTCGTATCGCTTAACCCCTTTTCAATCAACGGGATCAATGTTCGGGGTGTATCGCGATCTCGACTTCGGTTATTTTTGGGGCGTGCAATTTATCCCACCGCAGTCCCTGTTTTTGGCGATTGATTCGAGCATCCGTAATGCCTCGTACAAGCTAGTATACTTCCTGAGAATATCTACATCTACATGGACCCACCGCTCGTGCGAGGACAACGTAAGGCGGCCCCACACGTCGGCCGAGGAGGAGGATGGCAGGAGTATGAAGCACTTGGTCTCAACCATAGTATAAAACAACTGGAAATATCGCTTAATATATCCGACAGAGACAGAAACCACTCCCCCAAACCTCCAGCAACCATGGACATGGAAACTAAGACAGGCGATGAGCGAACGGACTCGGCTAACACGCTTGCCCAGCGTAACGTCGAGACAGAGCTTGGAACTAAGCAGGAGGAAATCAATCCTAATGCCTCGAGACGAGTGCGCAGAGGGTTTCTTCCGTGGTTGTGTGTGGTCCCATCTGTACAGGATCCCCGATCGTACAGCTCGGGAGTGAAATGGTTCTTAACCTTCATCGTTGCTGCTGGTGGTTTGGTCGTCCCGTTGAGCAGCGGCGTCTTGTTCCGTACAGACCTTGTCTCCCTTCCTCTTCCCAGATAAAGCGAAAGCTAACCTGATGGCCGTTAAATAGCCTGCTTAATTGAGCTAGCCGCAGACCTCGATACTACTGTATCTGTTGTCAATCTGTCTATCGCCTTCAGTTCCCTTGCCGTCGCCATTACACCCCTCTGGTGGTCCTACTTCGCCGAACTCTACGGTCGCCGTCTCGTCTATCTGCTATCTTTCTTCTTCCTCGGCCTTTTCTGTATCCTAGCAGCTATCAGCCCCAATATCGGCATGTTCATCGCCATGCGCCTTCTCGGCAGCGCCTCAAGTGCCTCCCTCCAATCCGTCAGCGCAGGTACCATCTCCGACATGTTCGGCACGCACGAGCGCGGCAAAGCCATGGGGGCCTTCATGCTAGGACCCATGATAGGCCCCATGTTTGCCCCCATCATCGGCGGAGGGCTCACAATGCGGTGGGGCTGGCGCAGCACGCAGTGGTTCATGGTGATGTACGGGTGGGCGGTGTTCGTGGTGATGGTCTTCTGTTTACCAGAGACAGCGATAAATCTCGAACAAAACCAATGCGAGCACCGTGCCAGCGCAAACAATTCTGTCCAGAAGGCCGCCTACTTTCTTCTCAAGCCCATCGAGGCTGCCAAGCTCCTCCGCTATCCGCCTATCCTCATCACGGTCTACTATACAGCGATTGTATTTGCAACCTATTACCTCATCTGCGTCTCCATTGAGAATACCTTCGCCGTGGCCCCGTACTCCTGGAGCCCTGTGATCGTCGGCGTCGCCTACATCCCTGGGGGTCTGGGGATGTTGTTCGGGGCGATCGTTGGCGGTCGCTGGCAGGATTCAATCATGGCGCGCACCGCCCGGAAGGAGGGTCGGTATGACGATGCGGGCGAGTTGATCCTGCATCCGGTGGATCGGTTGGGAGAGAACTGTCTGATGGCGGGCATTCTCTTCCCTGGGGCGCTGTTGTGGTGGGGATGGACGGCTGAGAAGCAGGTCTTCTGGCTGGTGCCGGTGAGTTCGGCATCAAATCTTTTTGTGGACGGACTAAAGTCTGACTGATACTATATAGCTAATCGGGAATTTCTTCTACGGTGCCAGCGCAATGATTCTCACCAACGTGACCATGACCATGCTGACGCAGTTTACCCCTAAGAAATCTACCGTCGGCGTCGCGGTGAACAATCTCCTGCGGAACAGCCTGTCATGTGTGAGTGCCATTATCGCTCAACCGCTATTCGATGCCATTGGCACTGGGTGGTCGTTCACAGCCGTTTGTCTCTTCTGTCTGCTAAGTGGCATTCCGTTGATCCTTCTCCGAATGAAGCGGGAGGAATGGAGTCGGAAGATGGAGGCTACTTTGGGGAGTGAATGAAGGGGCCACTTTCTGGGAGTTTGTACACGATGGAAGGGTATGAGAATATATTACCATGTCTGGTTAATTATACTAGGATGGAAGAGGCTATAAATTCGCTCTAACACGTTCTTTGGACGTATATATGCCCAAATTGCAACTGCGGCGAGGTACAGCCATCGCAATTTTAAACACGCGGAATCGATCGGACTAGCAAATTATCTAGGTCATCCTCCTCGCGATAAGCGAGATTTAGGCACGGGGTATACCTATCCGCCTAAACCATGGTGACTGCTAGGTTGTAGTTCAAGCTTCTGGTGAACAGTCCAACTGCTCCTGGGAACGGGTAATACTTTCCTGAGAGCTCCGTGGCTCTTAAGTAACCGATAAATATCCCCGAGAACCACAACGGGTTCTGGAGAACTAACACAATGATCGAGAGATCTCTAAACAGCTAAAGAAGAAGTAAGGCCAGGTTGGCACGTATGCCTCCCTGTGGTAGAGTGGGGACGAATCGTACTAGCAGTGGAAACTTTGTAGTTACTAAAGAAAGAGTATTATTGAACGCGAAGAACTAAACAAGAACTATTCTAAATATATGGTAATACGCGTTCTTTATATCTCCCGATCCTGGTATCTTGGTAGTAATGATACCTAGTAAGATAGTAGCAGTTCCTACTATCCTTAAGAGTGCTATCGTACAACCGTGCTATTAACTAACAGTCTTTTATTGGTGACCTCGCGCAGTCAGGAGGGACAAAGGAGAGTATGGTTTGGCCGTAATGGGTCACCTCATTGTTATATTATTAAATTTATAATTTAAATATCTTTATTAGGTTAGTTTCTCTATACAAAATTAAAATCGGATCTAGATAAATAATAAGCCGTATTTAGCGGCAGAGGATAAGATATTAAAGCTACTAATTAATAGAAAATACGAAGATGATCTTTCTATTAAAACAAAGATAGGTAGTCTAATAGATCTAATCAATATAATATATCCAGAGCGAGAGAATGACTAGAGATAGGAAGAGAAAAAGAGCTTTTAAGTAAGAGAGAGAATTTAGATATTATAATATCTTATTTTATATTTATTTTTATATTTTTTATTCTGCTTATTTCGGGTATTCGGAGTTTAAAGGGATTATATTCTTATTTTATTTATATAAAGCGCCTGCATAGCTAGACATTCAAAAGTTAGGCTTTAACAAATTGATTAAATTTGATTGATCAATCAGTCGATTAATATTTTATTAACCACATAAAATCAATCTATCCTAGAAGGAGCTATGAGGTCGCCGGGATACGCCGATAAAGCAGGGGGTGTACACTCGTTAGTAGTTATGGCATTGTTCGGAATCTACCGCGTGTCGATTGATTACCATAAACGGGCAAAAATCAACAGATTCATACTTAGCCCCAGGCTGTTGGCAACCGTAGGGCTCAGTCTGCTTCGTATTCCTATTAGCGCTGATGATCTGCGGCATGGCAAACACTCAGCCACTGTGTCTTTGGAATGCTGCGTTATGACTACAACTGGTTAGAGGGATACAACCATGGTGAGTATATAATTCATTAGAGCCCTTTGAGGCTTATGGTGCAGACTTCCCCCGATAGTATACTCCGGATAGAGTGACAAAGCCATTTCTTTGGTTGTCTGTCTCATGATGGGGTCCCTTCGCCTTCTTCTAACAGGCTTTTCCCTCCTCTCTTTCCTTCTCCTCCCACTTGCTAATGCCTCGCCATCACCCATCACGAAGCGAGAAGTGCGAGTAGACGTCAAGGCCGGGATCATGGGTGAAGGCACCTACCCTCGCGCTACCTACATCAACGACAAATCGCTGCTTGGATGCTTCCGATCGTTCAAAGACGGCAAGGTCGCCATCGAGACGGTGCGGTCGACCGACCGAGGCAAGTCGTGGAAACCAGTGGGCACGGCGATCACGGAGGGCGAGAAGAAGCACGGGCTGAACAACTGCTACCTTCACCAACTGCCAGACTCCGATCGGATTCTGATGGCATTCCGGAATCCTGAACGCGACGCGCAAGGGAAGAAATACATCAAACATATCGTTCTGGTGTATTCGTCGGATGATAGGGGCAAGACATGGACGCCGCTCAGCACGGTGGCTACCACGCAGACCACAGGGTTGGGTCTCTGGGAACCGTTCTTGATGGACGGGCTGGATGGGGATTTGATGCTGTTTTATTCGAGAGAGACGCGCACGGATGGGAAAGATCAGAACAGCATCCTCGTTCGGTCGAAGGACGGAGGTAAAACATGGGGCAAGGAGCAGACGATTTCCGGCGGCGATATCCAGAAGCGCGATGGGATGTTAGGCGTTGCGCGTGTGTCGCCTGGTTCGAAGAAGTTGATCGCTGTTTTCGAGAGCCTGACGCCAAACACTGGGATCACATCGATCACCTCCGACGATGATGGGAAGACTTGGGGGAACCGCAGGTTGGTTTATAAAGGCACGAATGGTCCACCGACCGAGTCGGCTCCTCAGATTGTTCGCGTCGGTAAGGCTCTGATCGTCAGCTTCTCGACGTGGGAGGATGATCGTGAAGCGGGCAAGTCAAAACCCCCTAATGTGAAAGTAGTCGTTAGCACAGATGAAGGAGCAACCTGGGGCCAGAAGACCCTCGTGCACAAGAATTGCCATTGGGCTGGGGAGGTCACGGTGGATGGAAATAGCTTACTGGTGTTGTGTGATTACAACGATGGAACTTCTGTGTCTACGCGCGTCAGCATTCATTAAACACCATAGTCAATTCAGTCACTGGATCCTCCCTTACGCTTTCCTCACCTCACTGCCATGTCCATTCAGCAGCACACAACACTGTTGAGACGAAAAGCGGCCATACCACTCGGTCTTCCTCGACGGGACTTTTCATTTCTCTACAATGTTTGGTTTTGAGCTGTACGAACCTCCCCAAACACATGGCTTCTCCGTCTCTACTTCTTATTAATGAGCACCCATCCCTTCGAAGGAACTATAACGACGGAAATCAAGGCCAATACTTGCAGAACGTGAACCACCGGAGACAGAACAATGGATATCGCAGCGTGGTATAGAATGCGAGCGAAGGACAGGTCTCCGATGCTGAGATCCTGCAAGACCGAACCAACAAGAAACAGATGAATGCCAGCCGCATCGTTGAACGGCGTCCACTCAAAATCCCATCTCGGATCGGTGATTCTGAGTCCGAAAATACGCATTATCGGGCTGCGCATCATGTGTTGGTGCAAACTACGCCATATCTAATAACAGAAGCAAACTCACAACATGAGAACTCCTAGGCTTCCGATTCCAGTCAGTAACAATGCATATCGGCACTTGGCGCTATCCATGCTGTAGATACCGGTGTACAAGCGTCCTCGTTGCTTCCAGAAATCCATAATTGTAAGAGGAGGTTGCTGGCGAAAGATCGCATGGATCCATTCGAATTTGAAGCCGCGGGAGGCGGCCTATATCTTCATGTCAGTAACTCCTAATGTTCCCAGGTACATTATCACCCACATGATAGCCGACCCAATAATCCTCGCAGATTTTTTCTGTCTCCCAGGTGACATTATTTTCACCCTCCCCGTTGATCAAAGGCCAGGAGCCGTGGGTCTAACCGAGTAACGGACGACCGAGAAGTAACACAGGCAGTTGGAAGCGGCCAAAGTTCTCTGCAACTCTCGAGACCTCTATTGCGGATGGAAGAATCTTATCCCAGTGGTTCGTGGAGGTGTAAAAGATCGTGCACTGTATCTCCATGTTAACTTGTCATTTGCCATCACTATTGAGAAATCTCTTACCATCCCAAAATCTGCCGTGCCTCTCTCAATAACTCCAACGACTTCTCGATGACACGATCATCTATCTCCGATTCTTCATCAAGATGCAGCACCCAGTCCCTCTGGGAAATTTGGTACTTGAGCCGAAAATACTCAAACGCCCTCGCTTTGTACTTCGCCTTTTCGAACTTCAGAATACATTTCCTGGGTTCAACCGGAGATACATTCATACCTGCAAATTCGTCCCTTCGGTCGCAAGGCAGACTCGTAAGGTTCTGAAAGATCGCCTTTTCGATTTTGTGGAGTGTTTATCCGGCCGCATACGCAGACATAGGCCGAGGGTGTTCGCATACGGTGGGAGTTGAAACACGAGCAGCAGGATGCTCAAGATGGCATGAATGGTGGCGATTCTGTGCCAACCATTATCCTCTGTTTCTTCAACGTAGTATAGCCCCGTTGCTCGAATAATCTTCCTGGTCGCTGCATTGTTGTGATTAGGACGAGACTCTCGATAGATTCAAACTTCGGCAGTTGTTACCATAGAAAGTCAACAGTGGCGTAGGTCATTATATCTCAGCAAAGCGTATATTCTGTTTGAATGGTTCCATTTTTGCTCGCAGTTGGTGTTGGAGCAATCCCCTTCGTCGCTTTGTTCCGTTTTCTCCATAATAGACGTGGATGCGGCAGCCGAGAGTTGCCTGACTGCCTCTGCTCGGTCAATAGGTTGCGCTATTTCCCCAACGCAAAGAGCAAGGGCACAGAGCAATGGTTTGATGTCAAAAGATAATGTCTGCTGAGAGTGCCAGGCGTTTCAGCTGATCGGCAAACCCCCTTGCAGATCTGGACGGACCGTTGATCGGCGGTTTTTGTACCAGCATAGGTACGTGACATGTCCAAAGTCTCCACAGGTTAAGCCATGCAAGGTGTACATAGTCTAAGCCACATACCAGCAGATTTTCAGGGATTGATCTGCTGATCATGGTACTATTTTTACTATCTCTACGCTAACTATTACTCCTCGCGCGTGTGACAGGTTACATGCCTAGCAGTTCCCCAGCTCGGGTCGACCAATACTGACTACGGATGAATCTCCAAACCAGCATCTCGTATCTGCGGTAGCACGAACTCCAAAAGCAGCTTGTAGAGAACTGAATATATTGTTCCGTGATGAAAGTGATTTCTCCACTGCGTCGTGATTGCATCTTCAACGCGAAACCATTAGATAACAGTCCCAAATTAGGAGAACTGATATGCAATGAAAGAACTTTGAGGATCCGTCTAGACTCGATCTTCTGCAGTAGTCCCTATGGGGTACACACATGTTGCAGGACGCAAGAAACCTGGAACCGAAAGCCGGTGGTGCTGAAACAGGATGCGTAGGGCAGTGCCAAGCCTTGGCGGTCATCCCGGCTTTACGGCGCTAGATATTGAACTTTATACCCTTTTCGACTTTTCCAGGTTCAGGGAAAGTGGTTTAGTTCTTTATTCGTGTTTACGAATGAGGTTGTTTCTTTGAAAAATTGGCACTGGGAAGCGAACCTCTCGCTGGTAGTAAGGGGATGCCACGATCGGAAAAGTACCAGTTCCGATCGTGATTTAGGAACAATTTGTTGGCATGTCATTCAGCATGAGCAATCAAATGTGACACATGATAGCAGAAGAATCCCAGGAGCCGAATGAACACGATCACTGCCGAGAGCCGACATTCTGGACTTTTCTGGCGCATGAATGTGATATCAACATTCTCTAATTGCGGTGTAGGTAAACGTCCCTCTCCTGTTTCCTGCAGGAGGCGACCGATCAACGTCGATAATGGCTTTCAATAATTGCGCTTGTGCTTCGCATACCAAAGGTCAGGTTTGATGAGCTCGAAACGGAAATGGTGGTGGGTTCACAGCTGCCATCGCCTTCGACTCGTTGAATATTTAAACCACGAAGTTGTCCCCCGAACTTCGATTGAAACCAACACGCTCAGCCTTTCCAATCCAAAACCCTCCAGTCTCCAACACTCCGGCAAAAGCCTCCAAAACGAACGCTTCTTCAAAAGCAAACTTCTTCCCCAAACAACCAATCAAGATGCGTTTCACTCTGCTCTCCTCCGTTGCCTTCTTCGGCCTTGCTCTCGGCGCTGCCGTCCCCATGGAGGGTATGAACTTTTCCTCTCTGTCTGTATAACTCCGCTAATCACCCACGCAGCCCGCCATGAACCTGTTCCCGCCGGCGCCCCCGCCCCCGCCCCCGGTACCCCCGGCGCTCCCGGTGCTGGTGTTGTCGGCCACATCCCCACCGGTGTTGGAAAGGATGGACATCCCTGTGGCGGACGTGACCAGGACGGACTCGTCAAGGGTCTCCTCGACGGCGTCAACACCCTCACCTGCGAGGGTCTTCCTGAGACTCTGGATACGACTGTGGGAGGTGTCGACAAGCTTTTGAACGGTCATTAAATCGGTCGTTGGTAGCATCGAGTCATCATCATCTCTTGACTGATGCGGAATCGTGCACTGCACAGTATATCTTTGTATTTAGAGCCAGAAAGCTGGGGATCTGTTCGAAGGCTTGTACAGCGTTGGATTGTTCCCCCCTGTGGATAGCAAGCTTTTGTGAATATACCTCTATAATAATTATCTGACTAATTTCACTCGTTTTATCTGCTGCAATCCAATTGTTGATATTTCCAGTAAAACCTTTTCATCGACTAAGAGCAATGGTTTCGATACAAATGTAACATCAATCATGATACAATGTCTGTCCAGTAGTATTCTCATATATTCAACTTAAGCTGAGAAGCGTTGAATCCTGAGAGTTCCTCATTCCTGGGCGATCTCTTACACCAGCTCAACTGCTGGCCTGTTTAAATCCCGTATACTAGCAAATATATCGAATGTGCAGTATACGTCTTTGTCAAGCTCCCAATACACAGGCCATGGGCTGTACTCCGTACCCATATTTAATATCTGACTTTTCAATTCCGCGCGACGGCGCCTTGACGTGTCACAATCGAACCTGCATCCCTTAAGAGCCCTGGCGATACACATTATATATTTCTATATATTCTTGCAAATACTATAGCTACCATATGATCAAGTTATTTTCTAGTGGTGGAAGCTTAAGAGACGCGTTTTTTAAAGGCTTCCTTTCCTCTAATTTCTTTCCATTATATTCCCCATCGAGCTCTTCTGGCCTCTTTGGGGTACACTTGATAAGCTCGATCGAGATATCGAGAAGGCCAGTAAATACAGATATTTAATCCACTCATATCGCGGCCTATGAGCTGCTTCTCATCTAATGTCTTTCTTTTTCTGACTCATTAATCAAGCAAGTTGAACCTTGGTCTCGCTTCTTCGCAGTCGCCATTTTCTGGTCTTGCACAATTCCCACGGAGCGAGTGCCGTCGTGTAGTGGCATGAATCACGCCCAGCCGCTGGCGTCTGTTTTTATCTCTTAGCAAAAGGAAAGGATCGATATTTAGGGGTATATAGAAGTACAAATGGGTTCTTTCACGAGCTTACCGTCCAATGCTTCAAAGTACGGCGAACCTTCTATGTGTGTCCTAGGTCCATACACTTTGTCAGTCTTCCAGTAAGCCCAATTAGCGACATTCTTGAAATTATTATTGAACTTGCGGTTCTTCAAGTATTTCGTGCTCAGTATGCCATATTTTCCGCCAGCATCTACCAGGTACTTGAAGTCGATGATGGATCCAGATGTGCCGTCTTTGCGGACCCACGTAGCAGACAGGGCCGGCCGGGATTCGATACCCCGTTACCATTTATGTCTGCTTCGGAGCCCGTTCCACTGGTGTCTAGCTCAAATTGGATTGCATCGACTTTGGCTTCGTCAAAAATGTGGGCGACACAAGGATCAGCGTGTCTGAATAGCAGGTCGTCCGATTCTGATCGGATCAAATTCCAGGCAGTGCCTCAAGGAAGTCGGTGTCTGCGCAAATAGTAGCTTATTTATGCAAATCTACATTCAATAGAGCTATCAATAATCAGGAAGGAGGAGGAACAAGAGTAGACTTGCGGGTATCGGGTTGAACTTGAGCGAGTCGGAAAACTGCGCCGTTGTATGAGTTGCAATAGCTTATCAACTCACGATTCATGAAGCAACACGGGATTAATAAGTCAGATAGCATAGTTAACTAACTAATCAGCTAGTCCTTGCGCAATCTTAGAAAATTGCTTGATAGTTTGTCAATTTTTCTCGTAAACCGCTTGAATTTTCCATAGAATGTGTTAGCTGTTCCCACTTTAATGAGTCCAGTAATCAATGGTATTGGTAGCGTTATTCTTTTTTAAAAAAAGAAAAAAAAATTTACTTAAGTTGGAGAGGGAAGAAAACAATGATCTCCGCACGAATGCGGATTTCACTGCCGTGGATCGCGTGCCCACGGGTCCGAGATCCCAAGGTAGTTAGCGCTTATAATACTAAAATAACGCGCAATTTTTCGAGAGAGACACATCAGTATTATCCTAATACACGTATATAGCTTTCTGCATTCGATCTCCATGTTTAAAATAAGAATCCGACATTATGACGTTAAGATATTAATATTAGAAGCTATGGAGTGGAAAATTAATTAAGTTAACCACTGAGCCGATGCGGTCGCGGATACGCGACACCCGAATGCTTATTATTAGCTTAGCTTACTGCGTACATGTAGGAACTGGTTATACAATGGGCGAGACCCTTCCTTCGATACCTTAATGACGTCATGGCTTCTAGTTACGATCGATCCATTCCAAACTTGCATTTCCGGCCTCTGTCATAGATAACTCGAGTGGGCTAATGTTCGTACAAATTCACCCTCTTACTAGATGCGGCGACGCCACTGATGCAAGAATAATAGTACCTCAGTCTACTTAGTCTATGAAGTTAGCATTGCGTAAGAGTAGGTCTGCTGATAAGAATGTAAAAGTATCATAATTTTACCTGCGCTTGGTTGCATGTTAAGCAGCAGTTATAAAGAGACACTGCTCTCCCATACGTGGCCAAATACATAACGGTAGAACCTGACTAATATAACACTATATTTGCAATTTTTGGAGTCAAAGAACCTCTTACAATGAAGCTCTCTCTGCTTGTCCTATGCCTGAGCAGTACTGCACTTGCGGATCAGTGCATTTATTGGGGAAATTATTGTGGTTATCGTCTGACCCAATGGGGAACTCCGGGTAGTAGGTAACCCCAGCTGCATGGTAGATATTCAAAAGGAGTATCTAATTACTCTGGTACACTAACTGCTAACACATTATAGGCTATGCCTCCAATAGCGTCTACCATTGCGATAACCCTGGAGGCGTTGAGGCCTTCGTTGCTAAATGTAACAGCTGTCAAGACAACTCTGACGGTAAAGCCTATTGCTTGTAGGGTTATCCGGCTCTGCGACAGTTTGTGAAGGTCGTGATTTTTTAATGGGTGTAATCCGAAGTGTTATTGCGGCCTCGGTATAGGTTTTCTTTTACCATTAGGGTTTTTTTTCCTATACTGTTATGCAAATGCAGAGGCAGCTGATAGTATATGTATATAACTAATTATGATGCTATCGTGCTCCTTTCTAACTCCTTAGTATTAGAGAAGCCTAATATTCAAGAATAGCACGGAGAAATATGCAACAACCCTGCGGGTACTTGCTCTGATAAGCCGCTGGAGCAAGAACCTACAGCGAACGGGCCTGTTAAGATCTGACACCTTTTGTGCTGCACACAAGCCACACGCCGGCCGGTTAGTAGTTGGGTGGGTGACCACCAGCGAATCCCGGCTGTTGCATGTTTTTGTTTTTCTTTTTTGCTTCTTTTCTTTCATTGACTGAGACAATGGACGACCGACCTATTTTGTGTTTGCAGATATGTTCCCGTCCACCATGTTGACGACTTCCTCCATCCTTCGTCTGTCGGGAACCAGGATCTTCTCCCCTGCATCAGCGCTAGACCACACTCTTGGTCCGTAATAAATCCCATGCAGTTCCTCGAAGACCAGGTGCAGGTTGCTCATAATGAATTCCGGGAATGTCGAGTGGCCCCTGCCAATATCCGAATTCGATACTGCGACGCCCACCTGTTGGATCCAGAAGTTTCGCTGCGTCGCCCCAGCTCCTATTGGGCCTGCTATCTCGCTAAACAGCTCTCTGGCTCGGGACTCGAGCTTTTTTCGTGGTGTTACATCCTCGGCATCTTGTGTAAAGCGTTTGTGAAGGTAGAACAGAAGGTGAGCGTGACTGAGGACCGGCGGGCCCAAGGATTGCAGAGTCGGCGTCACTTGCTCACAGGCCATCCTGGCCCGAAATGTCAGCTCTTCAGCGGATGGGAGCTCCGGTATTACTTCTGGTACATGTACTTTCCTAGTTTCTATACTAGGGAGAGCTGCGATGACGATGACGTTCGGTAGCGGCTTGAGATCAGGCACCACGAACTGCGATCGCGCACCGATGTTATTCCACGCTTTCTTCGAGTAATAAACCTTCCAGCCAGTCGGTTTAAGATGGAAAGACTCCTGGAATTCCTCGAACGACATCTCCGAAGTATCAACCGACCCCTTCTCATCATCCAGCGACCGCATTGCAGCATGGGCTATCTGAATCCAGAAATACGCCTGCGTCTCCGAGTACATCTCAACGGACGAATCAGCCGTCCTCGCACGCATAGTAGCTTGCTGGAGTGCTACCAGCGCCTGTGTAACTACTTGCCCACGCGCCACCCCAGTGTTTCTCACATACTGCATCACAGCAAAGGCGTAGCGTATGAGTTTATCTGGCCTCTTGTCGCTCCTGGGTACTGTCGCTGGATCGCGGAGATAATCTGTTTGCGTTGGGAGATGCTGTATATCTGGGATTGACCAGACGTCCCGTGGTCTGGAAACGGGGTTGAAGGAGTAATGGCTTTTCCAGAGATAGGCGTTCATTAATGATGGCGAGTGGCGGAGAATGTGGGGAAATTCTTCTCGAGATGGAAGAGCTGCGCTCATACTGTGCGCTCGATAGTTCCGGATTCCGTGTTGGAGTTGTAGAGCCCAGAATGTGGCCAGGCATCTGCTGAATGGGGCATGGACGTAGGCTTTCGGTGTCTTGCTGTTGCTGAATAGCTGGGGAGATATCTTTCTCACTTGGTTGAGGTGAATGAGGAAATCCTCTGCTATGTCATGGAAGGGTTTCTTCGCCGACTCGAGTATGACGAAATAGAACGCTTTCAGATAGGTGTAATGAGTCCACGCCGGCAGGTCTCCCTGCAGGAACGATGTCCAGAACACACCTGGGTCGACCGTATCGCCAGTAATCTCCTTCTCAATTCGGCGTTGAAGCTGTTCAGTGGTCAATTCTTCATCCGTTAAGTCACTTATGACCCTCCCCTTCTTATCCCGTTTGTCCTCCTTCGCAGGCTCCAGATTCACCCTCTTTACCGTCTGGTAGATGTCCTCGAGAACCTCGGATACCCCTACCCCAGCCTTTGAACTCAACTTATGCGTTAACACGTTCCAGGAAAGGTCATCCTTATACTTCACAAGTTCCTCCTCATACTTCCGTTGCACCTCCTGAACCAACTCCACTGAGACCTCCGGAGAATCTTGTTTATTCAACCCGACCCAGATATACCGACATCTTCTCTCCACCATCTGCTCTAGCAAGCTGCGAAACTTCCATGGTGGCCACCCCTCCGTAGAGCAATCGTGCAACCACACAACCAAAGTGTGCGGCGCAAGCCCATGCCATATTAAGGGCCAGGATCGGACTGAGATGCTTGTTGATCAGCATCTACCAGACCAAGATATAAGTTGTAAAATGGAAAAGTGTAAGTAGCGTACTCCGAAACTCCCATATACTCCACTCGTGGGTGGCAGGGTAGTTTATCGTCTCAATATCCAAGTCCCTCGTCGGTGGTGGCTCTTGCCCTCCGATTTCGCCGAATTTGAGGCGCCGGAGGAAGGTTGTTTTGCCACAGCTGTCTTCTCCCAGGAGCAGGACGCGGTGGTGTTTCTCGCCGAAGACCAATCTTGCGAGTTCTCCCTAAGTTAGCCTCGTTGGCGTGGATACCTGGATGGGGTGCTTACTATCCATCTTGGCTCTCAGCAAATCCAGTTCCTGCTTTTCCGTCCTGAGACGGAGGCAATATTCTTTGTTTTTTAATTACCAGAAGGTATTGTTGACGCCTGGCAGGCAGCACATATTTACTATTCCTTTGTTAACATGTTGTCCAGGAGAAGAGAACTTCGCTGGTGGCCACGGTGGCCTCTCGTATTCTTGAGTCACTGATCAACGCTCCCTCCGCCCGAGGAACGTCAATATACTAACTAGAGCTAGATCACTCATTAGACAGGTGGTGCACAGTTGTAATGAAATATGAGGCTACCAGCAGAGAATTTTCCGCTAGGGAGATACAGAATTTGTTTCGCAAACCCACACAGAGTAGGGAGCTAGCTACACCGACAAAGAAAAGAAGGGCGTAGCTGCGAAGGGCTCTGCTTCAGGGAGATGTTTCTAGGGCTCTTTTCTTGCCACGTGGGTATCCTCCACATGATATTCAAATTCAGAGCACAAGCAGGACGGCCGCAATAGAATTCACCGTCCAGCACTGAGGCAAGGTCCTCCAACGGGAGTTATGTGATTGCGACCGTTACTTCGCGTATAGCTACGTCACAGCCACATAGGATCTATTTCTGGCGCATCGTCCTGTGCACTGGATTGGTGGATTGAGACTAATCCTTAACCTCGTCGTTAGTGAAGCCCTGCAGGAAGTGATTAAGCCGAGGGTAGAGGGCATACGCATACCTATGAGACAGCCACTCGCAAAGCCCTAAGGCCGTTCGGGTTCTTTCGACCGCTGCATCAACCTATACGACATTGGAATGAGACGGCAGAGAATGGTCACATCCGTTTTGGAGGCGCAGCACCGATGCCCTCAATGATACTATTATTGCGCGAAACAAGTGGTGTGCATTTAGAGGTACCTAACTTATGGATATACTAAACCGGGGGGGCCCAACTTACCAATAATATTAATAGGTAAATCAGCAGGAATACATTCACCACCGCCCAAGCCAATCGGGTGAATGCATCCCTTACTTCATCAAGGTCCTAAAAATAAACCAATGCAAGCAAAATGTAATCTTTGCTATCCCCACTTTAATGAACCAGAACACGCACCCCTTTGCTCTCCTCCTTTGGATATGGCAAAAAAAGGTCATGTGCAATGGTGACATCCTCACGCGTTGTCTCGAACAACTCGAAGTCGAATTCACGAAAGATCCTAGGCAAGAGGAGCAATATTTCGGCCTTGGCCAGACTATCAGTTGTCAGTACCATGGTCTCCGATCCACAATTCCAGAACCAAAATGGGCGATACTCACTTCATGCCAAGACATTGGCGCGATCCCTTGCTGAATGACACCATGTATTTCTCCAGCCGTTTGCGCTCCTCGAGGTCCATCCATCTCTCTGGGATGAAACTGTATGAGTTAGGGAATATTCGCTCGTTGTGGTGCATAAGTACGCTTGTCATCTCTACTGGGATCTAGGATCGCATGTCAGTTTTTTTTTTCTTCCGGGCTTGGCTGGGTCGAGACTCACGCCGGCGGGTATAGTCCACTGATTGAATTGAAGAGGGCCGTTCGGGGCGATTCGAGGAAGGCGTGAGCTGACGCCGTAGGAAAGCCTATTGAGTTCGTTAGTATTGGTTCCTGCTGAGATGGCCATGGCTCGTACCTCAATCCTTCCAACATCACGGAAGTCTTCATCATCAGCTGGTTGCATCCAGAGTCTAGGACGTAGCATAACTTACCAAGTACGGCATCTGTTCAAAGTCCACTAGCGAAGCGGTACAGTCAGGATCCAGCCGGTTCAGCTCCTCTTTCATATTCTCCAATTTATCCCGGTTTGCCAAGAGGTAAAACGTCGTCCACGCCAACATCTTCGATGTTGATTCCGAACCGGCCCCAATAACTACCTCCACTTCCTGGACCAGCCGCTGCGGTGATTTCTCCTCGGGAGGCAGATTGCTATTAAGCACATCGTGGAAAAATGTAGGATGGCTGAACTGGCTTCTGGCTCTCTCGTAGCCCTTGCTGCTCTGCTCGTCTATGATCGATTGCATAATGTCCTCGCAGCGGCGTTTGAACTGTGCTGTGAGAAATGCACCGGGGAAGATCCACAACAGGACTCTCTTGGGCAGAGCATCCAGCAGCCATCGCAACCATGGAAACGGTCTCATGTACACACTCGACTTGGCGCCGATGGTCAGTGTTGCGTTCCATTCTGGGACGAAGCCGGGCTTGTCGAGGTAGTGAAACCCGACACCCATGGTATAATCGGATACAACATCCGTCGCGAAGCAAGTATAGGCGTGTTGGACATTAATGGGCTTTCCTGTGTCTTTGTATTCGCGCAGTTGGTGACATAGTTTGTTCACCAAGTTCTGTATCAACGGTTCCCGGCTGCGGATTCGTGATGTCGAAAAGTACGGGTTCATGTTCGCGCGGAGAAGACGATGATGAGCGTGATCGATTGTTGAAACCACAGTGCGTGTGAGCCCAAATTGCTTGGTAAAATAGCCATATTTGTTCCGCGGGCTGGCCCTGCAGTAGAGTACTTCGTAGAAATCCGGATCGTTAATATGTAGTTCCCATGGACTGATCCGGACAATAGGGCCTAGACGGCGTTAGCTGAAAGGTGTCATATCTGTGGAGAAATAAAACGTGTACCATATTTCTCGTGCATTCGAGAAATCTCAAATGTATACTTTCCAAAGAAGTAGACATCATAATACATCTCATACCACCTCGTTAAGGCGGCCAGTTTTGGGCCGGGGAATTTGGCCAGTGGAGACAAATACAGCCGATAAAGGGCGATAGCGAGTATATAGCATAACCACGCAAGCACAACGTAAGCGGGGTGAAAGATCGATTGAAGCATCTTGACGCACGCGTTAGAGCAGTCAGTAATTGATGTAGCGAAAGTTGTCAAAGTCAGAGGCAAATAGGCACCACACAAACACACCACCACTCACCGAATCTTTTGTATGCTAGAATCCTCATCCTACACTATGTATCCTCGGAGAATTCCCAATAGTCCATGCAGGTATCCACTCCCCCGGTAACGCCGAGCCGATGTTATCGTCCTCGCCTCAATTCCACCCCTAGTGCTTGGGCATCCCCTGACAGGCCTGTGGCGGAATATAGCAAGAAATGCAACCCTCAACGGTTACCAAAGACCCGGTCCAATCAACATGACTGGTCTGGTGGAAGAAGCAGGCAGACTATGTCGAATAGGTACAAGGAGGGTAGCAAACAACAAGAAAGGTGATTTGTGTAACCCCGGAGCCTAAATTTGTCCCACGCCAAGGGGGTTCGCGTGGTTAAGGAGAAAGTCGGTCTTGAATATAAGCGATCAGCGGGCGCCCGTCGGAATAAAATTTGGTAGTCGTCGCATCGTGGAGATCTGGTTATTCTCCTACCCACCGATCATGGCAGAGCGTCAGCCACATGTCGATCCCCTCATCGTGTCCGAGGTTTGTAGTTCAGCTAGTGTTGGGCCTGCATTAGCTTCTACCAAGACTGATTGGCGCACAGGCCCACCCGGATATGTTCGACGACTGGGATGGATATGAAAGTTGGTAAGTGGTCTGCATTCAGGGGCTGAGCCTGGGCCTCTGCATCCTCAGGGTGGTCTTGACGGACGCTTTTCCAGTTCAACTGCTTCTCTTTCATCGACTATTCTGAATTATCAGTATGTCCTCATGTGGTTCACCCCCATGTCTATATTCTAATATTTGCCAGGTACGAGGTGTGGCTCTCGGTCGTCCCTCGTAGAGCTGTGGAGCACCTCGCTAATCGCTCATAAGAATGGACGACGATATCATGCATACCGACAAGGGGAATATGTGATTGTGAGCATGTTGCATACGAACCTGGTCATCTTTCGGCACCTCCATCTAATGCCTTCCTAGCCCAATGACGAAAGGGAGCAAGAGCGGCTTGACTTGGTACACACCGAACCTTTGCCAATCGCTAATGTCTGACTAACCCCCCTCAAGCATCACCACATCTGCAGCCTTGCCATGGGGGGAGACTTGTACCGCGCGCCCCTTCCACAAGGACTGCGACGAGTTCTGGATATTGGGACGGGCACGGGAACGTGGGCGATAGACATGGCGGAGTAGGACAACATTACCACCGCCTCTTCCCCATCTTGGCTACTAACGTACTGGCAGTTCCTTTCCCGAGACCGTGGTAATCGGTAGGTCCTCTGACACTCAATATCACTTCCCCAGGACAGTGGTGTTCATGTATGACAGGCACCGACCTAAGCCCCATTCAACCTTCATGGTATGATCCGTCCCGCTTCCCCCAGGCCCAGGCCCAGGTTCGCGGTGCCATGTATGTAACCATATTCTTCCTAGGGTTCCACCAAACTGCATCTTCGAAATCGACGACTTCGAGCTCGAGTGGAACTTCTCCCAGTCGTTTGATTTCATCCATGCACGTGCTATCGAAGGCTGTGTACACGACTTTCCGCGACTCTTCCAACAGGCGTACGGCTCGCTCGTTCCCGGTGGGTGGTTCGAGATCGTCGATTTCACGGCAGGGATCTTCTCCGATGACGAGAGCAGCGAGAAGTCTCCTTATATTCGTGAATGGCAGGATCGACTCATCGAGGCAAGCCGGGTGTTTGGAAAGCCCTTGGGTGTCTCCAGCCAATACAGCGAGTGGATGGCACAAACAGGGTTTGTGAATATCCGTCAGGAAATCATCCAGGTTTGTCTGACTGCTACCTATCGATAGTCACAGCCCCCCTCCTGCTGACCGTTGTAGGTCCCATTCGGTCCATGGGCAAGGAATGCCACCCTGAGAGAGCTTGGCGTATATCACCAAGCAAACATGCTGGAGGCCCTTGAAGCATATTCGTTGGCGCTATGCACGCGGTACCTCGGATGGAGTGTCGAACAGGTACAGATGCTCTTAATCGGGGTCCGAAGGGAGTTGAAAGATATGTCCTTGCACAACTACTCCAAGCTTTACGTCGTATATGGGCAGAAGCAGGCGTTGCAGTGACATGACACCAGGCACGGGTTTGTTCATCCTTCTTACCATTTGTACGGGTCGCTCTTGGTTACTGCAGGTTGAATTATGTTACACTGTCCCACTTGTATGTATTTCTTCATTATTGGGTAGATTTTCTCAAGGTTTGCGCAAGTTCAATAACACTGTCTTTTCGGGGGTTCTTCCCATCGTACGTTACATCTGAAGAAGTAATACCAAATCCACTCATGGCTAATTCGTTGAGTTACAAGAGCGATATTACCAGTGTGGACTATATACCTGTGCAAACCCTGGGGCTAGAATTAGCCTACAAGATACCACTTCGTTCTTCGGAGAATGATGACTGTTCTTTTGGTGGGATCCCAACCCGTGGTACTGCACTCTAGCAAGTCACTTTCTGTTCCACGGTACGACAAACGTTCAACATAGTATCCCCATAGTAGGGCAAATCCGTAATCCGGGAGGTAGGCAAAGCCCCTAATTTTCCGATAGCTGAATTCCAAGAACAGCAGGGTCCAACAGGCGTTCACGAGCAATTGGCTATATCCCACCAATGTTGCACAAAGGGAAGCACGTAGAGTTGGTGGTTAGTCAACCGGGCTGTAGAGAATTTCGTGCAGATAGACGAGAGGTAGACGACTTATTGGTAGGCTTCGTATCGAGGCTGGGTCCTCGTTTCCAGACGTCTAGACCATTAGCATAGAGGCCTAGACTCTCGAGCTACGAAAACCTTGCTGTTATGTTGCAATCCGGGCCTAATAATAAAATGATCACCAATGCGTCTTACTCCTTCCAATTCTACCTCTTAAATTTTTTAAACGTTAATCTGCATGCACAATCGTAAGCGAGGTTTAGTGTCATATAGATCGTTAGCCAGGCAGCTAGTACTAGCCTGGTATCTGGTATATGCTGCAGGTATTCCAAATGGTAGTCAATTCTGCAGTCTCAATTATAGCGCATAATACATTATCAGGATCCAATGAATACTGTCCTTTAACAGGCGACCGTAAGTTCTGCCCAGTGCTGCCCATGAAACTGGTGTGATGTAAACAAACCAGCTCCTCCGGGATCGGCATGCCTGAGGCGATCCACACGCGATAACGCCACCTCGGACTCGCTCTCCGCCCACGGATTCTGCCCGTTGCTTTTCCTTCCCGCCTCGGTTTCAACACTGTCATTCTTTCTCTCCCCTGGGCTCTCTCTGTCTCGCACTTTCTAACCCCCCGTGCCCTTTTCCTATTCCTCATGTACATTTCTCTTTCTCATCTTGTCTAGCACCTGAGCTTATTCTCCCTTCTTTGCTTCGCTCCTGTACATCTGCATTCCCGACTGGTGGGGTTGTCGTCATTCTTTTTTTTCTGCCTGCGCTACTGAGCGCTCCAAGGGCATCTACACTATGGGTCTCTCCAAAACACACAGGATCTTGATCCTGTTAGTGATAGACACTGCATTCTTCTTGCTAGAGCTGACCGCAGGTTGGTTTCCTTCCTTCTGCTAGACTCGGCCTTCGCTAATCCAGTCCAGGTTATGCTGTCCACTCCCTTGCACTCGTTGCTGATTCCTTTCACATGGTATGTTACACACACATGCATTCATTATATGGGACCATGCAATCTAATATACCTGACGTAGCTCAATGATGTTATATCCTTGCTGGTCGGATTGTGGGCAGTCAAAGTCGCCAATCGCGAGACGACATCCAAGATGTACACTTACGGGGTAAGCAAGCGTCCGCCTTGTTTTCGTGAATCCGGATGAAACAAACTCTAATTTTTGTCCTCAATTGCGTGCAGTGGCAACGTGCGGAGACCCTCGGTGCCCTCGTGAATGGTGTTTTCTTGGTCGCCCTGTGTCTATCGATTTTCTTGGAAGCTATACAACGACTGGTGGAACCTCAGGAGGTGAAGAACCCTAGATTTGTCTGCATCGTCGGCTGCATGGGTCTGGCGTCCAACCTTATTGGTTTGGCGTTGTTCCATGATCACTCTCATGGACATGGTGGCCACGGCCACAGTCATGGGCACGGCGAAGAGATTGATGATGTCAATGCCGCGGAGCAAGGATATCATGCTCATGATCATAGCGAGCCGGCTGTGATTGACAAGCGCAAGGCCGTCGCAAATGTAATTTCTCTATTCCCGCAGATCGTGGACACTTATCTAATCTAGTACGACAAGAAACAGGATTCGCAGGCTGCCACCGAACCGTCATCTCCCTATTCTCGCAGACGCCGAACCTTGGACAGCCAGACTCGCGGCTCCCGCCGCTACAGTACCACCGCCCGCGGATTCGACCCCGAAGAAATACATGTGCATCCTGCTACCTTGAGACAGGAGATCATCGCGGCCAGTCGCACTCGCTTTGTGGATGAGGAGCCATCTTCCGGGTCGGAGACTGTCTCGAGAGAGGGAAGTGAGAGGGGAGTCGAACCGTCGGAACGGTCATCGCTACTCCCCAGCAAGGGCCGAACCCGGAACTACACCGACGAGGACCATACTCCCATCCCCGCAGTCCATCATGCTGATGATGACCTTCACGAATCGCACAACCACGCTCAGCCCAAGCCCAAGGAAACCAATAAACACGGCCATGGTCATGATCTGAACATGCGGGGTGTTTTCCTGCATGTCATGGGCGATGCTCTTGGAAATATCGGCGTGATCGCCTCTGCCCTGGTCATTTGGCTGACCGATTACGACTGGCGATTCTACGTGGATCCTGGCATTTCGCTGGTGATCACTGTCATCATTCTCGCCTCGGCCATTCCCCTCTGTAAGGCCGCTTCGCGTATCCTTCTCCAGGCCGTGCCTCCCGGGATGAGTATCGATCACATCAAGGAGGACATCGAGAGGCTGCCTGGAGTAATCGGTTCTCATCATCTCCACGTCTGGCAGCTGAGTGACACCAAGATCGTTGCTTCGATCCATATCCAGGTCGACACTGAGATCAAGGGCGAGGGCTCTGAGAGGTACATGCGCCTTGCTAGGCAAGTAAGAAAGTGCCTGCATGCCTACGGAATCCACTCTTCGACCATCCAGCCCGAGTTTGCACCGGAGAGTGATGTCGAAGACTCCACGGCGGCCCCGTCCTATTCTCGCGGCAGTAGCAGCGACCCGTCGGCGCCTAACCACCCTTCGAACCTCCCTGACAGCATTCGAGATGGCGATCCCCGGGCCTGTCTGCTTGAGTGCGGCGATGAATGCGCCCGGGGAGGTCAATGCTGTCCTACAAAGCCCACTTAACTCATTTTTTCCCTCCTACTTACTTGGTTTAACCTCACACATTTTGTTTATTCTTGTCGCTACCTATGAAACACGATTTCGTTTCATCATTCATACCCTCACTGCATATCTGCATCTCATTCATATTCTCATTATTAATCGTCTCCTTGTGGATGTTTTGGTGTTCAGGACCTGAAACTAATAGATGAACTCATTTTGTACCGATGATTGGACAATTCGGTTGGCAGGCATCGTCTGTATTTGGTCAGCTTTTGATGTTCAGTATGTATTCTTAGCAATGAACTTGGTTCGATTCCGCGGATATATAAGTAAACATGCCTTCTGATTCTCTAAATGATGATTAAATTCAAGACATCTGCCGAAGTTCTAACCAGGGCAAACTGTTGGAACATCATTGCAAATCGATTTACCGAGTAATTTCTCCTACTTCCAGGCGTTCGTATCCAACTATGAATTGTTCAGCCTCAAAAACCCAAAAATGCGATGGTCGAGGGCGTGACCCGTACAGACCACGTGACCCCGCGGCGACTCCGTCAGCATCTCCGGCCCCTTGACCGATTGTGTCTCATCACCAATGGCACATATTGTGGAATACATTCTTTGTTAACCCTGAACACTAGTGCATTCCCCTCTTTATATTGTCGATATCTTTTATGTGATTCTAGGACTACCCCGAGCCTGCCAATTGCCGAGTGTCTGTCCACACTGCCGTGAACAACAAGGGCGGAGCGATGCAGTAGACACCATAGCTTGGCCTTTCCACACCGTCGAATCGACAAGACCATGAGTTACTCATATCGACAAGGCGCAAGCGCGGACGCTTACCGACCCTCTCGCGGCTCCTTTTCAAAGTCCTCGGGCACGCTGGACCGCGTGCAGTCTCTCCTGCCGACCGGGGCAAGTCGACAGATCGCGGACCTCCAGACGCGCGGTGTTTCGCTGGCCTCGGGCGGCGCGGAGGGCTCGAGAGCTAGGGCAGAGCTAGGGAGGCAAATTTGGAGGGCGTTCAAGTCTGTTTTCACCATCGCGAATGGCTTGATTCTGCTGTGGTTCTGGACTTTGTGGTGGGGGGAACGGACGGTCTTCAGAGAGAGGCTGGAAACGTGCGCGTGGGGGAATTGGGAGCGTTGGGTGAGTGGAAATCGCTGATGAGATGTCTGGGTGGCAGGTAACTGATGGATTCTTTTGTTCTTGTCTAGCCTCGAGATGCAACGCCACACCATGTCGCCTTCATCGCTGATCCCCAGCTCGTTGACCCTCATACGTACCCTGGCCGCCCCTGGCCCCTTTCTACTCTGACGGTGCGCTTCACCGATCAGTATCTCCGCCGGTCGTTCTGGTCTATTCAAAATCAACTAGGCCCCGATTCGGTGCTGTTTCTGGGCGACTTGTTCGATGGTGGTCGGGAGTGGGCAACGGCCACGAGCTCGAGCCCGGAGGAGCGGTATAAGAAATACAAGGATTCGTTCTGGAAGGAGGAGTACCATCGCTTCGTCAAGATCTTCCTAGATCAATGGAATGAAGGGGATCGGTACTCCACCAATCCCCGTGGTCGCAGGCTGATTGCCAGTCTGCCTGGAAATCACGATCTGGGGTTCGGGTCTGGTGTCCAGGTGCCTGTTCGTGATCGATTCCAGATGTTCTTTGGAAAAGGCAACCGAGTGGACGTGATTGGGAATCATACTTTCGTGTCGATGGACACGGTCTCTCTCAGCGCTATGGACCAACCTGACCCCGAGACTGGCAGCTCAGGCACTGGGTCCGGGGACGGGCACCGACCCAACGAGCACATCTGGAAAGAAGCGGAGGATTTCCTGAACAATATGAGCGTGCATCGGGCCAAGGCAGAAAAGGAGGAACTGCGCATGTTGAGCAACCAAAGCGAGGGCCATCTCTTCACCCACAAGGCCGTTGATATCCCCGAGCCTTCGGTTGCGCATAGGCCTAAGCCCGAGGTCGTCGGTCTTCCTGCTGTGCTTCTGAGCCACGTTCCGTTGTATCGTCGACCTGCGATGCCTTGCGGGCCTTTGAGGGAGCACTGGCCTCCTTCGTCGGAGGGCGAATTGGAGCAGGACGAGCGCAATGCGCTCACTATCGCGGGAGGCTATCAATACCAGAACGTTCTGACACAGACCATCTCCAAGGATCTGGTCAGCAAGATCGGACCGAACCTCATCCAGGTTTACTCGGGAGATGACCACGATTACTGCGAAATCTCCCACCGCGAGTTCAGCGGATCGCCCAAGGAGATCACGGTGAAGAGCCTGTCCTGGGCCATGGGAGTTCGTCGCCCAGGATTCGTGCTCACTAGTCTCTGGAATCCCATCGACCCAGCTACAGGGAAACCGACGGCAGAAGAACACAGTCCAACTACGCTGCAAAACCACCTCTGTCTTCTCCCCGACCAACTCTCCATCTTCATCCATTACGGTCTTATCCTCGGCCTTACCCTCGTCGTACTGTTCGCTCGCGCCGTCGTGCGTGCCATGTATCCTCCTCAATCCACCTCCTCAACCCCTATCCTGCCTCTATCCGAATCCCGCCCCCCTCAATATGAGTTCTCCCAAGTACCTTCCCTAGGTACGTCCAGCTCCAAGTTCCCGTCACCGGGTGGCCTGGCCAGCCGAGCGACGAACTGCCCGCCTCGATACAAGCCATCCCAGCAATATCCAGATGCTTACACGAGTGCAGATGCCGACGAGGACAAGACGGACCCCATGAAGTGGAAACCGAGCCACGTCGAGTCTCAAAGGTCGAGAAGCCGGACACGGTCCATCGGGAGCGCGTTCTTCGAGTCGGTCCGGCACGTCGCTATGGTTGTGTTGGTGTGGTATTTCTTTCTTATCTGGCGGTGGTGATTTTTTTTTTTCATGTCAGTCAGATCTAAAGTCCTCCTGGCGTGGTTACATGCAAGGCCGGGGTTTGTATATAAACATATAAGATCATCTCAGACGCAGGGGTCTGGTGTGCGGCGTACAAGTATCGGTGGGCCTGGGTTTACCTTTACAGTTGCATTTACTAAGAGCTTTTCCCTATTTGGTCTCGGTGTGCATGTCCGTGTACGACTCTGCACGGTCTACTCCGTCGGACTGGGGATCGTCGTCCGTCGTGTAGATGATACGAAGACAGACTAGTCTGCTGTGCATCCACGGTTCCCTCGCACGTTAAGCCTCAGCAGGCTGCAAAAGCAGCAAAACAGAGCAACCAGCGGCCATTCAGGCGGGGATTCTCTCCAGATCTTCATCCTTGGGGTAAATTGCGCAGTGTTTCGTCTTACAATCCGGGACGATGTCGGAGAATCCCAAGGCAGCCCAATCAGAGCCCGTCATTCAGGCGATCGGGATGAAGATGGGCAGGCAGAGTGACAGCATCTCACCAAGCTAAAGTCGTGGTGTAACGTCTATTAAACGGGGCGCAGGCTGGAAAGGGATGCCGGTGAGGAGGTGCATTGACAGAAGCTAACCTTGACGTGATCCCTTGCGAAGGAGAAAACCACCCGGATTCAGGCAGCTTCAGGCAGCCGGCACGAGACCTCGACTTCTTTTCTCTCGCCGTCCTTCACATTCCAATCCTCTTCCACGCTCTTCTCTGCACATTCCACACCCGTTGCCACGCCTATTTTTACGACTGCTTGCAGCGACGCTAGACTGCGCGTCGGTCCTAGTCCGGCTCTTGGCCTCTTCTAGCATTAGTGCTTGTCTGATCTTCTCTGGGATGCCAATTCGGACCGGCCTGGCCAACCTGGCCGACTTGGCTAAACCAGTCTCTGCAATCTGTACGGGGGATCGCTCCTGAAACTCCCTAGCGCCCACGCTGTCCCTGCCTAATTCCAGAACATTTCGGCGCCGGTTCGCCCGTGGTTGACGCCCGTGTTGATCGTGCATCTCCGTCTCGGCCATGTCTCACAGTCTCACACCCTTCTTTTGGCCCGACTCCGTCCCCTCGTGCTCAGCCGGTCCACTCCCTTACTCCCCAGATCCAAAGTCGGGGATCCCGTGGTGCGGAGAGGGAGCCAATGAGGTTGGCAGCTCGCGTGAGAAGCGGCGACGAAGAGAAAAAAAAATCATGCCTGTTGCGGTGGGCGCCGATTCCGTGTGGTCGGCTTGATGCCTGATTTCGGCCGTCCGTGTCTCTGGGGTGCCGGATCTGGAGATGAATCGCCCTTCGCACCCGTAGCTGCTCGGTTGGCCGAGTATAAATGGCTCTTGCCTTTCCCTTTCCCGGGTCGGGTTGAGAAATTTGCTTTCCATTCCAGTACCCATTCTTTTTCTTTTTGACGTGTTGCCGATCGAAGCCCCCAGCGTCTCTTGTCCGCTATTATTGTACTGTATCTGCTCGAATCTCTTACCCTATCTCAACATGGGCTTTAGGTTGAGGAAACCCGACGATGCGACGGGGTCCGCGGCCCCTGCTATTGCCATTGGCCTGTTTGTGGCCTTTGGAGGTGTGCTGTTTGGGTAAGTTATCTGCAGTTCTTTGCATGGCCCTCGTTGGCGTACTGACCGCTGGTTGCATAGATATGACACCGGTACGATCAGCGGCATTCTAGCCATGAAATACTGGCGACAGCTGTTCTCGACCGGCTACATCAATCCTTCCGATAATTTCCCCGACGTGACCTCCTCGCAGTCCTCCATGATCGTGTCGTTGCTGTCGGCTGGTACCTTCTTTGGCGCCTTGACATCTGCCCCGATTGCCGATTACTTTGGTCGGCGTATTGCCATGATTATCGACTCGTTTGTCTTTTGCTTTGGTGTGATTCTACAGACCGCTGCCACGTCGATTCCGCTCTTTGTCGCAGGAAGGTTCTTCGCCGGGTATGGTGTCGGTCTGCTGTCTGCAACTAGTATGTACTATCGCTGCTTGGGTCTATTGCTTCGATGCATATGCTGACGCTGCAAAGTTCCCCTTTACCAGTCCGAGACGGCGCCCAAGTGGATTCGTGGAACCATCGTCGGTGCATACCAATTGGCCATCACTATTGGACTGCTGATTGCAGCGATTGTGAACAATGCCACCAAGGACCGCATGGACACTGGTTCCTACCGCATCCCTATTGCCGTCCAGTTCGCATGGGCTATTATCCTCGTTCTGGGAATGATCGTCTTGCCTGAGACGCCGCGCTTCTTGATCAAGAAAGACCGCCACGAGGCTGCTCTGAAGGCCCTTGCGAAACTCCGCCGAGTCGACGTCAACGACCCGTCCCTTGTTCAGGAGCTGGCCGAGATCCAGGCCAACCATGACTACGAAATGAGCGTGGGCAAGGCCGGATATCTGGAAATCCTCCGCGGGTCTATTGGAAAGCGGCTGGCGACTGGCTGTGCTGTTCAGGCGTTGCAGCAGCTGGCTGGTGTGAACTTTATCTGTACGTTCCTCCAGCGAATGTTTGATATCGTACATGGTACTAATGTGTGCAGTTTACTACGGAACGACGTTCTTCGAGCACTCCGGCATCAAGAATGGCTTTATTATCACTTTGATCACCAACATTGTCAACGTTGTGTCCACTTTCCCTGGCCTCTACATGGTCGAGAAATGGGGTCGCCGTCCGCTGCTTCTGTTCGGCGCCGCCGGCATGTTCGTGTGCCAACTCATCGTGGCCATCGTCGGCATGGTGGCCACCTCTGACGTCGCCAACAAGGTGCTGATCGCCTTCGTATGCTTCTACATCTTCTTCTTCGCTAGCTCCTGGGGTCCCGCGGCGTGGGTTGTGACCGGCGAGCTGTTTCCGCTCAAGGCCCGCGCCAAGTGTCTCTCCATCACCACCGCGACTAATTGGCTCCTCAACTGGGCCATCGCGTACGCCACCCCTTACATGGTCAACGCAGGTCCCGGCAATGCCAACCTGCAGTCGAAGGTCTTCTTCATCTGGGGCGGCTTCTGCCTCCTTGCCGCCGTCTTCGTCTACACGTGCATTTACGAGACCAAGGGGCTGAGTCTGGAGCAGGTCGACGAGCTGTACTCGAAGGTTTCGGCGGCGTGGCGCTCGCCTGGCTTCCGGCCTTCGGTCAACTATAGCGACGTGCAGGACCTCTCGGAGGGAAGTTCGGGACCGGGGTCGACTCTGGCCGAACTGGAGGCTGATGCTCAGATGAAGCGAGAGCTGCAGCATGTTGAGAAGGCATAGATTCTGTTTTTTCTGGCGTTAAGAAATTGGCACTGTATGGGTCATGTTTGGATGACGAGAGATGCGATACGAGTTGCTCCATTCTGGTAGATAAAACTAATATTGACTTCCCCAACCACCCTCTAGACTCATGCCTCAGGCGTAGACTTCAGGCACCATTCAGGGACTCAGGGACCATCGCTGATTGGCTGCCTGTGCAGATCCGCTGACGCAGCGCCCCATAATCACGTGCATCCCGAATTAGAACATGCCGAAAGCGGAAATCCCGCGGAGTCTCGCTTCTCCTCCTTTGGTCTCGCCAGTCTTTCTGGCGTTGGCTCCCCTTTTCTTAGACTGTTCTGGGGTTGCGCTGCGCCGTCACTTTGGAGATGCAGAGCTCTTTCTTTCTTTCTTTCTGGTCGTTTCATTGTTAATACATTTAGACTTGCTCAACGCCGTTGAATTTCACATGTCGAGATCGGCTACCCCATACCGACCGGACTGCGAACGCATCCTACTGCGATAGATTACTACGATAGGCTACGAGAATCTACTGATCTATGATAAACCACGATCCTACGAATTCACGAACCCAATACCCACCAACATGTCCATCGACGCCATCCCTCCTACCTCTCCCTCCCTCCCCGACGGCAAACACCTCGAATATGCCCTCGAGCTGCAAGATCTGAACCGGGTACGCGAAGATGAGAAGCTCGGCGTCCCAGCCGTCACTGATTCGTTGCTGGGTGAACAGCGCGAAGACCCTTCAGATACCTCCGGCAATGCGACATCGATAGCGACAGGTCTGCACCCGTCCACTCATCCGCTGTTCCCTCCGCTCCCTGTCTACGCCGCCCCGTCGCTCCTCTCCTCCCTGCAATGTCTCGTCCTTCGATGCGTCTCGTTCGCCCTCTCGCTGCTCTTCCTGGGCGTCATTGTCACCGGGGCGCTGGTCAATCGGGCGGGAGCGCTGCTTCGTGATGGATATCTTCGAGTAAGGGGCCAGGATCCGAATGCGACGCGGAAGTTCTACTCCGAAGAGCGGGCGCGGAAGCGCGATCGACAGGCCGATCATCGACGGTGGATGCGGCAGCAGAAGAAGAAGAAAGACGAGGTCGATGAGGAGATGCAGGGTCCTGTCCCGGATGAGTGTCCGCCGCTGGAAGGGGGCAAGGATCCCATCGTCCCTGATGTCGGGTATTATGCGAGACGCGTGGGCCTGGATGTCGAGACGTTCAAGGTGCAGACGGAGGACGGGTATATTCTGACGCTGTGGCATGTTTATAATCCCCAGGAGCAGAGTCCTTCGTCGGTCGCCGATAGGCAATGTCGTGGGCCGCAGATTTTCACGGGCCAGAAGAATCCGAGGGCGTCGGCCCAAGGTGCGCGTCGCAAGTATCCTGTGTTGTTGCTTCATGGGCTGTTGCAGAGTGCTGGGGCATATTGTGCCAATGATGATGATAGTTTGGCGTTCTATCTCTGCAAGACGGGGTATGATGTCTGGTTGGCGAATAACCGGTGTGCGTTGCAGCCGGAACATACGACCTTGTCGTCATCTGATCCGCGCATGTGGGCGTGGAATATTCGACAGATGGGAGTGTTTGATATAGCAGCCCACATGTCACGGGTGCTGTATGAGACAGGGTTCGAGAAGCTAGGTCTGGTATGTCACTCGCAAGGGACCACAGAGACGTTGATCGCTCTGGCCAAGGACCAGCGACCCGAGCTGGGCGAGCGCATATCAGTTTTCTGCGCCCTCGCACCCGCCGCGTATGCCGGGCCTCTCGTTGACCGGATATACTTCCGTATCGTGCGCGCCCTGTCGCCGAGGTTATTCCGACTTGTCTTTGGCATCCACTCGTTCATCCCCTTCATGATGACCATGCACGCGCACCTCCATTCCCGCATCTACGGCACCCTGGGGTACTACGTCTTCTCGCACCTCTTCAGCTGGAGCGACACGCATTGGGACCGAGGGCTACGCGACCGCATGTTCCAGTTCGCGCCGGTCTACGTCAGCACCGAGACCATCCGGTGGTGGCTCGGGCGCGACTCATTTTCCATCCAAAAATGCATCCTGGCCACGCGCGAGACCTGCCTCCTGGAAACGGAAGAGGACTTGCGCGTCGAACAAGGTCTCGATCGGGACTCGCACATCCGCACCGACACGGCCTGGTACGGGCCCCAGGCTCCGCCGATGGCGCTGTGGATCGGAGGCCGGGACGACTTGGTCGACGGGCAACGACTGCTAAGGCGGCTGCAGAACGGGCGCGAGCCTCATGTGCGGGTCGTCCATGCTAAGGTCATCGAAGAGTATGAGCATCTGGATGTGCTCTGGGCCATGGACGTCGTGGACCAGGTCGGAAAGGAGATCTGTCAGGTTGTATGGAACACGGTGCCTGAGGAGGTGAAGGGGTTGTGTCGGGTTCCGAGGGGTGTATGATAATGACTGGACATACTCACTGGACATACTACGTATATACTTAGATTCGATGTTGTACATACTCATATTAACTAATTTTGATACCTGGCTACAGAGTAGGTGGCATCATGACCTGTCGCATTCATCTACAGGGCCCAGCCACAACCAATCCTATCTAGTTACGAACGTCTCCATTCCCTATAAATAGGAACAGTGTGCCAGAACAGGACAAAACATTGGTCCCATGACAGGTAACACACTACTGATATCTACAAACAATAGTACTTCGTTCCTGCAGCCTGCAAGGGGCAAGGAGCTCTCTTGACCTATTTGGAAATCAGACCTCCTTAGAGGATGCATTGATAGGATGTGTTTTAAAGCCATCTGGACCGACCTGCAGAGGTGGTGTGTTCAGAGCTGATAAGCTGTAAGTGTACGGAGCTCGGAGTAGGTGGCCTTGCCTCTGAAGAAGTGCATAGTAGTGGCGGACCCGACTAGCCACGTAAGCTGTGTAAAGTAGGTAGGTAGAGTATGTAACTGACGAGCTGAGTCCAATAACTATATAGGTATATGACACGTCCAGCTGCTTAGACGTCTTTCTGGTCCATCATGCATATGTTCCTTGCAGTTCTGCACTCCTCCCTAAGGAGTTATAGGATATTGTACATGCATACATATATATAATAAGGTGGAATAATAGGTTGGATTGATCGTTTCTAGAAAAGTCCCAGCTACACGTAGTACATTCCTAATTTATATGCTGATCTGGCCTTGGCTTTGAACACTGTTGTACATAGAATATAGGTAGGCTCTGGTTCTGTTCTGTTCTCGGTACCCCTAACCCTATAAGTATATAGGTATATTTCTTGTCGCAATCTGAAGAAGCGGAGCTGAAGTTTCTGGTGTTTTGGAAGTGTTGCACCCCGGGTTATCTCTTGTGCTTCTACTCGTTTAGTATAGAGCCAGAGCTTACTTACTTCCTTACTATGCTACTACGACTTGTCTAGCATTTACCTCAATTTATAATTCCCCCTACCATGAAATCCCCGAAACCAAAACAAGACCGAGAACCAGAACGAGGCCGTTCCCGATATCGAGACCCAGGACCTGCGATATGGACACCTCAGACAGGTATCTATCCTCCAACCCTTCACCCGAAATAACCTTTGGCTAACTAACTAACCTCCCTCTAAATAAAAGCCTTAAACAACATCCCCAACCCCCCAATCCCACCTCCAACCACAACTACACCACCCCCAAATCCAATCCCCTTCTTCCACCTCCTCTCCCTCCTCAAAACGACCCCCCGCACCGGCTGGTCCCAAGTCGGCATTTCCCACAGCGAGTCCATCGCCGACCACATGTACCGCATGGCCGTGATGGCCATGGTTCCTCCACCAGCGCTAGCGTCCAAACTCGACATCCCACGCTGCGTGTCCATGGCGCTAGTGCATGACATGGCGGAGTGTTTGGTGGGGGATTTCACGCCCAGGGATATCGCGGGGGGAGTGATTTCAAGGAAGGAGAAGGGGAGGAGAGAGGGGGTGACAATGAGGTTTATTAAGGAGGGGTTGTTAGGGGGAGTTGGTTGTCATGATGGGGGTTTAGTACCGGACAGGGAAGAGGAGGGGGTAAGGCCAGGAGAATCCATGACGAGCCTGTTCGAGGAGTACGAGGCGAATCAGACGCTGGAGGCACGGTTCGTGCATGACGTCGATAAGCTGGAAATGCTGCTGCAGGTGCTGGAGTATGAGAGGGCGAGTGGGAGACGACTGGACGAGTTCTATCATGTGGTGGGGGAGATTGGGCTGGTGGAGATGAGGGAGTGGGCGGGGGTGGTGGTGCAGGAGAGGGAGGAGTTGTTTGCAGGGATAGAAGGGAAAGAGGATAGGGAGGAGGAGAGTGGAAGGAAGAAGAAGAAGAAGGGTTGGGGTTGTGGATGGTGGAGGAGGAGGAAGGGAGAGAGTTGAATGAATTGATTGATTGGAATTAGGGCTAGAGTTGGAGTCACGGTTGCAGTTGCAGTTGGGGTGTATTATATTTAGTAATCCTGCGTCTAGCTGCAGGCCACTAACTGAACTGTTAGTAACTATTACTCATACTTGATAACGACCTCAATCGTATCTCCGCTTATCCTGCGATTATCGACCTGCCACTGACGTTATGCGCGTTGCATTCCCCTCGAAGAATTGGAACATTCCTTGTCATCCCCCCCTGCATGAATTTGGTGACCGCTCTTTCCAGTATGCAGCATTAGCAAATAACCATGTCTCAGACTCTCAGTCAGATAACGCCTTCAACTTATCCTATCTAGGTAACTCCTCAATCTACCTGGATATATTACCACGGCACAGTCAGCCATGCTCGTCTCACCCGGTGCCGTGAGGGGATCTCGCTCTTAACTCGGCCCAGACACGGCTAGAAAGGGGATATTCTCTGCTGTATCCTGGCCTTCTGGCCCAAGTCCGACCGACCAGTCGCAGTCAACCGGATTCCCCGGTCCTCCGGCCTCTAAACTGTCTGTGTTGTACACGGTCCTCGTGCGGGGTTGTAGGCAGCTATCTCAGTCTGCATCGGCCGAGGCCATCATGATTAATTAGCCGGCTCGGGTACGCAGGAAGCAGGACGCTGCGACGTTATACGCCTAGGCCCCGGCCTAGTGGTTAGTCGGTGGACCATCGCAACGCCGGCCAACGTCGTGTCGACGACGCGGATAGAGCTTAGTTGGAACGAGGCATCCTTCAGACGGGATGAAGTCTCCGCGTGATGGTGAAGCGAAGGATCGCAGGATCATATATGCTTTGTACATGAAGGACTCCTATGTTCCGTAGAAGATGAATGGGTATTATGGAGTTGGGGACGATCTTGGGCTTGGCTAAAGCTTAGGAAGGCTTGGGAGTTTAGCGGCCTTTACGGAGACCACGCTTGGAATTATCGGAATAGGGGCCTTGTGCCGTCGCATCCGACATGAGGCATTTGCTTTGCATTTCCCGTGCATTTGCATCCGCATACTATTGCTGCAATAACCAGGCAGCAGCCATTCTCCGACCGCAGCCCTACGGAATCCTGTCGATCCTGGCCGTTTGCCACTCCACCACCAGACGTTTTTGGTCTGATATAAGACCTAGCAGACTAGAGCCTAGCAAACTGGGAGACTAGCACTAGCAAACCTACTATAGACCAGGTTGGATTAATTTGCGACGTCCCAACTCGGCGGATTCGCATCCTTGCTGCCAGCGGCATCCCTCGCCCTATCCTCAGCCCTAATTTGCATCAATTCCTCCCCGCAGCGTAGTCTCGCAGAAGGCAGTGGCGACTGCAGCTTCTCCAATTTCCTGTAGCTCTGGTGAGGGGTCCAGCAGAGTTCTGTAGCAGGATAGAACCACATGCGGCGTGCAGGAAAACCGCGCAGGATTGCATATAAATAGGCCGATGGACGGGTCCTTGTCGTGGAATATCCTCATCACTCCCTCTCACATACGCAAATAACACCCACCCATCTTCACCATGAAGCCCATCTTCCTCTCCCTCCTCCCTCTTCTACCTACCCTCTACGCAGCCCCAACTGCCCGCGACGCAGACCCGCCTCTGCGCGGCTCGTCCGATCTGCTAGGCTACTCCTCGTCCAACAAACTGACCGAGCACACCACCGAGGGCGTCAAGTACAAGCTGGTCCCGGGGCAAAAGGACGACCCCAATCTCGGCACCTATCTTGATTTCACAGACGTGCCAAACCCCCAGCCCATCCGGGGAGACAAAGGCGGAACGGACTCCACGCAGCGTAGGTCTTTCTATTCCTTGCATTCCGCCATTAAGGTCGCATGCACGCAAGCTGTACATGTTCGGTTTATTTAAATTTCCTTACTGACTGACTGCCTTTCTTTCAACCGACCAGGACAAGTCAACTATGACCGCGCGAATAGCGATAAATTCGCGCCCCCGGCTACCGACAAGGGCCAGACAATCAACGCGCAATGGCCGATGGGTGAGTTTCTATACATACTTTCGGTGTTTGGCTAGTGACGTCATTAACAATGCACAGGACTCAGTCGAAACCGGTATGTTTGGCTTGGGTTTAGCATGTGGAAGTCAGTCAATTGCTGACGCTGACTCGTGCATGATAGGCTGGGCAAGGAGAATGCCGGATGGGCCCGCCAGGAGAATACGGTCGTGATGCCCGACGCCACCAAGATGGCTGGCGTGGATATGAGGCTGGAGGCGGGCGCGTATCGTGAGCTGCACTGGCACGTTGCGGGCGAGTGGTCGTTGGTGTTGAATGGGTCGTGTCGGATTCAGGTTTGTTTGCGTGTCTTAGTTTATAAAAATGGGTGTGCTAACGGGTTGTAGGCTGTCAACGAGGATGGTCAGACTTTCATCGACGACGTGACCGAGGGCGATGTCTGGTTTTTCCCGCCGTATGTGTACCCGTTCCAGGCTCTAGAAAGACTGCTAACACAGACAGTGGCGTTCCTCACTCCATCCAGGCCCTAGATGCCGGGGTTGAGTTCCTGCTTGTCTTCGACGACGGCTCCTTCTCAGAAGACAACACCTTCCTAGCATCGGAAGTTTTTGCGCATAATCCTGTACGCTTCCTCTCTCTCTGAATAGGCCCAGCCTAACAATCCGTACAGAAATCCGTCCTTTCCAAAAACTTCGCCCTCCCCGTCGCCGCCTTCGACGACATCCCAGAAGACGAACTATACATCTTCCCCGGCACGCGCGCCCCCGACGACATCGAAGACCAGAACGTCACCACCGCAGCAGGCGTCATCCCCCGCCAACAGAGCTACTCGTACCATTTCTCCGAGCAGCCCGCGCACCAAGTTTCCGGAGGATCCGTCAAGATCGTCGACCCGCAGACGTTCCCGATTGCGCAGAACTTCGCCGCCGCGGTCGTGACGGTGCAGCCTGGCGGACTGCGCGAGATCCACTGGCACCCGAGCAGCGACGAGTGGACGTTTTTCCTGCGCGGTAAAGGACGCGCGACGCTCTTCGAGGCACCCGATACGGCGACGACGTTCGACTACGAGGCCGGCGACGTGGCGTATTTCCCGCAGTCGAATAGTCATTATATTGAGAATGTGGGGGATGAGGAGTTGGTGGTGTTGGAGGTGTTGCAGGCGGATAAGTTTACGGGTTTGTTTTCTCTCTCCCTCGACCTCTGGCTTCTATCTGGTTTGGTTACATATGTGCTGACTGTGGACTGTGGTAGATATCTCCCTTGGTCAGTGGATCGGGTCTACGCCCAAGCAAATCGTGGCGGATACGTTGAGTTTGCCGGAGAGTGCGCTGAACAAGTTGAAGACGGAGAAGCAGTTTGTTGTTGCGGGCAATGAGACTGCCTGATGGAAGTGGATTGGAAGTATGAGGGTATATAGTGGTTGAAACAACACTGCATGTTGATGCTACGGTTAGTTACTATTTACTTTACGCTTACAAATTCTGGAAATAATCGCATAATTGTCAATTCAGTTAATTGGCATAACTTCTGCATAAAACTGCTTACCATCAGTATGTTCAAGTGAACATACAAGGACACCTAGGAAACTAGTGCGAGTACGCCGGGGGATCGTCCTGCTCCTCCCCCTGCTGTCTCTGAGCTTCTCCACTCTTATTTTCATCTTTGCCTTTCTTGCTCGCTTGAGGAGCCGAATCCTCCTCAATTGTACTCCCCACGAACTGCCCGCCACTCCACACCTCATTTTCCATGGTCTTACCCACATAGCTGCCGTTCATCAACACAGAGTTGCTCACAATACAATCCGTCACCTTCACATTCATCAGCTTACTATTTAATAACGTACTGCCAATAGTATTGCTTTCATATATACTACTGTGCTTAATGGTGGAATTCTTTACCTTGGACTTATTTAGACCTCCCTTGAAGATGGTTGAGTCCCGCAGGTCGGAATCAGTAATCCGCGTATGACCCATGACCTTCGAGCCATCGCTTTTCATACTCTGCGCCTCCACGTCGCTCACCTCGGAATTCTTGACCACACACCCCGTCAGGCGGGCCTCGTCCACCTCGGAATTCTTGATCTCACACCCTGTCAGGTGGACCCCGTCCACCCGCGAATTCTTGACCTTAGACCGGATTAGCTCAACCCGACTCATATCAGTAGTGCTGACTTTACTGTCCTTGATCTCACAGTCGGAGATCTGTATACTGCGCTTCTTTCCGGTACCGTTGCCCTTGATATCTGAGTGGATGATTTTGCTGCGTTCCAACTCATCCGACCCACAAAGCCCGCTGAGGGAGCTGTCCGTGATAGTGCAGTGGGCCAAAGGCGGCCTGTGAGATAGAGGGGGGAGCGTGGTGTCGGTGATAGTGTTGGTGTGGCTGCTTGCGAACTTGAGAAATCTGGCACTCATTTTGAAATTGTTTTGTTTTTCTTCTTCTATCTCCTGGTTTTGCTTGTGGTCGTGGGGTTTCAGATGTCGATAAAATTAGGGTAGATGATCGACAAAAGTAAGTGGTTTAGAAGATGACTCCAATTGATGATGGGGATAAGATCATATTTATACTCGTACTCTTGCCAAGGTATAGAGAAGTAGGGAGTGGTTTCAAGTGGAAAGTCCCTTAATTTCCTGTAGTGAAGCGATACGCTCAACTCGAGGGCTAGTAATGGGTGTGGATATAGACCCTAGAGCCTGGAAAGTTTCGGTAGAGGGTTGATGTTGACTTGGAAATACCTTTTCTTTCTAGTCTATTGACACCTTAGTGATTAGGACAGTAGATTGTGGAATCAAAGCTGTGCCTGATACAGAGAATTAAATTCAATAATGGAAAGGAATAGTTCATTCTTAGTTATACAACGGATTGCTCACATGGCTCTATCATATTACCTTCTTTTGGGAACGAAGCATTGCTTTATACGAAGAAAATAAATAAATAATAAAACAAGAATAGGCTTTCGTTTCATTGGCAGGTTGTCTTCTTATGTCTCCTTCCACGACACAGGTTGATCTCCCGAACATAGCCATTTTCAATCTGAGCCCTAGATTACAGTTAGTGTAAGCTAATGTCGGAATGATCTAGTCAATAATCACAAAACAAATGAGGCTTCACTTACAACGCACGCTCAAATAATCCTTTACGCATCCAGGCCAGGTGTTTAGGACCCTTACTTCTCTCATGGTCCTCCTTTTGTGTCCATTCCCAGCTGCCCCGACGCTCTGATGGCAAGTGATTTGCGCGAGAGCGTTTCTTCTTTGACTTACTAAACCTCATTTCAAGACGGATCAGCCGTGTTTGGAGGGCTCTTATTCTGTCTTGGTACTTGGAATTTATGACCTGGAGGCTTTTGTTGGCGGTGGTCAACTCCGTTTGTCGTTCTGCGACTTCATCGAATATTGTACAGAGGACTTGGGCTTCGGTTCGCAACTGAGTAGATCTTGCTTTTTCGTCGATGAGTAGTCGTCCAGCGTATTGCAACATAAGGTAAAGTAGACAGATGTTCAATTGGAAGGACTCATTGTCTCTGGTCAGGTTCTGGTTCCGTTCGTGCAGTCTTTGGCTTTCTGATTCCAGAGTTGTTATTTCTATTCAATGTCAGCAAGGCGCTCTTTAAGCTGGGATTGAACTAGGAATCCACATACTTTGGAAATCATCCTGACGTGCGTCGTAAACATTGCCAAGATCCTGGCGCAGTTTAGCAGTTGCGGTCTCCTGACTTTCCTTTTCCTGCTTTAATTGTTGCACTTTCTCCTTGGCGTTATTCAGGGCTTCTTGGGTCGTAGATATGGCTTGGTTCTCTTTGAATAACGCACGCCAGTCTTTTAATACCTTATCGAAAGACTTGTCTGCTTCCCTTCTTTCTTGGTTTGCTCTTTCTGTCTCGCTTCGTAACTCCGTGTCCTTGGCTTCCTTTTCAGCTAGTGATCTTTTCTGGTTCTCTATCTCGCTTCGTAACCGCGAGTTCTCATCTTCCTTTTCGGCTAATAATCTTTCCTGATCCTCTGTCCTGCTTCGCAACTCCGAGTTCTCGGCTTCCTTTTCGGCTAGTGATCTTCCCTGGTCCTGGACATTTTCTGAAGAAAGAACAAGTTCTTTCGTAAGGCTTTCAGAGATCCCTTGGCTGTGAGATAGTTTGTCGACAGCATTTTTCTTTTCCTCCTCGCGAGTGTTTAGTTCCTCTTGAAGCTTATTTATCGTCTCCGCATTCTCCTCTAGCTTTTTTGAGAGTTCCTCGTTTTTGCTTTCGCACGCCTCAAGCTTGGCCTTAAGTTCAGAATTCTAGCTTTCCACATTAGACAACGCTTCAGAAGATATACAGCGGGGTTACTAACCGCTCGTTGATGTCTCTCTTTCTCTGTTTTGGCCAGTCTTTCAGCTTCCTGCCGAGCCTGCCTCTCAGTATCGATTTCTCGACGCAAAACCCCTTTCGCTTTACTCGAAGCGTCTGCAAAGATATCGCTCAGCTCGTCGACTGCACTTTGTGTTTCACAAACCGCTTCCCTCCCGTTGTAGACATCGATAGATATACCCTCCGATCGACTAACGCTTGCACCCCCATGCGAAGGTTCCCCGGGAGAGGCCTGGAAGGGCCTGCTTGCTTTAGAAGCTGGAACACGAGACACGGGGGTGTGCTCATTTGTCTTTTTGTTGCTTCCGATAGGAGGTTTTTTGGGGTTTCGCCGGTGGTATTTTCTCCAGTCTGTAGATTGTTGAATCGATGAGCGGATAGGAGCACGGGTTTGCATCATTTCGTGTTTGCCATGATCAGAATCGGTTGAGGTCTGGCTGTATTGACTTCTGGCTGATGAACTGTCCTCGCTCGACGATGATGAGGCCGTAGAGGGTTCTGAGCTCGAGGATTTCGTTGTCATAGCCCGTGGCCGGACCTGCTTTCTCGGGGGTATTTTGGCCATAGCTGTCGTATACCGATGGAGAGACGCCTATGGATATCTGCAATGAAGCAAGTCCACCCGGACGCAGTATTCCCTTTGGAGTCAAAAGTGCTGACCGGGGGAGACCTGGTTAAGTCGGCACTGGGTAAGCGGGACAAGAGTCGGACTGTCGGACTGTCGGGTGCACGAAGGTTCCCTCCTTCTCATGCCGACTATACTAGTCCTGGAATATCCAGCAGGTATATCATGGTCATATTAATCTACAGGAAAGACTGGATTGGGTGAGTGAGGCCAATAGGATGTGCTGGAGGCATGTACGGGAAAGGCTGAGAGGTAAAACTTGGTCAAAGCCCGCTAATAGTTAGATATAATGTGCGTATTAATTACTACAAATATACAGAATACAAAATATTACGAATCAAGAATGATTGGATTGTTCTGAAAACTGTTATCTCAATCTTAATAAAAATCAGAGTCTGAAACCCCAGGGACTTAGGGCGAATACGGTGGCGGCGGATCGTCACGGTGCGCCTGTTCTCTCTCCAGCTCCCTCTCCTCCAAGACTGTCTCTGTCTCCTCCAAGGCTCGTGGCTCTCTCCTCGAAATTCCTCTCTTCCAAATATCTCTGCGGCATATTTCTCTCCTGCAAAGCTCTGTCCTCGTACTGTTCTCCGAACCCCCTCTCCATCAAAGGCACCTCAGCACGCCCACGCTCTCTGTTTCTTCTCCTAAAAAACATTGTACTACTCTCCATCTCATCCCCAAGCTCCCATTCCTCTTCGCTCTCCGAGCCTGGCTCCATCATCCAAACATCCTCGCTCATTCCGCTCGTACTTCCCACATATCTTTCGTCTTGCCAGATCTCATTATGAATAGTCTTATTCCTGTAACAGCCTCGGAGCAGCACGCTATTTGTTACTTCACAACTCTCCACGGTGGCCCTATCCAGTCGACTTGTTACCACGCCACTTGAAAGAATCTCGCTCCGCCGCACCCGACTGTTTTCAATCCCTGACTCCTGCGTCTCACTTCTAGATAGCCACGAACCTACAACATGCGAACCCTGCAGCAGGCTCCGTTGAAGGCTCGACGAATCGACTTTCGAGCTCTGGATTGTATTCCGTTGCCCGTGTACCCTCGTCATCTTCGCGTTCTGGGCCGTTGAGCGCGCAAGCTTGACTTGGTCGAGTTGACTAAGCGAGATCTCGCTGCGGTAGATTCGTGTCTGGGGCCCTGCGGGTACAAAGCGGGCGCCCAGTATCCATGAGTCGACGATACTGCTGCGCTCCAAAGTATCTGAGGCGGCTAGGTTTATGAGCTCGCTCTTGACAATGGTGCAGTGGGACATAGAGGGCCTAAGGCCCTGAGGGAAGATCGTGCTTTGGACGATGGTGTTGCTGCCACTGCATGATAATGCGACATACATGAGGTCTTTTGTCTCGTTCCTTTTGTGTTCTTTCACTCCTTTGTTGTGGTAAGGACTTGGTTGTGTTCTCAGCAACAGGACGTGCTTTGTGGTGGATGATGTGGTAGAGGAACGTGGACGATGGTTATACTTATAGTGAAAATCTGTTGTTTTGAGCATAATGAACAACATGCAGATTAAAGTAAATTTCCTTCAAATCCTGTTGGCGAGTGCACCTGCTCGTCTCTATCACTTGGATTGAATATTGACTCTCGAGGAGTGCCGGTAGAGGAAGGGAAGGGCTCTATAGTTAACTAACTTGGCTGACTAATTAGCATGGTCTGGGATTACTTCGAGAGTGTTTTAATGGGTATATCACACTGTAGACCTACAGAAGAGGGTGGACAGAATCCAGTAGAAGCATATATGGGTAGGGCTGAGAGAATTTACATTATAGTCTAGTCGAATTGGTATCACCTGGAATCTGCCATTGCCATTAGTCTATTGTTCTCAGTTCCTCTGGCCATGACTAGCTGTTGTTGAGAGTTTGATTCATTAGTATACTGATAAGAAACTGCTGCCATATGCACATACAGGCAGGATTCAACTATAACTAATAAGCACACAAATCCAAAAAGAACTAGGCACACTGCGAATACGGCGGCGGTGGGCTCTCATGCCTCTCGCTCACATGTTTCTCACTCTCATACTTTTCACTCTCGTACCCATCCTTCTCCTCCTCACTATCCTCGCTCTCTGAATCACTTTCTGTATTCTTCCATGCCTCAACATCTTTCTCTCCTAACCTTCCCACGAACTTCCCCTTTTTCCAGATCTCGTGTTTCAGAACCATATTCTCGTACTTACCCCCCTCCAACACACACTCCGTGACATCGCAATGCCGCACCGTAGCCCTCTTCAATCGACTATTCCTAACCTGACTCGATTTAACCTCACTCCGCCGTACCCAGCTCTTGAGTACGTGGCTATGCTGCACCTCACTCCGCCGCAGCTGGCTCTCCTCAATCGATGACATCCGCACTTCCGTCCGCGCCAACAATGACGAGAACACCTTCGCATGCCATAGATTGCTTCGTCGAAGAGTTGTGTCTTTGGCTTCCGAGACACTGATAGTGGTTGATTTCCCACGTACGTTGGATATTTGCGCCTCGGTGGTATCTGAGCGACGGAGCCAGACGGCGGTGAGTTCACTTTTGGAGATTTTGGAGCGGTGGATTCGTGTTTCGGGCTCTGTGTTGGGCGCTGAGGTGTCTTTGCCCTTACCCTTGCCCTTGCTTGTTCCCTTGAGCACCGAGTGGTCGATGGAGCTGCGCGAGAGCGTAGTGGAGGGAGTTAGGGTGGACAGGGAGCTTGAGGTGATGTTGCACCGGGATATAGAGGGCAGGGAGGCCTCCGGGGGGAGGTCGCTGTCATTAATGGTGTTGTATTTGGGGGATTTAGGGGCCATGATTGTTGCTTGGGTTTGTGGTTTTCGATGTGGGTTTGGGTGAAGTGGATAGTTGGAGGAAGACTGGATGTTCAGCCTCGTATTTAGGTATATGGAATGCTGCTGCCTAGGTATGGTGACCGTGAGATTGGAAGAGGAGGGGTTTCTGTCAGCTCCAATGAGTAAGGCTGAATGCTCGGATATCCGTGGATTAGCCGGTTTGGGTGGCCTATCCTGGTACGTGATTACTATCTATACAATACTCTTCTTTATTAATGGGATCTTTTTATGTGTGGAATAACATTTAAACATTATGAAAAGGTGGGTAATAGAAAAGAAACATACGTCAACAAAGAGATCGTGAAACTAAGAAGGGAAAAAAAAAAAAAAAAAACAAAGGAAAGAACAAGCAAATAAATCCCGAAGGAAAAGAGGTTGAAACGGCGAGCTCATCGTCATGGCGATAACTGATAAGCTAGAGCCATTCCGGGATGGATTACTCATAAAAAGCTACTTGCTGCTTTGCTCTTTGTTCTTGGATGCTTGCGTCGCCCGCAACATCTTCTCGGCCCTCTCATATGCCTTTTGCAAGACAGCGAAGCGATCGCAGGCGTCTGAAGCTGCTTTCTGCGCGGTGGCCAACTCGCATTCCAAGGCCGTTTTTCTCCTACTCAAGGTAACTCGTTGGAACTGCAGGAAAACAGCTCGAGCTCGGAGCATTTGGTTTTCACTTTCCATCTCGGCGTGTTTGGCCTTTGCGCTCTCGAACTGGTCGATCTGGCCCTGCATCTCAAATACTTTGTCATGAAACTGCGAAATCTGGATTCTCTGCTTATCGAAGATGTCAGCCCACTGATCGCGCTCTTTCTGGACCTTCTCCTCGATATCTGATACCTTCTTCTTGTCATCTGGCTGAGGCATCTCGGCATTCTTCTGCAAGGCGCTACTCCGTGCCTCCGACTCAGCCAACCACTTCTGCGTCGCCTGGATGAAAAACGCATCCTCCGACTTCTCATCTCTCAGGCGATTAATCACAGTGTTTGCCTCGCACAGCTTTTTCGTCAGGCTCTCGTTCTCCGCCTCCGACGAGGCAAGCTCGTCGTACATTAACGTATTACTGCGCTCGCTCTCCTGCAAGAGGTCGTTCAACTGCCGCTTTTGCTCCTCCAGTTTCGCAACACGCTGCCTATCTACCCTCGACCGCTCCGAGAACGCCGCCTTCTCGTCCTCGTAGCTCGCCAGCTCGTTCCTGTAATACGCCGAGCTGCTCCTCTCCCCGGCAAGCTGACCCTCGAGCTGAAGGATCTGGAGCTCCCGATGCATGAGGAGCTCTTTGGCTCCTTTATGTCGGTGCTGGAGGGAAACCATGTATGTGCGTAGAGTCTCGATTTCTTCCTCCTTCTCGGCAAGCACGGGGGATTGTTGTGATTCACGCTGGATCACGTCAATCTTTGATAGCACGGCTTGTAGGTCCGTTTTCAGCTCGTCCATCTGATCGCCTTGTTCCTCGGGGATGGGCGTCATACCAACCGCTGAATCCCGCGGCTGGTGAGCATATTGGTTCACGCGAGGGGAGCCAATATATTGGACATTCTCGGAAGCGGGCACGTACGCCTGCTGCCAAAAGAGTTGGGCGCCGGGCGGATCGCCAAGCTTCTCCGTCGGCGGCCTCGTGACACCCGGGGGCGGAATCGGGGGCGGAGTGGGGGTGCGGGAGGGGGAGGGAATGGAGGTGGGAGCGTCCACGGCAGCAGCAGCGACAGCGGGGGCAGTCTCCCGCAGTCGGAAAGCCGGAGCGGGAGAGGGAGTCGGAGTCGGGGCCGGAGTCAGCGGGGTTTCTGGATTCTTCTGCGGAAAATGCTCCGGCTTTCTGTTTTCTTCTTCGGCAGCTGTTGAAGGCTCAAGGTTTCGAATTTGATAGCTCGTAGGACGGGGAACGTACTTAACAGGACGTGGTGCCTTTGGAGACCTGTTTCCCTTGGACGGTGCGGCAGGTTTCGACGGTGAATTTGGTACAAAGGATGCAGTCTTGGTTTCCGTTTGTGCGATGTACCGGGACTCAGCGCCCGCTGAGGACTCTGTCTTCCACATGGTGATTTTTCAACCTGTTTGGGCTCTTATATATACCAGATAGCTCGCTGGACTGCCAATTTATGTCCAGCTAGCAAGAAGGTATATACGTGGTTTGGGGGAAGAGGGACAGCAGAACAGAGAGCTTATATAGGTTTGAGCAAATTGTGAAATGTAGCGGTAAGTTGTATAGATAACCGGGGTGTTTTGGCTTCTTTGTAAAGAGTACCAAAGAATAAAAAGGTTTTTTTCTCATAAAGAATGAAAAGACCGGAATGAATGGCATTGTTCTCATTGTTTGGATCCATATATTCACTCTACCAAGGGTTGTTGCAACAGAATCAAATTGTGGGCCTCGGGGTACTTGCCGATATGAGAAATCTCTGGTTGGAAGTTTTCAGTAAATACTTCCACATCATTATATCTCCTTTCCTATAAACATAGTCCAGCTCCTCTGGTCTCTTTCCATGTCGTATCTAGCTCCTTCATCACTCTTGATTAAGTCGAACGCCAGCACCACGAAGCCTGGCAGACTTTCATACAGAGGCGCTGGCTCAATCTCGAATAGTTCATGACTCAAACCCACCAGGTCAAGGACGGATTAAGAAACCGAGCAAAAATGGCACTGCTTAAGTTACCTAACGAGTTGATTTTATGCATCGCTGACAATGTACTTTGTGCAAGGGACATCAACAACATGGCTCGAACATGCCGCCATTTTTATGCTCTCTTGAATGAATATCTCTACATGCGCGATTTCAAAGAGTCTGCATGCGAAGCGCTCGACTGGGCTGCGGAACATGGAAAGCCCGAGACGGCTAAAATAATACTTAGGATCCTACACTCAATGTGCAAACACAGAACGGTCCTCAGTTATATCCGGGAGTCATTATGCACTGCCATCGAATACGATAAACTCGAAATGGTCGAGCTTTTTCTTCAAACCGATTGCCTGAACTTGAATAAGCGATGCCGTTACGGCCAGTCACCTCTGTATATTGCGGCCGCGCTCGGGCAAACGAGAATTGCCGAACGACTTCTCGCTACGGGCAAGGTACACTACAATACAAGGAGTTTAGAATACTATACGCCTCTACATGCTGTGGCCGATGAGGGGTATCCAGAAATCGCTAAATTGCTTCTCTCAAAGAGAAAGATAAAGGTGAATGAGAAAGACAAAGATGGTGACACGCCTTGCCATATCGCGGCCTCCCATGGATTCACGGGCACTGTGAAGATACTCCTGAACTCGGACAAGGTCGATTTGGAAGCAATGAATAATAAAAATTTGACGCCGCTAGAAGTTGCATCCCGGAATGGGCATGCAAAAGTCGCCGAACTGCTGTTTGCCGCTTCCAGGGAGCATTGTCAAACCTCAGCTCGTGGAACGACGACTCTGCTGCATTGGGCAATCTCACGGAATCAGTCACGTCTACTTAAGGCACTTCTCAAGAGAGAGAAGGTGGATGTGAGTGAGCCAGATGCGAATGGGAATACGCCTCTGCACCTGGCAACCCGTCAGAATTACATAAGTTTCATCAGAAATCTCGTGTCTTCAGGTAGGCTCCATCCTGCCTGTTTCGATAAACCGTTGGACACGATAGAAGAAGAGCCTAAGGGAGATCCCCTTGGTATCAGAGATCCCGAAGGGAAATTCAAGACACCCATGTACGTGGCGGCTCGCAACGGTTATCATGATGCAGTGAAAGCTCTTATGCCGGATAAGAGCGTTCGCGTAACTAAATGCAGTGACACTGTCCGATACAGGATGGGGCAACTCCACCAAGTACCCATAGAAGGAGGCCTTGACAGAATGAAGTCTTTGGTGGCAAGAGGCCAGAATCCCAAGCGTGAAGATTCGGAGGGATGGACGCCACTGTCCCACGCAGCACAAGTTGGCAATTGCGATATTGTGGAATTTTTGATTGGTCTGGAAGGCATTGACGTGAATCAAAAAGATGGAAATGGTAATACACCACTCTCGTTGGCCGCCCAGTGGGGGCACGTTAGCGTGGTCAAGCTCCTACTCTCCCTGAGTGGGGTTGATGCCAACGTGAAGGATAGAAACGGTCTCACTCCATTGGCCCGTGCCGCTATTTGGAACCGTTTGGACGTTGTAGGTATTATGTTGCAAGATGCCAAAGTTTGTGCGGGTCCAGTTGACAATAAAGGTTATACCCCGCAGATGTGGGCCGAATTCTATGGTCACACTCATGTGGATAGCATTTTGCGTCGGTATGAAACGTGGATGGAGACTATTGTGAGTATTTCTGTCATGGCAGCTGAACGTGACCACGGACTGTCAGGAGAAGACCGCAAAAACTCAATTTCGTGCTCTGACGAGTCTGATCCCATTTACCGTTATCAGTATGCAATCTGCATCTTCCTTTTATCCTTCTTACTTTATATAATATTCAATCGTATCGGGTAGTCATTCTTTAATTAATTTCAAGTCATATATACCTAAGATTATTAAATATTATTTAAAAAATTATCTCTCTATTTTAATTACGGGATACCATTACTATTATAGTAACTGCTTGTACGATTGTACTACACCTTCGCAGATGGGGAATCTAAAAATCGAATCGTACAGCTTTAGCGGATTTAATTTTATATATTTAAATACCAGTTTTGTTTTATTATTTTAGTCTTAATGAAAAGGACCATCTATATATTCTTTGACAAGATAGCTTTAATACTAAAGCTTTAATTTTAAAAACTGAAGCTGTATAGCGTTTTCCCGTATCTTTAGGCATGGCATGAACACCCCGTGATCGTCACAGTGTCATTCGTTCTGCAGTGCATATTAAAGGCAGTAATATTATGAGGCTGTGGGCAAAGAATAATAGAACGACAGAGACTCTTGGCCCCCTTAAATCAAATTGCATTAACCTAGTTCAAACCAGTGAATAATCGAATTTGACTGGAATTGTGGCCCGTCCCCGGAACTCTCAGAGTGTCTAGCAGCCATATAAAGCCATTGTTCAGCTTGTTAACTTACCCAATTATCTATATGCACTTTGTTAAGACTATGACAAATCTATGGGAAACCCCATTGAAATGGTCTTCGCCTTACTGGACCTCCAACAAGTTATAGCCATGACAGGAATTCACCATTAGGTTAAATCAAATATCATCATATAAATAGGTTTGTCCATCTACACTCCTTGTATATATAGTCAGCCATCTTAAATCTTGAATGCTTCTCATTGACTGCATTTCTAGACACGTTACAGAGTATTCGCCTACATCCCCAGACCAGGCAATCCCTTGCCCATATACCACTTAAGTTCTGCATTACTGAGGCGTAAGGAGCGCTGTAAACCTTCTACTCAGCCTTTGTTGTATGTTTCACGATTACGCAATGGCAGAGGAACATATTGTTATTCATATGAATTCGGCAGAGTTCGATAGTAGCAAGGACTAGTTCTGTCCGAAGTCTTGACGCAGAATGCACATGATCCTTTCTGGCCTTGATATTCGACGGCATTCGGGCAAGTCGAGCATCATTCTTCCAGTTTTCCTTTGTTTACAATTCCAATTTGGCTACTCTCGTTAACTTATCACAAATAATATTGCTTCCAATTACTTTAGTCGTACCATTCCCAGACTTGACCATTTCATACTTAGATCCAGTAACAACTTGGCAATTACATACTTTAAATATGCATACCCACCTGTAAGTCTAGACGCAGCCTCGTGGTATCCCAGGTATACATTAGACGAAAGCATTCGGTTGGTGCAGCGATGTAGAGGGGAACATGCTCCTTAGTAGAAAGGCGATAGCTTTAAATGGCGCAGGTATGCACAGACCAGAGGCGCATGAATATTGTGCGGCCAAATTGACCGGCAGCGCTAGACTAGTACAGCCAAGATAGGTAAGGTTCGAAGCTTGGAAGTATGCTGGAGATTCCACATTTCACCCTTGTTTCTCGCATCTAAATACCTATCAAGTAATAGACTCCGTCCGGAATCCGCGCTATAATCTCACTTTAACCGAGGGATTGCATGAATAACAATTGTGGCCCCCATCATACATACAACTGAAGATCAAGAACAGGGGATCGTGAAACCACATATAACTAGAGCATCTACTGCTTCCTGAACCTTTCCGTCTCATCAGTCCATCTCATCGCTTGTATCTCGCTTCAAACAAAACTACTATGGCACCTCTCGTCCTCCTGACCGGCTCCACCGGCTTCATTGGTTCCCGGGTATTGCTGGACACCTTACGCAGCGGTTACAATGTCCGCATTACAGCGCGCAGCCCCGAAAAGGCGCAGACGGTGCTCTCAAACCCCGTCATTCAGGCCCTCACGCCAGGAGAGCGTCTCACATCCGTCATAATCCCAGACGTCACGGCCGCAGGCGCCTTTGATGAAGCCCTCCAGGACGTCAACTATGTGATGCACGTGGGGTCGCCGGTGCCAGTGCCAGGCTACGATCCGATAGCCGATGTGTACCGGCCTACGGTAGAAGGCACGGCCAACCTACTGTCCTCTGCGCAGCGATACCCCAGCATCCGACGTATCGTGATCACCTCGTCCATTGCAGCCAACTTGCCGCTGATCCCGGACGCTAATGTGCGCGTGACGGCGTCATCAAGAGTGTCGCCCCCCGCGCCGGACACGGCGTCCAATGTCTTCGAGGCGTATATCTTCGCCAAGATGGCCGAGATCCACAACACGGATCAGTTCGTCGACACCCAGAACCCGCATTTCTCTGTCGCCCATATTATCCCGGGCTACGTGTTCGGCCGCAACGAGCTCCTGCTCGGCAATACCGACACCCAGGCCCCGAAAAGCTCGAACGGCATCCTCATCGCCAGTATCACGGGTCACCAGGTGCCGAACCCCGTGCACGAGGGCTTCGTGCATATCTCGGATCTCTCGGACTTGCATCTCAAGGTGATGGAGTATACGGGGCAGACCCCGCGGGCGTTTGGCGCATGCAATCCCTGCGATCATAGTGCGACGTACGACTACGTGGCTAAGGCGTATCCCAAGGCAGCGGCAGAGGGGGTGTTTACGCGGGGCTTTATCCCGACGCTGCCGGCGCCATATGATTCCAGTGAGACGGAGAAGGTGCTGGGATTCAAGTTCCGGTCGTACGAGGAGGCCGTGTTGGATGCGGCGGGGCAGTTTTTGGAGACTATTGGGAAGGAGAGGGCTTAGTTTGCCAGTGTTAATATCTAGAAGTGTTTTTCTGTAGAGCTGGGTGGTTTAGAATGAACAGTTATGGTAAACAGATATTGAGACAGGAAGAGGCATCTGCTCTATACTACCTAGGAACAAACAACTAGCAACAGATAAACTGAAGCGATCCAAGTTAGATGCTCTTCTTCGGATCAATCCAAGTGGCCAGAGCCACTCCGTCGGTGTAATTACAGCATGTTGATTAAGCAATTGAATAATAGAGAATTGAGGGCAGATCGGCTTTCCCCTCTCGAGGTGATCAACGGGGTCAGATACAGGTTTTCCATTGTTAGCGAGGCGATCGTCGGCTCGGAGAATTTATGAAACAGAAGAGGGATCGGGTGTATTTGTGGACTCCTTAGGGTCGAGGGAGGGCAAGGGAGATTTCCACTGGGATTTTGAATTCTGATGCCTCTCTCATCTTCAAAGTATTGTGAAAGGCGGATTCAAATAGTGGATGGATGTCCTCCTGCCCTTTGTTACTATAGCGAAATAATAGTACTGTTTAAGTTTTCTTCTCGGGCCACTTTCGTAATATTTGGTGCCAAGAGTAGTTACACTAACAAAAATACAACAAAACATAAAAAAGAATCGACAACGGCAGGATTCGAACCTGCGACCCCGAAGGGATAAGATATCAGTAGTTGAGGCGGTACAGAGACCACTCAATTCGAGTCTTACGCCTTAACCACTCGGCCACATTGCCTGATTGTTGAAACAGTCGGGCTTCTTTTGCATTATGGACATTTTCTCCAAGGATGAGTATCCACATGGCACTTGATACAAATGAGTCCTCTCTCTGTATGTACGAGATGGTATGTGTTAGACTGGTTGTGGTATTTATATGCTTTACTATTGAGAAATTCAGTGTGTTAGGAACTTTTCTTAATCCAGGATTAGGTGTTGTTGTGTATGGCGTATAATCTGTGCTCTGCAACTTGTTTGCTGTCAATTTTATATTCTGGTGCATGAAACCGTGTTTTATAAACAAGCAACAATTAATTATTTGCCCATACCATTTGCAAGCTACTCCCTTGTAGCATTTGATCACTCCTTATCATTCTATTCTTTTTCTCTTTTTTTTTTTGCATGCACAAAAAATGGGCTCTGACATGAACATCCTGCCATCTGGAGATGTACCCTATAAAGCCGCCCTTTCAATTGAAAAGGACCTTTATATTGTGTTAAACAGAGAAAAAAACCCACACTAATCAATACAATACATGGCCCAGTTAGCTTCAAAACACACATCTTCCACCATACAAATACATACCAGGCAGTTTAGTAAACAGGCAACTTAAACGCCTCAAACTCATACGTCCAGCTCTCAATCGACGCCTCATCATCCACACACCCGAACACAGAGCTATTACCACTCCACAGCGGCCTCGTCGGCCACTGGCACAGCATCTGCGTCTCGCCCGCATGTTCTCCCTCCGAGACCGTCGCGTTCAACTGGCTCGGCTTCTTGCCGTTCTCTACCCACTCGATCATCGTCTCCATGTTGTTCTGCGGATACGGGCCCGGCTGCAGCGAGTTCGTGCCGCAGTGCGCGGCCCCCGGGATCAGGTAGAACTGGTACCAGTCTGATAGGGCCTCGAGACTCTCCCTTTCTGAGAGGTGCGGGTACATGACTGCCCGCACGGACTGCCAGTAGTGTACTGACGAGGCGGCCGGGATGCTGGGGTCGGATTCGCCGTGGTAGTGGAGGAGTTTGCCGCCGGAGGACTGGAACGGGGTCAGGTCTGAAAGGGTGGTTTGGAGACTGTCCATGTAGCGGATCATGCCAGTGTTCATCCAGTCGACGAGCGTGTCGTATGTGACGTTGTGAAGGTCTGATAGGTTGTCGAGGTCTAGGAGTTGGATGAACTTCGTGATGTATTCTCCTCCCGTGGATGGAATGCTGAGCTCCCACGAGCTGGTGGTGTTGTTGTATGTGGGCGCTGCGTCGCTGAGAGAAGACCCGATTTGCCATGATAGGTAGGCTCGCTGGCCTTTGCTGTTGTGGAGCCCGTCGTAGACGGCCTGTGCGACGGCGACCGCTTCGGCTGTTACGGTGCCGGTTTGCTCGGGCTGGTAGCTGGTCGAACTGCCTGGGGCTTGACGCTTGCTAAAGCCGAAGCCAAGCGAGGTGCTAGTCTGCGCGGCGCAGTGGTAGGGCTCGCCGATGATGGAGGTGAGGTTGAAGTTGAGTTTGCAGAGGTCGGTGCGGGAGATGACACCGTCGGTGCGCCCGTCGAGAGGGTCGCAGGCGGCGATGGTGGCGTTGACGATCTTGTCCAGCTCGCAGGGGGGAGGGTAGTAGTCCATCGTATGCTCGATGGTGGCAGGGAAGACGTGGTGGACTTGCTGCTGCGCGAACCGGAAGGCCGGCGCGCCGGCGATCACGCCGTCATATTCCTCGCCCCAGCGCTGCACTTGGCTCATGCCTTCGCGGCCGCCGTCCGAGCAGCCTTCGTAGTAGGTGTAGATTTTGGCGTCGCTGGAGAGGCCGTAGAAACCGCGCGTGAGGACCTTGCCGAGCTGGGCCATCTCGCCAAGGGCCTGGTATCCGAACATGTGCGTGGCGTCCCAGTTGATGGAGCCGTTGCCGGACAGGACCACGTCGTCGTAGCTGTTATCGAAGGCGTTGTAACCCGCCGAAGTGGCGCCGCCAACGGCACCGTAGGAAAGACCGCCGGTGGCGTCGCTGGAGAGCGAGAAGCCGCCTCCGCCGGCGACGTAGAAGCGCTTCTTGAAGTCGGAAAGCTTGGGGAAGGCGTACTTGATGACGACCTCGTCGCCCTTGCCGGTGTGGGTGTAGGTTATAGTCACGTTGCAGTAAGTGAAGGTCTCGGTGCTGCCCATGCCGGAGGAGGCGTTGTAGACGGGACTTGCGGTGACGGCGGAGGGGATGAGATCAATGCCCAGCAAGGTGCCGTTGGAAGGAAGGGCATGCTGCACATTGGACTTGGTGCAGACGTTAGTGAGCGAAGCAGCGTTGGCTGTTGCTGCTAGAACAGCAACAGCGACGCTGGAATGAGAGCGCATAATGAATCAGAAGAACGAGGGTATGAGAGGAATGGCCTTGTTAACTCAGAATTCAATGCAACAGCTATTCGGACGTATTTATAGTCAACAAAACCGTAAGAACTAGGCTTCAGTCCCATCGTCCTAGATTAAAGCTACAATTGCGTGGCAACGAAGCCAAGAAGTATCAAGGCAGGACTAGACAGATGCCGCGTCATGCGACAGTCCTCATATTTGCAACAGCCCTGCAATGGCTGACGCGGCATGGGGAAGTGGAGCCGAGCAGAGCTTGATAAGATTGATTGAATCATGCTGATTGCTGCTGGAGGTAAGCTTAATTGTGTTCCCACAGGCTTTGTAGCCGGAATAATCGTCATGCCCCAGGACAGGAGTGAAAAATAGCAGGCTACGGCATTTGGCACGGAAGAGATTGACCCGGAGACCCGCAGCAGGTTTGCAAGGAGTCTGGGGCTATCAGGACTAACAATGCATCTCAAGAGGGCTTTTGGGCTTTGCTTACCTGTTGGCTGATAGGACTACTGTGAGCAACTCATGCACGAGTACGGAATTGAGCACATTTTTTGTTCACTTCAACACATTATAAGTATATTCAATCATCTGCTGGCCGCAGACCCAAAGTTTCAACTTCTCGTGCCGGACAGAATCCGTCGACATCTTTTCTATCCAGTCTAGCCTGATCAGGCAGACAAGACCGACCAGCTCGGATATTCTCTCAATCCCTCGGGCATGAGTCTCCAGCTGAGCTCCTATCGAGTATAGTGCGGAAATTGACGTAGAAGTTGCCTAATTGGATGTGGGGAGCTTTGGAAGTTGTGGGAGGCCGTGAGAGTTGTGGGTGGGGATGGATTGAAGCAGTGCTAGTAACTGGAGTATTCACTTAGTGTAAGATTATTCCCTACGAGCTTGATGATATTCATCTTCGATCATATGTACCCCCTTTCCACTACAGAATCTCCCCTATCCCCCTATCCCACTGACACTGCCCATTGCCTATAATATATACCCTTCAGCTATGAAATTTATACTTCTTGATATCAACCTGCAGCCTCCAGGGAGTAACGAGACAATAGTTCTCATAAGGATGTGAGCTTTCACTTAAACAAAGGAGCAGTACGAATACCTTACCTGTGTCGTATTAGACAGTGGAACAAGAAACAAATCTCAAGCCTCCAGACCACCGAAAATGCCTTGAATAGCGTCTATTTTCGCCTCCGGTGACATCGTCGATCTATTAGACGAACAGATTGTAAATGAAGCTTTGGTGTGCCACTCGAGAAAGATAACACAGTTCATACTAGGCGGAATATTCATGTTGTCAGCGGCATTCAAGTTCCTGATCCTGCGCATGAAGGACTCTATTAAATCCAAATTCCCCACAAGAGCTTGCGCAGTATGTTCACAACCTCTCTTATATTAGATAGCTCAAAGTCAGTTACGGCATCTACTTTATCGGGCACTATCCTCCAGAACAGACCATAACGCGCGGTGCGACTCTATCGCTCCATAACATGACGACAAGCCATGGTGGCGGTTCCTATTCGACGACAAATCCCCGGCTGGCGGTGTCTCTCTCTAAACCTTCAAGAGAAAATTACAGGCTACCAACTTGAAGAATTCTATCGGATCGGTGTACATACGGCATATAACCAGCTATATTCTTTCTTCGGCGAATATGGTCGGGTCACTGCCCCAACGCCTGAAGACGGGTCGGCACTATGTGGAGCGTTGTGTATTTTGGCTACCACATTTTCCTGCGACCAGATATGCCGTCGAACCCTAGTCCAGAAACTCAGGTTGAGGGGATAGGCGGATTTCACCATTACAGACTGGGCCCAAGAGGGCGATGGGCTGCTTGAACGTCGGCCATTCTTCGTTGTTGAAGCGAAGACCGTCCAAGGGAATTCGACTGAGGTAAAGGAGCAGCTAAGACGATACCGGTTTGGACACCATGAGGCAAACTTAGCAGGGGAGACAGTAAGATCTGAGAATCATCTTATAACTACGGTTACTCGAAGTGGTAAAGGGGAAATGGAAAACAATCGGTTGATTGGCAAATGCGGCAGAATGTATGTATTTTTCGTGTCCTCGTGGCTGATTCAAGACACAAAGTTACGTCAACGAGGAGAAGATGGAGGTTGCTGAGGCCTCTGGCGCCGAATGGTGCCAGCGGTGCGTTCGTTCTCTCGCCTGGCGCCCGGAAGCGTGGTGTGCCTTTGCAATATTTTCTTTTTCTTGTCATTTCTTTTCTTCCTACGTTGTTGCAGAGAAGGATGAGTCGGGATCTTCCATTTGACTAACTTAGAGTTGGTATGAAGCAAGGCAAATTTTATTATACAGCCGTCAAAATTTCCTTTATTAATTCCTGAGAAAAAGAGCCTAACTCATATGTAGTCTTCTTCGCAGAAATCGTCGAAAATCCAATGCTCCTGAAGCCTCGCTCGCTCCTCGTCTGTCTCCGCCGCCTCAAGAACGCGCGCCTTCAAGTTGCGTTCACGTTGTCTTGCTTCATCGTACTGCTCTGCGGGAGCCCATCCGTCGGTTCCAACACCGACCATTTCCTGACAAGCCCGAAGTTGGTCATCTGCTTCGGACTGTTCGCTTTCCAGCCGTAGAATCTCGGCAGACTCGTCGTCTGTAAAGTGAATAGGACAAGACACTGTTGTTTTACCGTTCATCGCTTTCAAAAGATTAACCAAGTCGGCTTTCAATGTCACTGTGTCGCCTTCCCAAGGCTCAGTTGAGTGACGGAAAAGCCGCCGTCGTAGGGCGCTGAAATTATATGCTAAGGCGCTGTAGTGGTCAGGGTTCATTTTGGCCGTCATTTTGATATACAGATAGTGGATTTGGCGCCGGCGGAAAATTTCTGCTTGTTCATCTTTTTCTATTTCTTCCAAATCGTCGAAATTAGATGGCAGAGTAGGTATTTGCAGGGACTCGGAGACGTCGTCGCCATAATTTTGGATGCTGTTTGGAATGCCGCACTGCAGGAACCGTGGAAGCACCGCGCTATTCTGCCAGTCAATCAGCCCTGTGATTTCCAGCTTATCAGAGACAAAGATGTTGTTCGGTTGCAGGTCTGGATGCCGGATTATGGGGCGGTGGAGATCTGATTTGTGCGGTATTAGGTGAGATGCAATTTGGAGATACTTCTGGAGGCTGTCAATATGCTCAATATGAGATTGTACTTGGTAGTTAAAAGTCTCTCTGCGGAGGCGCTGTAAAGGCTGGACGTCTCGTCCAAACTTTCTAAGATAAGCAATTTCTTTTTGAGCACCGGCAGTCAGAACCGACAAGTTTTCTGTGTCTGTTGAGGTTAGCCACTGACGCTTCTCCGTGTCTGACAAGAGATGCTGGGAGACCTACAAGGGCCCCGATAAACGGACAGTCTGGCTCTTTTCCCATACCATAACTCAACTGACATATCAGGGCCAATGCAGAAATTACCATCTCCCTGTGAGTCTTGGTCGAAAAGAGGGACTCGTGAAGTCTGATCTGGCAAATCAGCACCGTAATAAATACTTCCTGCTGCCGGGAACTGCAAAGCAAATAGTCGAGATTCCAGCTGCACGATATTTGCGACTAATTCAGTCCTCTCCTTCTCAGTCAATATAAACCATATCTTGCCTAGGTTCACGCCTTGTACAAATTCCATGAAGATGTACTCTGTCTTGGCGGGATTATTCGCATGTGTAGAGTAGCCGAATACTTTCGGGACGGGTATCCCTTGAGAGCGGAGGAAGTCCATGGTGGCCACTTCACTTGTGATGAGAAGGCGTTTCGGCTCCGTTACAGGATATGGAATTCTGGCAACAATTCGGAAACCGTTTCGCATGGTGACTAGGAAGCTTCGATTGAACCCCCCTTCGGCGAGCTTCTCGAGCCGAGCGACGTCCTCTTCCCGCTGCTGGACCGATAAGGCAGCGAGGCGTTTAAGTTCGAAGACGTTAAAAGCTCGTCTCCTCTCGCGGCGCCTCAGAGCATCATTGTACCTATATCGCGGTCAGTCTGAGAGACTTGTTTCCAGTAGGTACTAGGAAACAATACGACGTACATCCATCGTCCAGTTGTGTACTCGAACAGATCAGAACACTCGGATTTTTTGTAGCCGGTTGAAAAGCGAAGGCTAAGAGACTTTGATATATGACGTGAAACAGTGGCTGGCCGAGCGTTATGGACAGTGGTAAATCCGTATATCCGCATCGAGCGCGTTCATCTTGTCAACACCGTCACCGTCTGTGATTGTATCAACCACATCATGGCCAGTCGCGTCCCATGATATTATGCAATCGATCTGCCTCAAGTAACTACTGATCGGTCCACCGACTGTGATCTTGAACAGTCCTTATTAATGGATTTGGCGGTGATGGCCTTAGTGAGGCAATAGGACAAGATGGCAACATTTATTTTCTTCGGCCGAGATGCTAAATGGCATAGATTGGGATTTTTAGTGTCTCCACCCGTGTCTAGTTCCCTACTTAGTGTTCCAGGCATCGGAAGGATCTAAATTACCTCAGAATTCAAAATAGGGTTCTCTGGCATATAGTGTTACTCGATTATCATTAATGGCAGGAATGTCGAGTGAGGGTGGATGCAAAACCGTTTCTATGTCCTACTTGTGTACCCTGAAGACATGCTTTCATAGACCATAAGATAAAAGATATACCCTCAGATGGTTTTGTGAGAAACGTTTACAGTGATATGAACCTTTTCATACAAAATAGTCGGAACAAGTTCTAATTCCTTATAGAACTCATTGTATAATGTATGAAGGATTTCTCTCCATGAAGTTATATGCACAGGCATGCCGCCCCTGGAAGATGTGCTTGTGCTGCCGGCCGTTATTCGGGTTTCACAACCTCGATAGATTCTTGCTTTTTTCTTCTTCTGATCTTCCAGTGATGATAGAGCAAGGTCTTTATTTCTCTTCTGTTTCTACTTATTTACATGGTAGTCCATCGAGTGTTTCCAATCATGGCCATACCGAGGCGATGTATAGTCGGTCACAATTATTCTCCCCGTAATTAATACAAGATGAAATAGCATATCCTGAGCCACTAGTACCATACGTGATATTACACAGCGTATAATCACAGACATTATCAGAAACTCGGAGATTGGCAATCAGGCACCCCAGACTTTCTCTCCCTAGCGTCGGCATTGAGGCGGGATGCAATGCTCAGCTCTGACGGCATGGCTGCCTACATTCCCGATTGCAGATTTTATTTTTATACGTAGGGATGAGCTGGGGCAAATTTTCTTTAGTTCCATACTAGTCTAGTCGATAGTTATTATTCTTTCCCCATCTTCTCTCCACAAGAACAGAGTACAATTATGGTTGCCTTCGGGGTTTCGGCATGTAGACTCTTGGCTCGATCCACGGCGGGTAGTAGAAGGGTGTATTCGGGGTTCGGGGTCAAGCCAGAAGTTAAAAGCCAGGTAAGTAGATGAATCATATCAACACATATTGGCTCATCTGGAGCTGGTTGTACCAAATACCCCCGAGTGCCGAAGTGCCTCTACCCATCCATCCATGCATGTCATACGGTGGGCTCGTAGTGTGACTGCCTAGATTCAACTCGCCTTGACGAGGCAATCTTGCTGACTATAAAAAAGGCCGTTGTTCTTGTCGTTGAGTCAATTTCCTTGCATCCATCTTCGTAATTCTATCATAACTGTGCATTTGAGATACTATCTAAAATGTACCCTCCCATGCTCTCCCTAGCCCTAACGGGCCTCGGTCTCACCCCCGCCCTCCAAACTACCGTCGACGTCGCCATCGTCGGCGGCGGCCTCTCTGGCCTCAGTGCCGCCAAAGATCTCTCCGCGGCCGGTAAATCCTTCGTCGTGCTGGAAGCTCGCGATCGCGTCGGCGGCCGCGTCTACAACCACCCCATCCAAGGAGGCGGCACCATCGAAGCCGGCGGCGAATTTATCGGCCCCACGCAAGACCGCGTCATAGCACTCGCCAATGAGCTCGGCCTCGTGCAATTCCCGACCTACAATATCGGCAATAGCACACTGTATCGGAATGGTTCGGTCACCCATTATAATCCCAAGACTCCCACCGGCCTTCCCGAGGGTATCAGCGTCGAGGCGCTCATCCAGGCAGGTACCGTGATGGGGGGACTGGATCAGATGGCTAGTAGTATCGATGTCAAGGCGCCGTGGAAGCACACGAATGCGACGCTGTGGGATGAGATCAATCTAGAGGCGTTTGCCGATAGCGTTATTACGTTGTCGGATGCGCGGTTTCTCCTGGAAGAGGGCGTCGGGGCTCTCTGGGCCACGAGTATGGCGGAGCCTTCGTTGCTCTATATTGCGGCGTATATTGCGGCCGCGGGGAATGAGACATCCGTGGGCACCCTGGAGAGGTTGACTAGTGTGACGGGCGCCGCTCAGGATAGTCGTATCCGGGGCGGGACGCAGCTTCTGGCCACGAAGTTGGCTTCGAAGTTGGGCAATGAGAAGATTCTGCTGAATTCACCGGTGCGAGGGATCCAGAAGATGAAAGATGGGTCGTATACCGTGAAGTCGGATAAGCATACTGTCATGGCGAAGCATGTCGTCGTCGCCATGTCTCCGCCTCTTGCAGGACGCATCACCTACGATCCGCTGCTGCCACCAGGTCGTGACCAACTGACGCAGCGCATGCCGATGGGAGCCCTGGGCAAGGCGATTGCTATCTATGACAAGCCGTGGTGGCGGGAAAAGGGCCTCAATGCGCAGGTGTTGAGTGACTCGGGAGCGGTGCGCTCTACCTTTGACAACTCGCCCTATGATGGCAGCTTTGGGGCCATCATGGGCTTCATTGCGTCGGACCAGATGAGGCGGTTGGATCAGTTGACGGAGAAGGAGATCCAGGATGAGGTTATGGAGGAATACGTGCGGTATTTCGGACCGCAGGCGGCAAATGCCACTTCGTGGGTCATCCAGCGGTGGGATCACGAGGAGTTCTCGAGAGGAGGACCGGTGGCGTATGCGGCGCCAGGAGCATTGACGAGATACGGAGAAGATTATCTGAGAAAGCCGGTGGGTGGAATTCATTTCGCCGGCACAGAGACGGCAGAGTACTGGACGGGGTATATGGATGGAGCCGTGAGGTCTGGGGAGAGAGTTGCGAAGGAAATCTTGGATTCTGTTTAGAGTATTATTAGGCTAAGGGATGTATTGGCTATGGAAGTATCTGTAAAATCATATTAAGCCTTGAATAGCCCATAAACCTTTTTCGGTCTTTTAGTAAAAACTCGTGTCACCCATACTACCATCTTGAGAATTGCTATGGCAATGCTCCAGACCCGCACTGCCCATTCTGAATGTTGCCGAAGTGTCTTTGTAGTGCATCTTGCTATGCTTGTAGGGTAAGCCTCTTTCCGTCCCGGTGGCCAAGGAACTGGCTTTCATGCATCACGCTCATCCTCTCTGTAGCGTCATTATGCAGCCTACCATGATACAAAAGCTGCCTCCATATATATTCAGCGTGTTTCTCCAGTTCCTGCCGTAATTCGCGGCCCTGTTGAGCTTCTGTAGATGATTGATTCGCCTCCGGTGTCTGTGCACTTAGCGCTTGGCCGAAATTCCCGATCACCTGCATACAATCGTATATCTGGCCATCTAGCTCCAGATTAGCTAACTCTTCCTGATGGATGAGTTCACCTTCTATCTGATAGATATTAGCATTCTATGAGTCAGTCCTATGTTTTGGAAGCAGATTCCACCAAATAGTATGCGGCAACAAGCATGAATCTGGGAAGAATATAGCGTCCATAGCGCACCACGTAGGTCTTGAAAAGTCCATTCAAGCATTCCTTTATGGTCCACGTTTTCCTCTGCATTTCTTCATTCTTTTTCCTCTCTTCCTCTATTCCTGTCAGAAAACCTTTACCTTCCTCGATGGCTTGGCTCAAGAGCGGCGTGGCGACATCTTATATTGACACTCATTAGCGCCCATATCATATTCCAAATTTCTCCATACTCACCATCTAGTAGTGCCTTCATAGACTGAAACATCGCCTTCTGTTCCTCAAACATAAGACTATAAATGGGCCATTTGCGCGCCGCATCCCCTGCATCCCCAAGCACCCGTGCCATCTGCTTCCAATCTTCATCTCTTCTCCAGAACTGACACAGGTTCCGGTGCTTGCGGTTCAAAACACACCCGACTTCCTCGTCGCCTTGTATCCCTAAATTCACCGAAGGTGTCACAATCTAACCGGGTATCAAACGTCAGTAATCCAGTCTATCCTCGTAACTCCATATCTATGACCATAAACCAGACAGACAGACAGAAAGAACATACCACTCCCAATTTCCTACCCCCCTCCCGTTCCGGTACTCGTTCAGCGAACATGAGATAGCGATACCTGCCACACAGGGGCTCAAACTCCTCTTTTTAACTCATATAGTAGCTATCCATCTCTCTGATATGGTCCCTTACTACCTCCATGGCTATCACCCAGCTGGAAATGCAAATATTGATGATATCATACACCACCCCTCCCCATGTTAATTCATTGGATCGCCGATGCGGCGTCCCGAAGAACGCCATCCCGAAGGTCGTGATCGGTATATCGATATATATGTCGTCACGGACTGCGTTGGCGAGGGCCTGTTGGAGTAGGATCCCGCCGAGGCTGTAGGCTATGAAGAGGATAGGGCGGGTGGTGAAGGACTGTTTATGTTTGATTAATTCCGTGATGATCAGGTAGTATGCAACTGTACTTACAATTCTCGCTCTCGAGATATTATGAAGCAGATCTCTCGCCTGCTCGATTATACCTTCAGCCTCGAAGGGCAGCTGAAAGAGCGCATTGGCATCGTATCGGTATACCATGATCCGCGCGAAGAGAATCACCTCAGGCAGGAGGTCGCGAAGTCAGTTCACGCCTCAACTGGTGGTCCAGTTGTCCGAACCAAATTTGGTGCCTAGGAAGATGCTGTGTACGGCGATGACACTGGACATGGCTGATTGAGTGAAATGTAGTCTCATTTAGAGGGCTTAAGACTCGACTCGCTCTATCGTTTCGTTTCCTAGAGAAGCATAATGCTTTAGGTAGCCGTTGAATTGAGGTACGCGGAATGGGAGAGCCTGGTTGGAAAATGTGAGTATTTGTATCAAGATATACATCTGGCTAGAGCGATAAATGTTTTTAACTACTATATTGCATTTGAAGAGCTCAGAGCGATCTGTCAGGACTACTAATGTTTAAGTCTACAGAATGTAGTAGGGGGAGACGATCCCCGCATATAACAACTTCCCGGAAAAACAATCCGATGCCTTGCGCACAAATGATGACATGAGATATTGGATATAAACCAGCTTACAATGAACTGAATATGGAATTGTTTACATTTTCTATTCCTAAGTATTTTACGGGCTAAACCGCAAAAGCCGCTATTCAGAACCGCTGGCACCGTAATCGTTTTTTGAACTGTATTGGATGAGATTAATCCACGAATCTTGCCGTAATAAGTGTATATAAACAAGACCCATAAAATAGACACTAAGCTCCTGATAGATCTCACCATCTCACCAGGATCCCCGTTTAAAATGGGCCTATGTACATTCCAATAGCGTCAATTCTACACACCCAGTCATCTAATGCAACCAACTCGAATCCCAGCTTCAGTCAACGCCAACATCTCATTCTACATTACTTAATCTAAACCAACGTTAACATTCATCTTAAAGATGATACTCTATCTCAGTTAGTGCTCCTCAAATATGCAAGGAACACCTTAATTGTCTGTACAGTCAGTCTGGCTTCTCGTGTCGATATCCTTTACCAACCCCTCCTCCAGCTCGCTACTCAACAGCTCTGGGGAGCTAAGGGGAAGCTTTAAGGCTGATTAGCGGCCATGTTGGGCACTTGATGGATGATTGGTAAGATGCACTTGACTAATGCTGTCAGGGTTCTTGAAATGCGTCACAAAGTCTCTTGTCATAATCTTCCTTATCACGAAGCTTGGATTGAATGAACCCAGTTATTCCGCGACCCCAGTATGGCGAGACAATGAGAAAGGAGTTGGGATCATCGGCATGTTTTGTTGAAAAAAATGGCTGAATTCGTTCATAGAAGAGCGTATGAAGCCCAGTTGGACTCCTTCACGCCGTGCTATACCAGAAGGTTCCCGTTTCCCAGCCACCTTCCAAAATGGATGTCCGCTGAAGGTTATATTCTGAAGGAAAATTTTTCTCCTCTTCATCGAATCTATCCATGAATTCTTTCCGCAGGTCATTGTAGTCTTCTTTATCAATCTCGTCGATCGCTTGCCCGGTAAGCCAAATGGGGGGGCGCATGAATTCAACAGGGAGAGAGCTGGCCCATTCTAAATCAATCAGGCACTTGATATGCCAGTCTTCATCAACCAAAATATTGCTAGGGTGCAGATCAGTTAAGCAGAAAACATAAGGTCCGTGATTAAGCCGGCGATCAAAGAACTGAGGATATACTGTTCTCATTAATGCTAGGGCAGTCATCTGGGAAACACAGTCACTGGCATTGTTCACGGCATTCGGTTGAAACCGTAGGCGATTGTCATGACATGAGAGGAGACTGTTGGCATAGGAATCAACGCTTGCAAATGTTTGATCTCTCGGCATGTCTACTGGGATGCCTTCATTTTCCAAGTCATGAAGCATGAGCGTGAGGGGTCTGTTAGCAAGCTGGAGGTAACCGTTGTGATCGATAGTAAAAGAACCAATCTTAGGCAAAGCAATTTGACTCATAGCCAACATGATCCTTGACAGATCACCAAAAAGATTTTGCCGTAGGTCTTTGCGCGCGCGAAGGTCCGTCCAACTGCAGGACAGCATTTCCCCCTCTTCAATGTAATCAATGAGTAAATATGGACCAAGGTCTGCACCAGGGCTCTGCTTCTCCTTCACAAACTGGGAAGGAACAGGGAGCCCAAATAAAGAAGTACACCAACATCGAAGGTGGAAGAATAAACGTCGAAACAGCGGTAGCCGATCAACTGCGGTTAACTACAAGAACTGATCAGCTATCGTTGTTGACCAACATTATCGCAACTTACACATTGCTCTGTGCTCAACCCAAATCCGTATAGCCGTGGAATACGTATCGTCGGGCAATGTTTTTGCATCCATGCGTACGTGCCAGCCTCACACTGAATTTTCTCGTCGCTATTTCCAGAGCGGAAATTATCACCAAGGCGATGGCGTAGAGGAAACCGCATGATCACCCGCCCGAAGCCTTCAATGGTCACCGGCACACAAAGATTGAAACTCCCATGCATCCAACAATTGCTATCATCCACGTGACACTCGCTTACTGGTACCCTGAGGTGGTAAGCAACCTGTGTTTCAATAAGGTTGCAGTGGGAACGGATGTAGTCAAGAAACTCATTGTGTCGAGGAAGGTATCCAAGCTGGTGAAGAATGTTTACCTCCCGCTGTCTAGCTTCCGAGTACGAGATCGTCTCACGTAGAAGGGATCGCTCGACAGGCATAATTGCCACGATTGGTGGAAAGCTCCCAGATTTAGGTGCCGCTGGAGGGTGTCTTTGGCGGAGCCATGAACAAGGAGAAGCAGCTTAGTTAAGCTGATCACGAGGATGTCAGTCACGTGGTCTAGATTCGCTACCCTTTTGGGACAAAACACCCTAGTCCCCATTTGGCTTCACTAGTATACGCAGGATGCAGCCAATAGGCCACCCCTTTTTCTACACATCAGCTGTAGGCTGTACTGTTTTCCTATAAGGGCTAATTATAACTTTTATAAGTTTATTTAGATCGTTTGACACTCGATTGCGATTGCACCACGTCAAGCCCCGTGGCTTAGATGGTCGGTTGGCATTCAAAGCAAGAAAAACAAGACGTCTAGCCTAATTTCTACCCAACAAACGCCCTATTCCAAGTTCCAACCTGTCCCAGAAATTATTCAGTCCATATATACCTACACCTGGACTATCTTCTAACTAACTAACCAACTCGGCCATCGCTCGTGTCAGGGTATACTCTACATTTCTCGTTTCAGGGTAAAAAATTAGAACAAAAAAAAGATCACGACTACCACGTCAATCATCGCCATGGGTGGGAAGATAAAACAGACAAGGAGGAGTGAAGGAAAGGGTATTACAGTGGGTATCAAAACACACAGTCATGAATATATCAGGACCGCTGCGTGATCGGTAACTAAGTCGTGGCTGTGTTACAGTTAATGGACAGTACTTGTCAGATTGTCGAACTTGAGCGTGACGCGTTACTCATCCAACAAGGGCCGGTCCACAGGCACGGGCATCGCGTCTAGCAGATACTCCGGGCTTGCTTGAGCAGCGTTGAAGATCTCGGTCAACCTTTGGCAGACACTTTGCGATGGACTGCGCAGTTGAGGCTCCAGGACGATCATCTCTCCCATGATCAAGTCCAAGAGATCGTGAATCATGGCGGAGCATCTCTCCTGGCTTCGGAGGTGCTCGACCCATTCGAACACCGAAGCCCGGATTTCCTGGTGGTCCGTCGTGTAGAAGCAGTCGGAGCTGAATTCGAGATTATCGTCGTCGCTACCTCGCCAGTTCGAGAATTCCTCGATCGCTTCATACCCGAGCACGATCCAGGTGACGAACTCGAGGTACATGCACCCCAGACTCCAGATGTCCCATGATCGAGAGATTCTTCGCCCGCGGAATGCGTCGGGAGGGGAGTACGTCGAGGGAACGGTGATAGATGCTGGGTTCACATTGGATCGCGAACCTAGGCGATGGAAACTGGCAAGTCCCATGTCGGCGATCTGCAGGATGCCGTCGCTGTCGTCGTAGTCCTGCAGACGCGCAAACCAGAGGATATTGTCCGCTTTGATGTCGCCGTGGCGCCCGAATAATGTGCCGTCGTTGAACTGATGGATAAGAGAGAGACCGCTGGCGATCCCGGCCATCTGCTTCAGAGACCAGAGCAGTGTGCGCACGTCAAATGCAGGCTCGGGTCTCTCGCGCCAATATTTTCGGAGGCTCCCATCCGCCCATGGGAACACCAGGTGGTATTTGCCTCCTTTCTTATAAGTGCAGAGCAGATCGATGACGTGCACATGGGAGTGGTTTGTTCCCAAGGCGTCGTGGAACTGTCGCTCGGCCCTGAAGGATGACTCCTGGGAGGAGTAAAGCCTTTTGACTGCGACCAGCAGTCCTTGGCCCTAGGGAGGACGCACCGAGTAAGCCACGGACATACAAGTGCAGACACGTTTAGTCGCTCGAGGGTCTCCCACTCCCCATTTACTTACCTTGTATATAGGGTATTCCCAGAAATTATGATGGTCGGGATGGATGCATGCCTGGAAGACCTCCGCGTATCCGCCTTCTGCACTCGTGCCTTCTTGAGGATCCGCGGTACTCAATGGAATATAGGGAAGGGTCTGAAACTCGGTGAACTCGTGATGTGTCTTAGTCTCTAATAGGGGCGCCAACATGCGGTATTGCTCGGTCTCAAACGTCTTAAGGGATTCACGGTCCCAGCTTTCCAGAGTCTTTATGTGGCCGTGTTGTCTAGTTTCCAGCGTCAAGGTCGATTCCCCGGTGCTGGTTCGTCTAATAAAAGGTAAGTCTTCGTCGCCTATCCCCTCCTCTAGAAAGTCGCTGATCCATGATGCCTTGTCGCGATCGACCAAGACGGCGAACAGTTTCCGTGCCCGTTGGAGAATGTGCGCCGTGGTCTTCTCTATTTGATCGCGGGCCACCACCCCTCCTCCATCGAGAATTGAGCGCACTGTGTTCTCGTTTATTAGTGTCTTGAGAGACGACGTTGGAATGAAGAGCTTGAATCCATCAATGGGACATTCGAGGACTGCGTCTCGGAGATTGTCTCGCAGATGCGCCAAGGCGGGGTTCCATTGTCGATAATCAGGCTCAGTTTGCACAGATCTCGAGCTGGCCGTTGATACCTCTCGGCACATACTCGGGGGGCATAGCCCTTTGTTGTCACATATCACAACTGGGGTAGCGATCAACCGCTGTTCGTCATCGGGGATGTGCTCCGGTTGGGCGACGGGAGGTTTGATCTGTCGTTGTTTTCGAGGACGCAGACACACGAACAGGCACTGTAGGGGAAAGAGGACAAGCGATAGGAGCTTCATTGTGTCACGCCTGAATAGGGTAAGTACTCGAAGCAGTGGCACAGGGTCTTATTCTCGTGGCGATTTGGCGCATGGAAGATAGTTGGGGGCGGAGACGGGCAACAATGTGGGAAGAAGAATCCCCACCGGTGGTGGGCACACTTGAGCAGGTGTAAGTATTGGATTTTTAATAGACGGGGAAGCTGATAGTCAGAAGAAAACGAGGGAGGATAAGGAGGGAAAAAAGCGAGTAAGGGGAGGATGCTGCGTTCAAATGTTGCAGTCGGCAGAGAAGGCGACGTGAGCGGATGACGGAGAAAGCAACCGTGCACAGGAGCAGATCTTCCGAGTTCGCTTTACTCCAGGTCCTTGGGTCAGTATATCAGAACGCAGATTACTAACCAGTGGTCAGTCTGCATCCTCTTCACAGCCACGTTCATTGGTCGATGAGCCACTCAGAATCTGACGGAGGGAGGCAGTGAGAGGCGTGAGACTGGGGGGCCACGATATCCCGCGGCGATTCCCCTCCTTTCTCTGCCATACGTGCGTTGTCGACTCAATCCTACAATCCTAATTAACCCAGGCTATCTGGAATTCCAGAAGGCAAAGCCTATTCTTCTATTGCTGACCTGAACATAACGCCATAGTCTCGCCGTCTGCTTGAGGCCGAGGTTCGAGTGGCCGGGTGCGGAGGAACCAAGTCCCGTCAAGGCTGAGGCCGGGGCACAATTTACCCTGCGTTAGCCAGTTGGGCTTTCTCGTATCCTGTGGATGGTGCCCGAAGACTCCTGGTCTTTCTCTCTCTGTCACGTTACAGGAGATTCGCCTGAGCCGATCTTCGTTTCATTGGGGTTAGATCGGGGATCACAAGTAGTTTAGCCCCAGTGTCCTGCATATTGTCTGTATCTGGGAAGTTACGGAGAACGAAATATTTCAATTGAATGTATATGATTAATCTGGCTTCTTGGGAGAGGGCCAGCGATCTGTAAACGAGCTCATCAAGCTGAACATGGTAGACTGCTTCCCAATGGACACCCGCTGGATACCTTCTTCCAGATCCTTCTCTTCTTCTTCTTTCTTCTTCCTTCGCAAAACGCAATCAACCAGCTGCTTAATCTTCTTTCTTGTATCAATCCATGGCTCATATCGCACGCAGAGCCACCATACTCCAATTGTGATGAAGGTCAAAGGAACGGCACTAACGGCCATGATCCACACGTCTCTTGATATCGTCATATCTCCTCCGTCATTGACCTTTACAAACTGTGTTGAAAAGAAATTCTGACAAAGAGCAATCAGTCACTATTCAAAACTGTCAAGCAAACCCAACCTACCGCTACAATGGTAAAAGGCAAATACACAAGACCGATTATGGTCAGCATCTTCACTGCCGCGGCGTCTTGAACGCTTCGTTTCTGTAGCACACACCCTGGTCAGCGACGCCTTGTTTGAAGGATGCGGCCTCACCAACCGTTAGCTCGGTGATGTTGTGGCTTTCGTTGTGGGAGATTTGCGCTAGACGCTTCAGCGCTCTGGTCTCTTCATAGCCAAGTAAATCTGATAACTGGTGCCTGGTTAGCAATTCCTTCTGTTTCTCTTGCAGGGAGAGAATTTACAAGCTGCTCTGTTGATCGCACTCGAGCTTTGAGCACCTCTGCGCGCTTCAGGTACACTTGAATTTCCGCGGCACAGGCCTCAAATTCTTCAACCATGTAGCTGCACGAGCAAGTATCTTGGCATCCGACTTCGCAGTATCGTTGACAGCTTTTTCCGATGCGGGAGACGGTGTCGTTCATCGTCTGGAGGATGACAATCAAGTCCGTGATGTAATCCTCCAGTTGCTTCAAGCGTTGGCGGTCGTCGGCGCTGAAATATATCTTTTTACAGTCGATGTCGGAGACGAGAACGCGGTTCGACTAAGACATGAGTCAGTTCTAATTCTCCAGCCCCAAGTCAACCAGAACGCTGACAAAATAAATCATACCTTTTGCTTCGATTCCTCTTCCAACCAGGCCATATAGTCCATCCAGCCCTTCAGACTGTCCAGGACGAGCCGCTCGTGTACCGCAAATGCCGGTTTCATAGCGTCCTTCTCAAGCGATGTCTCTCGAAAACAAGCTGCGATATCATCCTCGGCTGCCCTGGACGGCGCAACTAATATAAATACCGACTGGTCTTGCGACCCATTTCCTGGGTATCGCAGTTTGTGGTATACGCCCGTTTGGCGGATCGACCAGGGACATTCGCCCTTCTCGACGGGACGATTGTTTCTCTCCACGCGCCGAATCACGTATGTTAACTCTGCATAGTAGTCAGCTTCATAGTTCCATTGCAAGGGTTTGAAGGAGTCGAACCGTCATATCGCCCATATTCTCCGCGATAGCCCTTTGCTCGAAACGTCGGAAACGCATATTCGTTTTCTTCCGTCTTTCGCCCGAACGTCAGGGCAGTCTTCCAGAAATGAGGAAACACATTGTAGGTTGCCAGAAGGCGCTCGAATAACTCGCGCGATATATTCAGCGTCGTCCACGATCGGAGGTGGCGGATTGTGTAGATATGCGCGCAGATATCGTCTTCCTGGGGTTGTTCAATCGATCCGTTAGCTTCTATCGTTTGTTTAGGGCACGCAAAGAATCAGTCCAAACTCACCGTCACATCGTGCAACTGCGATAATTCATTGATGCTCAACTCGTGCTTTATCTGCAGCGACCATTGCTCAGCACTGTCTTGCTTTCGCTCAAAGGTTGTGAGTTCAAGCTGGGGGCGATCGCTCCGCGCTTTGAACAGGTCGTGCGACCGCGACACGATCTTCTCTGTTAAATTGGAATCCAGATTGGATGGGGATGGGGCCGAAAAGGGACCCATAGTGATTAATATTCTCTGGTATGATTATGCCTAAACTGTGGCTGACATCATGCAGCAGGACCATGCGCTGGGGCATATTCCTTTATATTGGCGTCGCGATCTCGCGACTCCATCTTCGTGTCTACGGCGTACAAGGTCTAGTTTGCCTTCTCGATCACCCAGTCACTCTCCTACTGGGCTGAATGCCATCGCCACAGTCGCCTGCTCCTCATCACGTGGGGCGTATTGAGGCTTGACTATCTGAGTCTGCAACCAAGATGACTGTGACGAAGGGCACGGCAAGGCGTTTTCATTTGTAGACGCTGGGGCGCAGTCACAGCGTCTCAGGGTCTTTCGTACTTCGTATCCTCGTACGCCTCCGCCCGCGGGACTCGGATCATCAGAATCAGAAGGCAAACTAAAGCAACTGCGGCTGACGCGTGAGGCAAGAGACTCGCATGGTAGCGTCTCGCCCGGCTGGTGGAGAGAGAGAGAGAAGGCCAATCGGGCGCAGCAGTCTCACCGATATTCCGAGTGATAGTGCATTACCCCCTTGGAGTAAGCACTTACGAAGTCATCCCTGTAGCCCGACGATTCTATCCGGTGACACAGCTGGCAGACGCTCACTGGACCGATGGTTGACGCTATAGCTGCGCGTCATACAGTGTGCATATACGAGGTGCTGAGTGCTGAACAATCCCTAAAACGATCAAGTCTATGCTAGACGCTAGGCTAGGATATAGTACATGTCAATCAGCCCGCCCCCTGCCGGTATTACCGCCCCCGTCCATGCCCATCACACCAAAATGCAAGTCAAGTTTCCCCTCACACTGCTCCCCTGGAGACCGTCGGGTCATTTCTCATTCCCCGGTCTTCCAGGTGCGGTGCGGACGTTTCGGACCCAAAAGGCCAAAGAGTTCATATGATAACGATCATTGCCAGAATGATTTCTCGGGAAAGAAAAAAAATTATGAAAAAAAAAGAAAAGAAAAAAAAGGAAAGGTCATCGAATCATCAGGACAACATCCACTGCCAATGTTATAGGAAAACCCGGCAGCTATTGATTTGTTCCTGGGCACATAACATCCATCAGCCTTAAGACACCCAGGCAAAAGGGAAGGGCAAAAGAAGAAAGAGAAGAAAAAGGGCATCATTTGGGGGCGAAAACGCACTTCGGTTAGACCGGCGGACTTGGCAGTCGTATGGTCCGACACATAGATCTTATACTTGTCTAGACGTAACTATTGAAAAGAAACACCTCATCAGCCGAAGAAAAGGCCTCCTTTGAGGTCGTCGGTGGAACGACAATCCAGCAAAGGGTGATTTACCTCGACGCGGAAATTGGACTGCCCGTACTCGTCGCGAAGCAAACTCACGAGCCGTTTGGGATCCATGTATTTTCCCTCAATGACATGGTGAGGTCTTCTCCCATAGAACCGGGCCCTGCTCATATCAAAGCGACCGCACCGGTCTTCGTATGCGTGGGGTGAACGACAAGAACTCTAGAGAAGAAAGCTAGATGTATGAGTCGGAGAGTAAAAGAATGAAAAGATTCTGATATCAAGAGGGAAAGAAATAGGTTTGGAGAGGCAAAAAGCCCTCGGTTCATCACTTGTTCATTCTAACTAGGGCAAGCAAGCTCTCCACCGGCGCAGGCGTGCCCGGGGAAAGGGGGTGGGTTATATAACAGGAATGTCTTTCGCCCCCCTCTCTCTCTCTCACGCTCACTGTCACTATCATTCAATAATGGGAGAATTGGCTCAAAGGAAAGTTCGGAGGTCCTGTGGTATGCTCATGCCTTTCCCCCCCTAGCCTTAGTGGCCACGGCCAATAAAAAAGCACGCAGTCAAACCCCATTTGGCGCGTATCTGCGGCACAAGTTTCCATTGAGACCCATTCAGTTGTCGCTGGAGACCGAATCGATTTGTGCCTAGCCTATGGTCAGATTCTGTGATGTGTTTCCGAAAATACGCACAAATCATATCATGGCGCTTGTTTTCGTTCAGAGACTTTTTCTCTCTTTTTTTCTTCTTTCCTTTGCTTTGCTGACAGGCAGGAATTAATCACGTCATTTGACGTGTATCATTCAGCCTGTGCCAACAAAGCCAGGGCAGGGCAGCTCAGGGTGTGGCAGGACAGGGAAGAGGCTGGGCGATAACCATCATCGGAAATGACTGGCAGCATGACTGACCTGTGTCAAAGCTCTCGGGAGAGTTGCATAACAAACCCCCATGCGAATCTGCTCATCATGGAGGAAAAGGTAACTCCGTGTTAGCAAAGGGCAAGGAATTGCACTACGGAGTAGGCGTAGGACTGAACCAGGCAGGCATGGGGGGCGATCTCATCATTCCCGACACAGCCACCACCAACTGTGCGTTCTCGGCTGGCCGCTTCCAATAAGAAGCAGCCAAGCGGTTTTGGTATGACAGGAAGTGCAAGGGAAGTGTGGGGGAACACAACACGGCCTGTGATTCCGTGCAAGGGAAAGGACCGGATCAGGAATCAGGATGCATCGTTTGTCCAGTCCGCCTAGCCCAGCCTAGCCTAGTAGGCTGGCCAGGTTTCGTTCTGAGCAAGGCCAAGACGGGCGGTTGGATGATCGCTCGTATTCCTGAGCTCCCTGCTCTCCAAGACCAAGGCAGACTTGTAGGGCAGAGGTCTGTCCAAGGCTGGGAGTCCCCTGCCCGAGTCGAGCGTGTCAGCCTGACCGTCTGACTGTTTATCTGACTGTCATCGTGACTGCTACTGGCTGACCATGCGCCTGTGTTGCTTATCATACCACCTTGCATCAATGAAAAAGAAAGAAAAAATAAATAAAAGTATCTGGTACTCACACTCACAGAGTACCCTCCGTTCGGGTACAGACTTCTCAGCAGTGCCATAAGGCGCTCTTCTCTGATGTATCGCATGACAATGGTTTGGTCGGCCATCCTGTTCGGCTTTCCGTGCCTTTGCCTTGGTATGAGTGCTATGCTTCACCTCGGGTAGAATAGGGAAGGCAGACAAACAGTCTCAGCCAAATATGAGGGCCTAGTATGGGCTGTGTACGGGGTATAGGGCTAAGCCTTGGGGGCAAGAATAAGAAAGGACTATGACAGTATCAGAAGAGATCTCGAAGAGAAGTCGCAGATTGCATTTCTCGCAACAAATCTAATGAAACGAACTCCATGGCAGCATCGTCAAGACAAGGTGGGCGGGGTACTACGGAGTAATATATGCATGCATCCCAAGGCACATCGCGTAGAGCCGCATGTCCAGGACTGCTCCTGCAAGTAGCGTATCAAGCATCCCTTCACGTAGAAGGATGGAACAAATTTGAAACGGTGTTCACTGTATTCGGACGTTGGAAAGACCACTTAGATTACTACACCTGGTGCCCAAGAGAGAGTGTGTATGTAAGCACATCGTAGAAGGAGGGAGGGGGAAATGATGGAATCGGATGGACGGACAGACGGGACGGCACGACAAGGCCAAGCGTGGACCTGAATTGGTTACTCAAGAGTCGCGGGTGCTCGCTAGCCTCGGTGACGTGGTGGGCATCATGTGGGTTTGCATTCCGTGGATTGATTGCAGCACACCCTATTTGTTAGTATTACTCTGGCTGCGACTGTGGTTGGCTTTGTTTTATGGGTAAGGAACAATTCCCGTGTTGCTTTGGCTTCTTTTGCTTATGGTTGTGTCTTGTTATTATTGGTAGATGCAGATGGTAGGTCGATGGTTAAGCATCTTACGCATTAATATGCATAACTTTCCTCTGTAGGTTGTTTATTCGCAGTAGGATAACTGCTTTGGTCACTTGATATATGATCATGTGTTATTCTAGCTGCGCTGTCTGTTACCGTAGATATGTTCAAGCACTGATGATCAATCTGGTTGATCCTAAGACTGGATAATACTTATCCTAATAGTATGCGACTATTAGTAGGTGGCCGAGGTTCTGGTGAACCTGACTGAAACGTCTCTTAAGTAGCAAGATAGAAGCAGGGCCAGGTCAGGATGTATCCCTTCCTATGATAGAGTAAGTAACCAAAGGTACTATGAAAGACAATGGCTGTAATTGAACGCTACGAACTAAACGAGAATTTTCTCACAAGCGGTAAACTATGTAGCCCTAAGATGCATCTGCCAAAGACGATCGACCAGCCACAGTATAGGAAACTTTAATGGAGAGATGCTCTCTGGCAGATGAAGATACTAGTTATCTTCATGCACTAAACTTAGAGTACATGTTAGGATAGTGTGCTTATGGTAAAATGGATAGAAACCACTATCCTCCTAATTGATAATTCTAGTAATAATATATTGGTCGCTAGAAGTAGGATCCTGTTTTATTATTATGTTAGTAGTTCTGATATCATCATGAGTGAACACTGGCCCATGCTTAAGCTAAGGTGGTGCCCGGAATGTACGATATATATATGACGTGGAAGGGACCGAATGCCACTAAGCCATAGAGTCTCGGAGTAGGGATATCGGGTGCCTAATCTATAAGATATTGCATGCTCGTGTACTTCGTGTAATCCTTATTTTCTGTTATAACTTTTGTAATAATGTCTTTATTATATTTAACCACTACACCTCTGACAGAGTTTTCTCGGAGTTTTTTTAAGGTCTAAAGCAGTCTTTTCAAGGACAGCATAAGCGATTTTTTAGTACTAATCGGCTTATCTTCCGGCCCTGAGAACTGAGTAAGTAAAGTGCTCACCTTTTGGGATAATGGATAGATAACTGTAGTATTCCCGCCGCTATTTCTATTCTGCGAGAATAGTTGTTCGGGAACGCTGATAGTAGATTGATTTCCGGTTCGTGTTCTAAAGTATTATGAAGGTCCTCTATTAACCGAAAATTAATTCTCACAGTCTTAGATAGTCGACTATATTGAGCGTTTCGATGTTTTTGAACGTAAGAGTTGGAAAATATTGATATAAGGTCTGCTGCAGGGTCTTTCTCAAACGCAGTCTGGAAATTGAGCATGAGTTCCTTGTTCCATCGTGCCGCATCCGTGTTGGGTAGTGATACTGGCGACGTAGCACTGTGCATGACGGTTAATGGCACGCCGATTTGCGAAAGAATATGTTTGCCAAAAAGGACAGCGACGGCAACACCAGTAGATTTGGCCTACCTAGCTATGCAACTGTGTCAGCAATGTGGTGACATACAAAGCATACGTTACTCAAAGGCTTGACCTACTACAGGCGCCGGGCGAGAGCAGCGTCTTTGTTCCAAATATGGTAAGAGTTCTTCTTTGGCCCGACAGCATACGAGACGTCAAGTTAGGCGAGTGATGGAATGCATACCTTGTGGTTTGTATCTACAGATCAACAAAGGGCAACAAAATGGATGACTAAGAAATGACTAAGGTAATTGGTTAATCAGCTGTGGCGGTGCGTGGCACTGCCAAGCTTTCTGCGCCACAACTCGCGACACAAAAAAACCTCCGCAAGAATAATCGACCGCGACTGTCCGAATCTCCGTCCCATCTTCATCCCCCAACCAATCCCTTGGAGTTTGAGCAAAGCTACTCATCTCCTTTTCCCCAGTCCATTTCATTTCGTCATGGCTCCTCTTTCTATTGCCGACATTGTGTCGGCCCTCCCCGCCGACGACACCTGGGGCCCCGCCACCGCTGCCGATAACATGCTGGATGGCGTCCCCTATGCTCCGTTCTCCAAGGGTGACAAGCTGGGTCGCATGGCCGACTGGACTGCCGAGTCCAAGGACCGCGACAGGGCGGGTCGTCAGGCCTACCAGCGTAACTACAGAGGTATGTTCTCCCCTCACTGCAAGATGGATCCAGCGGTGGTTGACCAAGTCATGAAATAGACCAGCAAGTCTACGGCGCCGGTTCCTCCAGCCTCTTCAACGTCCAGGTCGCTGAGGATGAGTCCTCTTTCTCCGTTGTCGACAACACTCGCACCTCGGCCAAGCGCACGTTCGGCCGTGGTGGTGGTACTGTTTTCCGTGGTCGCGGCCAGCGTGGCGGGGCTCAGCGTGGTGGCCGGGCTGGCTTCCAGCGTGTGGGCGCCGGCCGTGGCCAGGGTGGTGACCGCTACTACGATAACCGGGGCGGCCGCGGCAACCGTGGCCGTCGCTTCGGATGGAAGGACTATGACAAGCCCCAGCGCACCCGCGAGCCCTCGGTCAACGTTCGCCCCGAGTGGAGCATGCTGGAGGAGGTGGACTTCAGCCGTCTGTCCAAGCTGAACCTCGAGACCCCCGAGGGCGAGGACCTCGACTCGTACGGTTTCCTTTACTACTACGACCGCTCCTACGACAAGGCGCCCGTCAAGAACGCCGAGCGCCGCCTGCAGTCGCTCGACCGCGCTGCCTACAATGTCACGACCTCGCAAGATCCCGTCATCCAGGAGCTCGCTGACAAGAACGAGGCCACCGTCTTCGCCAGCTCCGACATCCTGTCCATGCTCATGTGCGCCACCCGCAGTGTCTACTCCTGGGACCTGGTCATCGTGCACCAGGGCAACAAGATCTACTTCGACAAGCGTGATGGCGCTTCTTTGGACCTGGTGACCGTCAACGAGAACGCCGCCGACGCGCCGCTCGAGGTGACCGACTCCTCCAACAAGCAGGAGGCCATCAACACCCCCAGCTCCCTGGCCATGGAAGCCACCTTCATCAACCACAACTTCGCCCTGCAGACCGTGGCCGAGTCCGAGGATGCCAAGGTGTCCTTCAACAACCCCAACCCCTTCTACAACGCCGCCGAGGAGACCGAGCCCCTCGCCTCCAAGGGCTACAAGTACCGCCGCTTCGACCTGTCGCTGGAGCGCGACGAGGAGCCGCTCAACATGATCGTCCGTACCGAGGTTGACGCCGTCATGAAGAACCCCGCCCCCGGCGGTGAGGACCAGCAGCTGGTCGTCAAGGCGCTGAACGAGTTCGACAGCAAGGCTCAGGGCTCTGGCGGTGCGCTCGACTGGCGCAGCAAGCTGTGGTCGCAGCGCGGTGCCGTCGTCGCCACCGAGATGAAGAACAACAGCTGCAAGCTGGCCCGCTGGACCACCCAGGCCATCCTGGCCAAGGCCGACGGCATGAAGCTTGGTTTCGTGTCGCGTGCCAACGCCCGCTCCGCCGCTTCTCACGTCATCCTGGGCGTCGTCAACTACAAGCCCCGCGATCTTGCCTCGCAGATGAACTTGAACCTTGGCAACGGCTGGGGTATCGTGCGGACGATCGTCGACCGCATCCGCGCCCTGGACGCCGAGGAGGATCCCGAGAAGGTCAAGAAGTATGTCCTGATCAAGGACCCCAACCGCTCGGTCATCCGTCTGTACAGCGTGCCGGCCAACACCTTCGAGGAGGACGAGGAGGCCGAGGCTGTCGAGGAGGAGAAGGCCGAAGAGGACGAGGAGTAAACGAATGGAGGATGTTCTCTGATGTCGTAATGTCATTTGGAATTTTTTTTTACCGTGTGCATACGTTTAAAAGTTGCTTAGAATATGAGCATTCATGATGCTTTACTATTTCTCCGAACTTAATACAGCGTCAATCTTATCCCCGAACGATGGACTATAATAAATCCCCCACTCAAACTAATGCGAGATCCTGATTAGGCCCCTCTGTTTCAGCTATATCAACCCCCTGGTCTGAGTTCAACCGCTTCAGCACGGATCAAAATCTGAACAAACTGCCTCGGAGTAAAATAAAAGTCCGAGAATACTATGACGCTCTTGTGACCACCAGAGCAACATTGTAGGCATCAACATTTCAAAAACCCACATGCAAAACTGCATCCAACCTCAATATTGCCTGCCCTAGTAATATTCTATCCTTCACATCAGAAGCCTCTGTCCTCTCTTGTCGTTATCGTGGGTAAAAGAGGCACAGAGCATCGCTTCCCTGATAGTTGCAGCCGGCCAAAATCAATATCAAAAAGGATTTCCACTTATATCCACCAATAGTACCGAAATTAAGGAACCGACCAACGTTCTGACTATACCATTCCACTGCTTGTTTATCCTGACAGTGATCGAAGGCATCATTGTCAACCTAAAGGCCTCGGCACAACATTTCAGGCCATCTAAGGATGCCGCATTGTTGGTGTTAGGTCCTATCGCTCTCCAATGCCTAGAACATCATTGGTCTTAGACAATGTTTAGTCTCTGGCATGTGATGCAAAGACCCCTTAGATAATAGCTAATAACCTTTAGACTTTTAGAGTATTAGGAAGCTTAAGTGGCTTCGAAGATCTACAGAATCTTTTCTAGGATGAATCCATTAATACAGGAACTAAGTACGACATAACGCAGTCATTTACTTCTCTTCATCTAACCATTCTATAAATCTATTGTCTTCACAAGACATACTGTCCAAGATACAGAACGCATCTCCAAATCCCGACTCAACACCATCACACCTCGGCCCAGCAGCACGAGACCAACCAACGAAACCAAACCAGCACGGACGCCTCTCCGACGTCAAACAATTAATCTATATCCCCGATCAAGTCCCCCAGATCCAGCAGAAGATCGACCGCCAAGAACCGCCGTTGAACCTACTTACACTGCCGTAGGCATTCTAAATGGCTCTCCGCATCGGAGGCCGCAATGACCGGTTGCGGGGAATGCAGGAGGGTGAGACGAAGGAACTCATAGTCATTGCATTGAGAGCATTCCTCCCTTTCCGACTGGTCTAGTTCTGCAGAAATGGACGATTGACCGAGGCATACAACACTGCTTTACTCTGTTCCTGGTTTGGATAGGAAATGATCAGTGCTTCATATGGGTAATTGAGTTCCGAGGATCGATGGACCAAGCAAACAAGCCCTTCATTGTTGTTGGATGATCGGCGCCAATACGGGGACTGACACCAAGTCCCGACGGTCTAAATCTAGGGCATTTCGGTCTTTTGGCCAGCCAAAGGATGGAGATTCGCAAATGCCGTTATGAAGAGTGGATCAGGTGCCGAAAGATCCAGGGTATAAAGACGCGATGAAGGAACCATAGATTGTCTCATATCAGGATACGTGCAGCGCAGAATCCCCTCGAGCCATCAAAGTAGTTCTCCCTTTTCCCTCGATTTCTTCCAGCCATCTCATCTCATCCTTCTTACCCAGAAAAGCAACATGAAGCTCCAAATCCTCGCCACCGCCCTAGCCAGTCTAGCCGCCGCAAGCCCTATAGCCCTAGAAGAACGGCAATGTATGCTTCCCCTTGTCTCTCCCACAACAGCAAACTAAAAACTCAAACATATACAGCCCTCAGCTCCGGCAACGAGCTCCGCGACGGCGACTGCCAGCCCGTCACTTTCATCTTCGCCCGCGGCTCCACAGAAGTCGGTCTCCTGGGCGCAACCACCGGCCCGGCTGTCTGTAGCAAGCTGAAAGAGGCGCGCAGCGACGGCGTCGCATGCCAGGGCGTGGGCCCCAAGTACCGCGCCACACTGGGAGATAATATCCTGCCCAAGGGGACCTCGCAGGCGGCCATCGACGAGGCCAAGGGGCTGTTCGAGCTGGCAACGAAGAAGTGTCCTGATACAAAGATTGTGGCGGGTGGATATAGGTATTTTTTTCTTCGTCTTCGTTTTCTCCTCCTTCATTTATCCTTCTGTATACCCTAGGGCACGTGGATATAACCCAAGCTAACTATAATAAATGAAAAAAGCCAAGGATCAGCCGTCATGCATGGCTCTATCCCCGAGCTCTCCGACACCGTGAAAGACCAAATAAAAGGCGTCGTGCTCTTCGGCGATACCCGCAACAAGCAGGATAACGAGCAGATCCCGGAGTTCCCTAAGGACAAGATCAAGATCTATTGCGCCAAGGGCGATCTGGTCTGCGAGGGCACGCTGATTGTCGCGCCGCCGCATTTCTCGTATGTCGAGAACGCAACCGACGCGACGGAGTTCCTCCAGGGGAAGCTGGAGTAGATTATCATTGTTGCTGTCTGGAAACGGAGATAAAAAGATGGGATTAGGGAAGAGTGTGGGAAGTGCTGCTCGTTCGTTCGTTCATTTATTCATTCGTTTGATTTATTGGGTCGTTCGAGATTGATGGATATTATTTTCATTGACCCAAATATATAGGCCCTTAGGTAGTATGCATGCATTATGATTTCCTCTCTCCCTGTTTCTCTCCCTCTTTATATTCTGGATATCCATAGATAGTAACACATATATACTTCCCACAAGCATATAAATACATACATAGTTACATAACTCCCACACATAACCCGCTGAGTCATCTATTCCATCCTCTCCACCAATCAAACCCCTCCATAACCCTCAGCCAGCCTGACATCCCTTCACCACCACTCTCACCTACTGAGAGATAACAAGACATAAACCACCACCCCTCCTCCCCCTAAACCAAGCCCAACCCAATACATAAGAAAGAGAAATGGATCCCCCCCAAAGCACAAACACAAACCAATCCCACAAACCCAAACCCCGCCCAGCCGCATCCTGCGCCCCCTGCAGAAACCGAAAAGTGAAGGTCTGTCTCTCTTCCCCATCCCTCATCCAATAAGTATGTACGTAAGTAATCAAACTAAAAATAAAAGAGCACAGTGCGACCGCCTCTCCCCCTGCGAGGCATGCATCGCACGCGGCATTGTGGACGAATGCAAGTACTCGTCTACCGACGAAGACAGGGAGGCGATTGCGCAAGCGGAGACGATATCGACGCTGCGCGCGCGGGTGCGCAGGCTGCGGAGCGAGCTGGCGGAGGCGGAGGCGGAGGGGTATGAGATTACGGAGTTGAGGGAGGGAAGGGCTGTTAATTCAAATTCCAGTCTGAGTGTTAATCAGGGCCAGGGGCAGGGGAGGAAGGCAGAGAATCAGGCGATGGAGATCCTGTATTCGGCGATTCGGTTGGGGTCGGCGGATTTGGTGGCGAGGATTGTGAGTGGTGTCAGAGAGGGGAGGGAGTTGGTGGATGTGGTGAGGATGGTGCAGGTATGATCGATCTATCTTGGGTGGTATTGAGGGTTTATTCGTGAGTGATGGATATAGTAGTGTGTTGTGTATGTGGGTTATGTTTATCAGATGCAAATGCAATGCAAACATTAAGGCGTACAATGGATAATGTTCACAAAATCAATCAAACAGGATCAAGTTATCCACTTCTCCAGACCGAAACAGCATGCTCGCACCACTTTATTTACATGTCCAGCCAATCAATTCAAGCCACCAACTCCATTCGTCCATTTTTGAGACATCATGAATATAACATATCATCGGTCACTTGCGTCATTCCCATATCTACCTTGGCGCCCACCACGCTGCTCAAGCAATCTCTCAGTTCGAAGTCCTCTACCACGGCTCCAAACCCGTAGCACCGTACTTTGGTGTTCAGCGTCTCGATGATGATCTTGACGTCGTCGCGCGTCAAGCTGCGATAGAGCTCGTGGCTTTTGAGGCGCTGCAGCGCCATGATTGGCGTGATCTGACCTTCCGTGACGAGCTGTCGACTGAGGTTCAACAGGGTGGAGAGATTGGCGTGTGGAAGATCGTAGGTCTGGTGGGGATAAGTTTGTTCGGGCGTCGTGTTAGCAATATAGCTGGGAGGTGGACAGGTCGCCATCAGAGCGTGTCCAGAGAATGGCATGTCCTCGTCATCGGCTTCGGTAACAGATCGTCGACACAGATAATCCGTATGTTCGCGACACGGCCCTTCCAGTCTACCCACAGGTCAGATTTCAGTTGAAATAGGATGAGGGAAGGCCAACTTACGTTAGGATGAAGTCGATCTGTAATTGAGGGTCCGATTCAAAGATCCCACTGGGATGCGCCGGGCGTCGACTTGCCGGAGCTATGCGATCCAAAGTGGCCAGTGCATCGCATGGTTCACCATAGTGGGCGTGATTTTGCGGCGTCAATTCCTGGGTAGGGGAGATATCCACGTGCGACACTCCGTTTATACCGGGACTAACGCTCGACGGAACAGAAATGGTGGTCGGAGGAGTGACTGTGGCCGGAGGGGTGGTATACAGGTTGCTACCAGGCTGTGCAACGTTGGGCTGCTGTGAGCTGACGCTACTGCCAGCAAAGGGGCTCGTCGACTGATGTGGCGGCGGTGGCGGCGGCTGCTGCTGCTGCTGCGGTTGATGTTGTTGCTGCGGTTGATGTTGTTGCTGTTGTTGCTGGAATGTGGGACTGGCACGTTCGGCTTTGCGCCGCTCGATCTCAGCTTGGACGTTGAAACCCTGGCCGGCAAGGATGTCTTTCAAGATGTTGTTTTCCTCTGACAAAGATCGCACCATCTCCCGGTGTTGGACCACCGTTAGATTGGCCGCCGAGATTTCCTGCGTGAACGCCTCTCGTAGTCGTGACACTTCCGTTTCTAATGATCGCATGTATTGTTCCTTTCGTTCGCGATGCGTCCTGGTTGCCCAACGCCTGGTCAGAACGTGATGTGTAGCCAACATTGGTGGTTCTCCTCGGCATACCTTTGAGCCTGGCGATTCAACTCTTGCCGTCTAGTAAGCGCCGGTCGGCTGTCCGGTTTCGGACCTCGCCGTTTCGCTGGCTGCCCATCTGTTCGCCGTTATTATATATCTCGCATCTAGCTCAACAGAGGAACACCAACCTCGGGTGACTTTCTTCTGCCCGCCACCTCCTCCGGAAAAGAATCTAAACCAATCTGTCCCGGATGTTTTACCTTGAGGTATGAAAATGTCAGCACTCCGTCCGGGAGAGACAAAGAAAGAAAGCAGCGGTGTGGCAAATAACCAGGGGAATAATCGCCGAAGCAGACGAATATCGGCCATTGCTTCCGGATGCAAACGATCATTGTTTGTTGTCCATCGCCAACGCATGGCGCATTGAGTCCCTCGGAAAGCCAATTGCGCCACAACCCAACAAAACTCCAGAAAAGGTCCCGGCCGATTGTATAACAGCTTCAAGATCCGATCATTCCGACAAGAGCGCAAGCCAATAGGTGGGAAGCTTAAATGTAGCGATGCGATACTTGGGAAAAGAAAATCAAAATGAAAATCTCCCTCCACTTACCAGGCGAATCTTGCTGCATGCTGTGCCGATAGATCGTGCCTTGATCCACCGGCATGATCCCGTCGTTCATCGTAGCTTCCATGGCTGATTGCTGGCAGGCGTCTGCAAGGAGGGGAGGGATGGCAGGAAGGGTAGGGAAGATGCGACCGACGCGATTACAGGCCGAAGAGGAGAAAAATGGAGAGACGAAAGGAAGGGAAACGGTAACGATGGATACGAGCCGGGCCGGCGCTGACGACAGAGATCTGGATGGGTCCGGGAGGGAAAGACGATGGAGGCGAATGTCTCATATGAGAGCGAGCGAAAGCTTTCTGCAACCGTTGTCAGCCTTAAAATGTAACTACGAATGATAGAGTGGATATATTTCCGCTCTGTCCAAGCGCCCTCACCGTTGGAATTAATAAAGGGATACGATATATAATTTTGGGGGGATTATTTTTGGCTTTTACCAATGCAAACACGCAGTAGGTCCGATGCGTGTTCCCCCCGATGCGCGCCCGATGGGGAACTGAGTTGGACACCACACGAGGGGGTAAGGAGGAGTTGAAGGAAAGGAGAGCGTGTGCTTGATTACCCAAAACTCGGGTACAATGCAAAGACCACCAGCCTCGAGAAGGAAAGGTGATCGATAGATCCAAAACCGGGGATGGCGGAGGGATGGAAAGAGGCCAGCAGGAAAAGGTTGAAGGTCAAAAGATGAGGGATCCAGGGCGTGGGAAGAGACGGAGGAAAAGAGTGGAACGACAAAAGAGGTCGGAGGTTAAAGTGGGACACAGCGACAAGACATTCGACAAGCCCAGAGATGATGCTAAGCAGATGGACCTGGAGACCCTGTCAAAGCAACCTCTTGTTACATCCACCATGCAAGTCGGATCTGCCGATTAATTGGCTCTCTTCGCCGTTCTTCACGGGCCCCAGGTGGCCTTGGTCTTTGCGCAATCAAGATGGCTTAGTCTGCCGGTCACTGAGTTAAGGGAATTGGAATTAGCGACGGCTGGAATGGAGTCGTTCCACTAGAATCCGTTAGTTCGGGTGCCGGAGTCGTTGACAGGAACGAAGCAATAATAATGAACAGGGTCGGTGCAGTTCCAATGGTACGGTGGGAAAGATCGAATAATCACGGAAACCGCTGTCATCCGTCTCCCCAGAGCCTAGATCAGGAAGAAATTAATTACCTCTGCCCTTAGTCCTAGTCTCGATGCACTTCAGATCTGACCTCGGCTGAGAGTACAACCGGGATGGATTCCGTCCGTCAATAGGAATCCACCCTCGTCTCCTCTTTTCCCATCCGATCGCCAATAATCCATTGGCATTCTGGGTCCGTAGGAAAAAGCAAGAATGCATCCACCCGTGTAATAATCTGTATGGGTGTGGGAGCCTGGGAGATTGAAACAGGTCGGCGATCGACCAGGCCAATTTTCATTTTTCGCCTTCCTCTGTCTGACCAGTTTTTCTTTTCTTTTTTTCCTTTGTGGTCGTATTTGAATCCTGCTGGTTACGGTGATGACAAGTCTTCTCGAGAAAATCAATCATCGTGGCAAGAATCCGTTCAGGCTCTGTAAGAGGATTCTCCGAAAGAACTCCGTCCGTCCTGTCCCTACTGTGGTTCCCGGAATTTAGCTCAGATTCCAGATCGGAGAGCTCCTACGGAGGAAGTACTGGAGGGGGAAAGTCAGACCAGGGTTGTCTGGCCTCCTTTCCTGAACTTGACTGGCTCGTCGGGGACCATTCCAAGTCAATCCGAGGGCACGCAATCGGTCGATATCTCATATGTAAACCCGGATGGACCGTAGGGAACCTTGTCCCTGTGTAACGTCCAGCGTCCGGGGTCTTGGTTCTAACTTCCTGGTTGGATTTGGGACACCAACGGTTGTACGTATGCAGACGAGTTGACATTTAGACTGATCGCTTTCCCTTTTACTTTCTTTTTTTTTCTGGTCTCCGTTTCGCTCTGGAATAAACGAAGAAACTCTGGTCGCTCCCCTTTCACGAGTCTGAGTCTCCGATTAACGAGGCCCACCGACCATTTAGAGCTCGGGCTTTTATCCTGGACTGGGATGGCGTTGGAAGGAAGAATGGAGACCCGGGTTGCGATCCCCAACGCTTTTTACCCACCGAGCTAGCCAGCCTGCAACATGTCGTAACACTACTTAAATCAGTATGCACACGCAGTAGTACCACACCCACGACGCCAATCTGCCGAGCTTTCAGGTACGGGCGTGACGGTAGGGGCCCAAGGGGGGTGAGGGAATCTCAAATGCCACTCGGGGAGCTCCCATGACCGTGTCGTTGGATTGTTCGGGGTTTAACGATCCCCGGGGTGGCAGGGGGAGACTCAAATAGAATAGCTTGGTTTTAAATTGGTTTTCTCGCGAGCAGGGAGGGTGCCTAGGTGGGTGATGATCGTTCAGACTGCCTTGAATGAGATTGAGAACACCTCTTGACACATCAATACTGGCCTCGACCGATGAAAAGTGACTGATCTGGTCTGTCTGTCCTTGTTGAGGATCTTCATTTCACTAAAAAAGAAAAAGAAAAAGAAACCAAATTGAGAAATAAAGTTTCCATTGTTGTTTAGCCTGATGGCTGGTGAAATGCGAAAGGAACCAAAGTATGTACTGCGTAAGAGTTTAGAGACTAGGAAAGACGGACTCCCAGCCACCTCAGGGGCTCTCAGGGACTTCCTGTGCTCGAGGCTCAGCTCACCCAGGTCGATGGGACCGACTGGAAGAAGACGGGGGGAGAGAGAGAGAAAGAGAGAACGAGCGACAAGAACGACGGAGAGTCCAAGACGATCTGCAGCCTAAGGCCCCAGCCTGCCCGATTGGGACAGATCCCCACTTCCGCATGACTCGCCTTTTCCCTTGCGTTTCTTTCTTTCTTTCTTACGCTCTCATTCTTCCATCGGGACGACACAATAATAATGAACGGAGGACTCGACCCTTGATCTGGCCACCACATTGGTTACTCCCTCAATCCGCATACCATCCCTTCCTCTTAACCTCCCCCCTCCCTCTCCGCCATGTCATGGAAACGTCGGAAGTTCTCGTCCACGTCTCCGCTCCCAGCACCGCTGCGGACGATGCCCGCTATCGTGCTCAGGTCCAGGCCATCCTTGGCTTCCAGCCTGTCTCGTGCCAAGTAATCACCCTCAGATCGGACGAGGCTTCTAGTGATCTGTCTCAGGGGCAGGATCAGAGTCATCGTCAAAGCCCTGATCGCCCGCATGCTGATGACACCCGTCATCGTGATGCCGATGCTCATGGTTCTCCATCTGCCGCCCCCCTCCCTTGCACGTCCCAGGCTACCTCCGATCTCGATCCCCACGTGATCCCTTCTCCTAATGATGATAATGATATCATCCCCTCGACGACGTTCATTGCGGCGACAGGCCCGTCACTGCCTGGTGGCGCTGCGCAAGATTCGCTCGGCAGTCCGGTCAGTGTGATCCCGGACTCTCAGCCTGAGAGGCCGGTCTCGGACAATGCCATCGGCTTTGAATCCTCCGGTCAGTATCGGAGGACATCGCCAGACCCTTCGTCGCCTCTCCCGTCGAAGCGACGTCGAATAAGCCCGGATCGCATTCCAGACCAACCGTCAGACCTCCCCGATGGCCCCCCTCTCGCAGAGCGTGAAGGGGAGGAGGATAAGGATAAACAAAAGCAGGGACCACAAGAAAAACAGAATTCGCACCAGAGCGATCATGCACGGCGTCCTCCCTCCCATCCTCCTCCATCTCCCAAACCCAAAGCCACAGCCAGCCCCAAGCCTCCAGACAAAGGCAAAGGCAAAGACAACAAAACACCATCCCTCCGTCCCGCACCCGTCCTTATCCTTCCCCCCATGCAAATCAGACCCCCTCCTCCTCCAATCTCCAACAAGAAATTCACCACGCACATTACACCCACCCTGGCCATGCTCTTCAACCGTCTTCATTCCCCACGAATCTACACCCCCGCCCAGCAGTCCCGTTCCCTAGACATCCTTGAACGAGGATACTGGTATCTTCGCATCAACATCTTGCACGCAGACGCAGACACACACACAGACGCAAAACAGACCAAACCCGACGACCCAAATACCTGGGCCCCGTCCCTCTTCAACCGCTTCTGGTCCTTCCTAAGCGAATTTGTAGGCAAAGAAGGAAGAGCCGGATGGGGCGTTTGGTGCCTGCTAGAAGATACTTCCCCAAGCTCTCGTCCGGACTCTGATCCTACCTCCGAGACACAGTCCACAACGCAGACTGATTCAAGCGCAAGCACAACCTCCCAACATGCCCAAATCCCTAAAGTGGGGCCTTTGGCTCATGAACTAGGCCTGAAAGTCTATGCCTGGGGTGAGGTTGCCGTGCATATATACCTTCTTCTCTTCCTGGCTAGTGAGCGCCGGATCCGCAAGATGGGCGCCCAGTGGTATGATGGCAGTGGTGAGGTCGTCATTCGTATGCCGGGGTTGACTTCTTCGGCTGTCTAATTTGAACCTCCTAGAGCGGACCGGCTAGCTGGGCTAGCTGGCTGCTTCCTCTATACCAGTTATGCCTTATATATATACATATTATACCCAACTACCCTACTTGATCAGATTGCTTTTCGAAAAGGTATACCATGTACATGAATCCCACTGACTTACTGCCTAATCTACCTACCTGTCTTATCCACCCCGCTTCACTATGGTTTCACTCCGAAGGCCTTTCTCCCGTAGGAAACAACTATAATATGTGGATCATACCTAACATACTAGCATAGATGGAACAATACGAGTTACCTTAGTAGGTACCTAGCGTCATCTAAATATAAATAGATAGATAGATAGATGTGTAGATAGCTGCATTGATCAAGAAATATAGTACACACAAGAAAGAAGCGGAGAGGGAAAAAAAAATGCAGAGAACGCCATGTAATAATCTCCTCTCTCTGTCTCTCTTTTCCGTTTTCTGCTTTAGATCTTTCATATTCATTCGATGAATTCCAAGAGGTGACGTGGCAATCTGAGAAAGACCTGGTGTAAGATGAGCAAAAGAAAAGAACTCCTGTTCCGAAGTAGTGACCCTCCGCTCTGAAAACATAGTGTGGACTTAAATGGAAAGGAAAATAGACGAATGGAGAGATAGTAGTAATGAGAGGACCGCACGATCTGGAAGCGTGTATTAAAAGCCAAAAACGCATAATGGAAACCCGTGCAATAGATCAAGCTGAAGTTATGATAGGATTGGGGTAAAAAACAAAATGGAATGACAGAAAGATTGACATGACCGTTGGACGCCACTGAGAAGATCTTTTTGTTTCAAATCGGAGGATTAGTAGTTCAGTTCACCACTGCCCGCACCGCCGACTGCATCGAGATCCTCGTAGCTCTTCAGACTGCGGCCTTGGACAGCTTCACGGGGGCCCATGCCCTGAGGGCCGGCACCGCCACCCATGGCATCAGGAAAGCCGCCAGAACCAGCGAATGCGGCAGCTGCCGGGTGTCCAGGAGGGATGTAAGGAGCCCCAGAGTTTGCCGGGAGACGACCACCAGATCCATACATATTTGACATGCCACGGACCGGACTCAACCGGCCGCTCCCGGCGCTGAGGTTACCATATCGATTGTTACCTCCGCGCCGATCGTAAGGTCCAGAGCGGTTGTTAAAACGACCACCCCGGCGCATCACGCCAGGCTGGTGTAGCCCAGAATGATCACCGCCAACCATACCGCTGCCGCTCCAGGCACCTGCCGGGCTGTTCACGCCCATGAATCCAGGCAACGACGCCGCGCCGGCCATGGGTGGGAAGCCAGTGGGAACGCCGCCGTTCGGTGCCATGTACGGGGGCATCGACGACGACAGACTGAAACCACGAGGAGTGCCAGCCTGGTTCTGGCCTGAGCTCAGAGGGAAGTGGCCATTGCTATTGGCATCAGAGCGTGAGGGGGCAATCCGAGCAGGGTCGAGGACATATGCATTTACCAAGGACAACTGTGTCAAACGTTAGCTTACTCCGCTTCTTCTTCTTCCTTCGGTTTGCAAAGGGGACGGAATAAGGCCACTCACATCACTTCGGATAGTCTCGTACCACTCAGTGTGGCGCTTCTCGATGTGCTTGCGCCAGAAATATTCGGCCTTGAACAACTTCGTGCACTCCGGAACCTTGCAACGATACTTGGATTCGTCCTCCTGTTTCATAAATTTCGATAGCTCCTCTTCCAGTGCATCATCCACTGGCTTGCCGCCCAGCTTCCGAATGTCCACATTCTCAGGCTCGAGGATCTGCAGGAGCTTGTCCTCGAAGGTTTTCACCCAGTTGAACGCGCGCTGGAGCTGCTGTTCCGACTTGGAAGTAAACCGTTGCGGTCGTTTTTCCTCTGCAGGAGTTGGCTGCTCCTCGCCCTCTTCACTGGGCTCCTTTTTCTTCACCGGGAATGGCTGTCCCAAAGCACTCGCCCTTGCGACAGCCCTCGACTGCGAACTGAGACCAGCCCGCGGTCGGCGAAGGTGGCCACCGGGACACTTCCGTGCTAGCTCGTGAACCGAATCGCTTTCAAAGACGCAGAAGAAGCAGAAGTTGTAGACCCTGCGGAGATACTCCACCAGCAGGTCCAGCTTCTTCTTCTTGGCCAACAGCTCCTCGTCATCAATCTCATCATCCTCCCATCCTTCCTGCTCCTCACCCTCTTCGGCTTCCCCCTCGTCCATATCGTCGGTGTCAAAATCGGGCTTTCTCTTCTTGACACTCACGGGACCCGTGACGGGCGGCTGCAGCCAGCCCTTGCCACGCAGTTCTTCCACCCGCTCTTCAATCTTGGCATACCCATCCACTCCGCCGCCCATTTCGGAATCCAGCTTCGAGACCAATCGTCGAGCCAGTTCCAAATCGCGTTCGATACGCTCGGGAGAAGAGAATAAATCCCACAGCGCCTTCTTGCGTGGTTGTGCGGGTGGAACATGGACACCAACGTGGCATACAAAGTCTCCGTGAACCGGGTCATGGATGGTTTTGTCATTGACAGCCTCGAGGGCCTTCTCGGCGGCGGAAGTGCTCGAGGTGCCGTTAGCATAATCGTCCTGCTCAATTTCCTCTCCCTCCTCTTCTCTGCCATCACCTCTCTCAACCACGGTATGTTCCGCTGCAGGGTGCAACATGATCCAACCCATACGGTGATATTTCTTCGATGGGTTAGGATCGCTAAGACTCAACCACTTGAATCCACCATCTTGCTCCCCCAGATGCTCTTTGCAAAACTCCTCGATTTTCTCCCGGCTGACGTTCGGGGCTAGGGTCTTTATGAGTAGCGCGGGCTGGGACAAGGCTTCGTCGCGCAGCTCACCCCCTCGCGCTGGGAGCAAGTCCAAGACACTCAACGTCTCACCCACCGCCGTCGTTTCTCCTTCCTCCTTCTCGACGACACCGCCTGCGCCGTCGCTTTCACTTTTATAGATCCCTTCGAGGGTGAAGTCATCAAAAAGCCCACCGTCAATGTCGCCCTCCCACTGCTGAAAAGCGCCCGTCCGGAAATCCATCACGCGGCGTCGCAGAGGGTCTCGAACCTCGGGAACATAACGCTCCTTGAACCATTCCTCGTTTCGATGGTGTTGGACGAATGTCCTTGCCATCTTGATCTGAAGATCTACCTTATACGAGTCATATGCAGCCTGGATCTGCGCTCGCTCGCGGTCACGGTCTTCACGCGCCTCGCGCTCTCCCTTGACACGGTCCGACGGGCGGCGTCCGCCATGCTTGGCACGCTCTTTCTCCTCCTTGATGGATTGTTCGGCACGCCACCATTCGGCAAACCAGTTGAACCCCACCTGGAAATCTAGACTAAGAGGGTTCGGCAAGGGGTTTGTTGGAATCGCTCGCTTTCCCGAGTCCTGTCCGGGGACATATCGATCGATGTTTGCGACGTTGGGGGAAGGCGCACGACGACGGTCCTCGCGCTCCCTCATGGTATGTTCGCGAGAAGCGGCGTAATAATCATCTCGAGAAGTCCGTCGATCCGTAGGTTCATAACGATCGATCATGGCCGGCGAGCGAGAGCGACCACGTCCCCGGCGACGGTCCTGAGACACTATAGACAGAAAACAAATTAGTGAGCTTTCCTTCCTTTCTATCTCACCAAATCCAAGACATCAAACTTGGAGAGGCCTTACCAGGAGACCTGCGTCGGTAAGAATCCACCGCTGCCCTGTTCGAGTACGGGTCTGCATCGCGGCTCCTGCCGGGAGATCCGTACGCATCGTAGGAATCCATCTTGGAAGGCTAGACCTTCAACGGCGGTAACAATCACGTGTCCGGGCCCGGCTCACGTTTCAACTGGTGTCCAAGTCGAAGAATGATATCGCCAGTGTCGAGACGACGGCCGGCGGCAGAGAAGAGAGCGGTAAGACCGGCAAACGTGGGCTAAAAACCGACATCAACAAAATTAGACAATGTCTTTTCACTTGACGTGCTCATCTGAGGGTGTCTGGTAGGTTGAATATTGACGCAGGGTACAAGGAACGGGAAGAGAAGTGGAAAAAGATGAAAACGAGGCTGGAACCCGGGCGACGGGAAGCCTGAGACGAGACATGTTCACGACTTGACAAAGATAGAACCCGAAAGGGAAGTAATGAAAAATGCGCTCCAGCAAGAGACAATATAAAAGGGGAAAAGAAGATAAAAGAAGAAGGAAGACAAGCTGATCGTGCGAAGCACCGAAGGGAGGGCGCGACGATGTGACCGACAACTCCTTAGAGAAGCTCGGAAGCGGAGGCAAGAAAGCAGGTTGCAGAGAAGGCATCGAAATAAATGCGTGATGGGAATAATTCCTCTCTTTTTTTTTTCCTCTAGCGCAATGAGAAGAGAAAGAGAATGTGAGGAAGGGAAAAGGGGGTAGCTAGATGAGAGAAAGACGAGAGACAAAGGGCGGTTGGTGAGGGTAACAGAAGAAACACGGCGACGGGGATAAAAGAGAATAGTAAACGAGGAAGGCGACCTACAAGAAGCCTTATAAGAAAGGATGAATCAATCGGCTGAGACCAATCCCAGATCACCGAGCCAGTCCAATGATTAGGCTGGAGGGAACGACGGATGCGATGCAGTTGGAGAATCAGCGGAAGGACGAAGATCGATCGAGTCGGGGAAAGGCGAAGGAACGGGATGCTGATGTAAGCGGGCTGAGTCATCCGGGGCTCTTTTTTGGCACTAACTGAATTAGTATATGACATCTGTAGATACTTCCCCATCTATCAGTGAAGAAGCACCGTGCTTGCTTTCAGTTGCATCTACGGTTCGTGCACAACGCAGTCAGATTCGCCGGGTCCCTAGCTGCCAGAGCTAAGACCTTGCAGATGGAATCACATTGAAAGGTATGTCCTAGTATTTAAATGTACACGACCAGCCTGGGAATCATCCTTGCAGCCAAAACGACGAGAAAACGATACTGAAGTGAAAGAAAAAGAGACGGAATAACAGCAAACCTGACAGCGCAATCCAACCACTGGCCCAAAGGGCGGGTCTCAGATCCCACCCCCAGTTGGCAGCTAGCTAGAGTCAGTCTTAGACGCCTTTCACCTTCATCCTGAATCAGTTCCGCCACTCCACATTTTGAGAATGGCGACGCCAGAGACAAAAAGGAAACGGGGAAGGATAACTCTGCGATATCTAATCCAAATAGACAACTCCAGATAAACCAAAAACGTTTGCCCGACGGACTCGTGGCACTGGCCCTACAGTGAGCCACAAATTCAATCGCTCAAACCATTCTGCCAGTTATTTCTGCGTTTCCATTGCTTCTCCAGGGGTTATTTCGTTTTTACCAGCGATGGGTTCCACTCTAACACCCACCCCAAAAAAGAAAAAAGAAAAAGAAAAAGAAAAGCCGCGTACCGTGATGCCTAAATGCAAAAGCGGCCTGTGGACTGTCGGCATAAAGATAAATTGCTCCGATGTAAAAATAAGTAGATAGTGTCGGCGTGGTCAATGGTGGGATTAAACAGCACCTCTGCCGAAGCCCACCCTGTGAGCTCCTGGAGTTCCGAAAAGCAAACCAAGCGGTTGTTCAAACAAAAGACCACGGAGCTATGGCAGGTTGGCAGTTCATTCGACGTATTGACACCGGAACACCGGACCAGAGAGGATTGGAGTTCGAATGGGAATATGGAAAAATGAATATGAATAAAGAAACATCAGAGTAAGGAAAGAACAAAACGGGAAATCATTTCATACACATTCCTGGCAGACAGAACATCATCGGGTCAAGGGATATATGATCAAACTTCGTACCAGCATAAAAATATCAACAACCATGAGAAATCAAATGGCATAACGATAAGACGGAAAGGAAGAGCAGGAAGAGAGAAAATGGAGAAACCATGAGAAAGTAGTCACACATCGCTCGCTACGAGGGGGGGAGAGATAAAGATAAAGAAGATTAAAAGAAACAAAACCCCAGGCATCCATCCATAAAGACCATGAAAATAAGTACGAAGAAACAGATGTCGGGAGCGAAAATCATAAAGTGGAAAGGAGAACGTGACGGGGCGTAAAAAAAGTGATCGCTCAACCTTCTTCATCCGACGCATCGGCCGACTCGTTTTCACTTTCCTCGGCGCTGCTCGTTTTAGGCCCGCCGGTCTTCGCCTTTTTGGCAGAGCCGACGTTCTCCTCGTTGACCTCGCTTGATTTCCGTTTCTGGGCCGACGGTGTATTCCCACCGGCGTGCTTCATAACGGGACTCTCGTTCTCCTGTCCAGGGGCTCCGGAGCCCTGTTTCTTTTCCATGGCGGCCACTTCCTCGGCCGTCAGGAATCGGCCGCCGGGACCTCGTGGTCGCCGCATAGCGTGGTTATGTCGGGATTCGTGCAGGTACGGTTTGCGACCCTTGGAGGTCAGTCGTAGTTGCTCCTCCAGCTTTTGTCGAGCCACGCGACGTTTCAAGATGCGGTGGAATTGCTTCGCGTTGACGTAGAGCGGAGACTCTTCCTGGGGGCCGGCGACCATCTCCGGAGACGGTTGACTCTGTTGCACCGGCGGCTGATGAGGGGGGGCCATGGGCGGGCCCACGGAGGGACGGCCAACGTGGTTGAGAACGGGCTGGGCACTTTGGACGTGCGGGCTGCCGACGTGGCTCATCCGGCGCGGCTGCATCTGAGCGTTCTGGGGCATGGGCACTTGGGAGGCCATGGGGGGCATTTGTCCTGGTAATTGCGGCGGTGAGCGAGGGTTCCGATCATTCTTCACTTGCACTCCTGCCATGCGCGGCGAGCCACGGGGGCCCTGCGGGAGTTGGCCGGCCATGGAGTCTTGGTGAAGCGGATAGAACTGACCCGAAGCCGCGGCGGTGGCCATGGCGGCCGCCTGAGTTGGAGAGATGCCATATGTCTGCGGCATCGCCGTCGTTACCCCGTATGACTGAGGGAAATTCATCTGCTGATGTACGGAGCCCGGGGCATTTTGCGTCTGCTGGTAATGCGACTGGGAGGGAACAATCGGGGACGCCTGGTGTGTCGGGTGGGCGGGTTGCATGTGCGCTTGAGGGTTGGTGGGAGAAGTCATTGACCCCACGGCTGAGCCGGCGTTCTGCGGCGCTGTCTGGTAAGGGGCGGCAATGTGAGAGGAAGGATGGGGGGGTTGGCCGTGAGGCTGTTGATATTGGGGAGGGTATTCCATCATGGGATGGTGTCGCGACGGCGGTTCCCGTCGCGCGTCCAATTCCCTCGGTGATTGGGTCGATCGAACTGTCAGGAACCGAGAGGCCTGGGCCAATCGTCAGGGCAAAGGGGGAGTAATTGGCGGGAGAGAGACCGCTGGTTTTAGATATTGGGAAAGGATCCGGTAAATGATAGGATGTGGAAGCCCTGTTGCACTTCTGGGGGTGAGGGGGGATATGACGGTCGCGCACGAAAGAGGGACAGCCGCTCTTAGTAGCCAGCAACTGCGGTTGGTGATTCGATAGGTTAAATGCGACGGTCTGCAGGCTCTCGCTATAGCGTCAGCACGGAGCGCAGCGCCGACCGGTCACTGGTTTCTGAGTGGGGTCGAATGGAGACAAAAGCAAAGGCGCTTGCACCGGGGCGCTTACCGCTGTGTTTCTCGACTGGGAGATGATACACGGGCTTTTTCACAGTCCGCAACAAAAGAAAAACCATCCAAGGATGAACGCTTGTTTGGCCGAAACAACTTCGAACAGCTTTCTCCGGAGATTCTGGGTCTTTTTGTGGAAACCTTTTTTTTGTTTCTCTTACGTTCAAATCCGAGTGTAACGTGGTTGGGCTCTGATGCAGCGAGCCAGGGTGCCCTCGACAAAATGTTGCACTTGATGCGTTGTCAGACAAGAACCGATCTTCTTGATAACAAAGTTGGCCATTGCCGGCATGCGCCGAAACGGTTCAAAGATCGTTTCGCCCCCCCAACAGAATGAAAAAGGCAAAAACTAACAGCCGCGGGGGGGGAAGGGACAGGCAGTGGCTACGGCAAGTATATTTGAAAAAAAAAAAAAAAAAAAAAAAAACTGGCAGCTTACCTGTAATGGACGACGTTCAGACCTTTTGGGGAAATCGGGCTGCCAGGCCACGTCTGTTCGAGGCGGGGATGATGCAGAAAATAGCGATATGAGGCGGTGCTAGCAGCACTTCCTGCCTGTTTTCTTCGGGACCGGATGGGTGAGGATATCCCAGTCCGCAGTTCCCAGAGCTGCTAAGCGGCCTAGAAGGGCACTGATGTCAGAATACGCCTAGCAAGGGCTTGCGCCGCGAAGTCGACTACAAGAAAACATCAGCATGTCCCTTCTCCGCCAATCAGATGTTCGGCCAGCTGATTTGTGCGCTGTCATAATGGGAGGGGGTAGACTCTGTCAGAGAGAGGGATAGTGGGGGGAAGGGGGGGGGTAGGAGTGATATTGTGGCGGTTTAGTCTATTCAGGGCTGAAGGATGTATGCGTTGGCAAGCGGGAAATCACAATGCAGCCGGCTACATACCTGGTCGACGAGACACAACGACGCTTTCAAAGCCAAAGACGGCAGCAACCGACACTGGTGCTGTGCACTGCGAGGACTTGGCCGGAAGACGAGAGGTCCGGATTACTCTTCCCGGAGCCGGTCTTCAATGTGCAACGACGGAAGACTGACCGCGCGTCTATAGATGGGATGAAGATGTTAGAGACGTGCATGCAAAGAGCAACGCAGGCAGATTGACGCGTCGTGATTGGGCGACTGGAGAGGCGGGGGGTCGGGGAATTGAAGGTCAAACGCGATGGTCAACGGCATGCAGAACCAGGTGGATATGTCATTCGAGGACAGAAAGCCAAAGACATTGAAACAGGGAACCCATCTGCAGCGCCCGGAGGTGCAAACGGGCGATTGGATTGAAGGGGGATGTTTTGATTCGCGGTGGGTAAAACGGACAGCAGGACTTCCCAATCGCGTGGTGCGTACATACAAACAACAACACGCTAGAAGGAGGCAAGGTAGGGTTCTACCAGGCCGATTTACCTGATCTAACGGGGCTGACAGGAAGGTTTCCACCGAGGTCAGGCGTGCAAGCGATCAAAGACAAAAAAAAAAAAGAGAGAGAGAGACCATAAAAATAAAAAATCAAATAAAAAAAAATCCGAGTCCCAAATCGGAGACCAAACAATGCAGTCACGGGCAAGGGAAGAAGCCAATTCTCAGCGACGCGACGAGACAGGACGGGCTGCCGCTGATGTCAGTCCGGCCGGCCCGGGTTGATCCGCGCGCGAGATCCAGCACGCGCCAGAGATCCAGCGGCGAACAAATGGCACCGGGGGGGGGGGATTAATTGAGCTTCGAGGGAGTGGAGCGAATGGCAACGATGCGACCGAGGGCCAAAGCAGTGTGATTTGCGGAGGACACTTGGGGAAAGACAGGAACGGATGGCTGCGACAGTGCGAGGTTTGGGAGGCCAACGAGAACGTGCGCGCGTCGGGGAGAGAGACTCACAAGTAATGTGATTGGGACGGCGGCGGGCAGTTGGGTACAGGTAGGTAAGGTCGGTAGGGGAGAAGGGAGGTACAAACAGAATACAAGCAGAAAGATTTACTCGAATCATAAAAAGAATGGCATGAAATAAAATGGAATACGATAAAATACCAGGCAAGCGGCGCAAGGGGGGAGAGAATCCACGTACCTCGAGCGATGATTCGACCACCACCGTGGAAAATTTCCAGCAGAGAAACGGGGAAGTGATCAATCACGAGGAGCGAGGAGCGAGGGGAGCGAGGATTCGAGTTGTGATTTGAAGGGCGGCCGGCGGTGGGCATGAATAAGCAAATCAGAAAAAACGACAACGCCGCGAGAAGCCAATGGGTTTCACCAGCAGGACAAGGCGGGACGACCAACGAGAGGAAGCAGAGAGAAAAAGCCGCTGCGTCGAGAAGGGCGGGCGATGGGGCATTTGTACCGCCGCGCTGCTGACTGGCCCGCGGGTGGTTGTTGGGCGCTGCTGTACGGAGTACGGTTCGGTACCGTCTGGGAGGGGCCCCACGCCGGCTGGTCGCTGGGTAATTACGGGTCCGTCCTGGTACGAGACAGTATGGACGGTACGGCAGGTACGGACTCCGTACGGTCCCGGGGAGATGGAAAGGTGGAATATTAAAATGAGGATGCTCTCGTTGCAGTCCGGTGTAGCCCTCGACTAGGTAGTACTCTGAGCACTGCGTACAGAGTAGGCAAGTAGTATTGTAAGCGACGAGGCTGGCCAGTTTGATTATTCCTGAGTATTAATTATTTGATTTGATTCGTGTGATTTATTTTTTTATATTTTATTCTTCATTTTCCAGTTGTCAGCTCGTCATGTGCTCCTCGGAACGCGGTCAACCCGGGCAGGATCTGGCAACCAGCCACCCTCGTTGGTTTCCACGTGTGCCTTGGGTTTTCTATTTCTATTTGGATTCCATTCCATGGCTACGGAGTATTCTCAGAGTACTTACTTCTCTAAAAGAAAATCTGCTAACCGCCGTCTTTGTGACAACCGGATCACACTGATCTCCTCGTTGAATCACAATCATGACGTCGCAGCTGACGGAACTGCCTCGGTTATATACCCCCTTTGGGCAAAAATGCGTCGGACAGCCCGACTGCGATTCTCTCGGCAGTTGCGTCTGCTATTATATCCATCGGTCTGATTATATGTCAGAGTCCAAATACATCCATGGATGTATACGGAACCCATTGGGCATGGCGGTTCCGAGCACCGTCCCATTCAAAAACTAACGGCGTATCGAGTCATCGACTTGACCGAAATCCCAAGAACTCAGTTGCCTGGCGATTCCGCGTGCAAAAATAATGCAAGCAAGCCCTCGACCCGGAGCCCAGCCCGTATCCGGTAGGTATGCCAAGGACTTGCCGCATGGGTATCCTAATCACGGCGGCTATCAGCGACTCAGCGTAAATTGTAAATATAATGGTAAACAAAGAAACCTCACCCCGTCTCACGAGTCCTGCTCCAGACCCCCGTTCCTCCAGCACGATGGGCGACAAGAAGAGTGGGTGCCGATCTGTCCCACACCACGTGTAGAAGCTTGACCGCTTGGTCGTCGTATTGATTCGACGGCCGACCATGAGGATCCGACTAATTTGTCTCGCGAAACCGGGGTGGATATGATGGGGGAGATTTCACTGGTCCTGCGTCCAGATTATCTCGATTCTCGAGTGAGGAACATGAAATTAGAGGAAGAACCCCGTCCCTTTAGCCCGGGGGCTTGGAGTTTCAGCGTCTCGTACGGAGGAAACCCAGCCCAAACAATCTCGTGTACGGCGTACGGGCCAGATTACCGTACGGTACGGTAAACTTGGCGGACTCGACAGCTCGGACCGTCTGACGTCAAGTGATTCCGGTTGCCCCACCCTCACCGCCGTTCGGCGTTTGCTTTGTATGTCCTCTGAATATATCGACGGCGGTATGGTTGGCAGGGGCAGGATAACAAGAGGCCGCCATATTGCATTTGCATCTTGTCGGGCCATCATGGGAAATGTATGCGCTTGGCTGAGGCTGAGCCGGCGACAAGCTTAATGTAGCACTGTTTTCCTATCATCAATGTCACGTCATCCGCATCAAACAATATCTTCCTGACGAGTCCAAACTACCTATCTGACAGGGAGCTATGTATACCCTCTCATGTATCCGCTGCAGGGAACACACTTCTTAAATCAGCAGACGTATCAACCAAGATTCTGTTTCTTTTTCCGCGGCCTGGAACCCGATCGATGTCTCCATTTTGCCCGCCGCGGAGGGTTTCATGGAAATAACTAGTCACTACCAGAATGCTACCATATCTGCCTTTCCCCGATTTGATCGCCGTCTACCATCTTTGAACAGCCGAATGGACTGTATGAGTATCACCTTGATGTTGTGCTCCGTTCGTCTTTAAGCGATGTGCCGCAACATCGTGTAAAACTCAAGTCCCGAATGCGAAAGCTCCATTTCTTGGGAAATATATACTTCCATTCACCAGCCGCAACAGCAGAATTTCGAATTCTCGCACCCACGAGGCATGTCTAAAATAGGAAATCTAGTAGTATAAAATAGGGAATAGCGAATTAAATGCATTCATAAATCCTTTGTCCCATATATGCTGCCAATTAACTCTAATCCACCATCGCCAATGACTGCTGACAGAAATTTTTGACATCCCTGCGACCCACTGCGAACACCCATGTAATTGCATGTTTGTACTCCCTAGCATTCCACACCTTATAAATAGAGAGAGAGATCTTGCTGCCAAAGTCTGTTCATGGCCCATAACAATTCTGAAATCTACTGTATGCTTCTAAAACGGGCACACTGACCTTGCTTATCCAGTTTGCCAGAAGCGCGTGCTAACATTCCTCATATATACACACTAAACTCTGATAATTTTGACGTTTGTCGATTGTGCTTTCTGGTCTCCCTCAACTATTTAGCCATAATATCATCTTAACCACGCGGGGTTACACACCCCCAAGCCATAGATGATTCCATACGAAGCACTGCATGTCTATCCATGACTTGTGGCAACCGAGTGGCTGTTCTGTAAGAGCACACAGAGACTTTGTTTTTATTACTCCATGTGGAATTAAGCCAACAGTGTCAGATGATTTAATCCAGATACGCGCATGCCGTCTTGTTACACCCAATTCTAATAGAAGCGATGGCTCATGCAAGATAGCCAAGTCTGTTATTGAGACATGTTTCTGAGGCCATGAGGTAGGTGCAGCTAAAACAGAGTGTGTCCCCTGTTTAATAGATTGCTGGGAGGACTTATGCATGCTTTTTGTCTTGAATGATCGCAGGCAGTATGTGTATGCATACTTCTAATGTGATAATCTCCACTACTGGTTTGATTAATTTGGGATAGGGATGACCCAAGGGCAACGCCCTCTCATAAGAGTTCAGACACCATGTTGAAGCCTTTACCAGAGAAATGGTACCTCACTGATCTTCTCTGATAGTTACTGCCCTAAACCCAGCGTACCTGCATGATTGTACCGATCACAATGAACTCGTCCTAGACCGGACGGGACTAGGGACGCTTACCTAATCCCGCCTTCGCGGCCTCAGGTGGCTTTTCCCGTGCCTGCGAGGGCCGGGCCTGGAGTCGATCGCTCAGGGCGAATATTACAATTTCCCCCCCATCTTCTCCCCCTTGGATCCTCGTCTGCCTCGAGCAGCTCAATAACTAATCAAATAGCGCGTCCGCATCTGGTGGTACCTTGCATGACCCCCCGATATTCTTATTGCACCCCGGTCCTCTCCTACCACCACCACCCCTGAACGCGCCCGGGTCTCTCTCCAACACAAGACTGTATACATGACGTCTTTGTTGACATCCACCCCCGACTCCCTATCGCCTCGAGATTACACCGAAAAGACCAAATCCCTACCCTTGAACCTGCTGTAACGGGGCCTCGGGAAATATTCACTCCGCGACACCGTACGGCGACGCTCTCCGAGGCGTTCGCGACTTTTTGTGTTCTCTGGACAAAACTGCCCCCCCGCCGCCGCGGCCGCTTGCGCTCCTTTTTCAACCCTGTCCTTTGGATCCCGAATATTGCGCCGGTGGAGGCGGGTGAACGGCCCTCAAGTGTATGGGGCATAGGCCATCATGGCTCCTGGCGGTGGAGGAAATATTAAGGTGGTGGTGAGAGTTCGGCCTTTCAACAGTCGAGGTGAGTCCATGGTTTGGCTCCTCTTCCGTGCACCCCTTTTCCGGAATTCCGGCTAACGCAAGCAATTCCCGTGGCTGGTTAGAAATCGAACGAGGCGCAAAATGTATTGTGCACATGAAAGATACCCAGACCGTCCTCACGCCGCCACCCGGTGCTGTCGATAAATCACGAAAAGCCGCCGGTGGGAAACAGGCGGTGGAAGGGCCCAAGACGTTCGCGTTCGACAGGTCCTACTGGTCTTTTGACAAGAACGCCAACAACTTCGCCAGTCAAGATAACCTCTTCGATGATCTGGGCACGCCCCTTCTGGACAATGCCTTCGGCGGCTACAACAATTGTATCTTTGCCTACGGCCAGACCGGTTCGGGAAAGTCATATTCGATGATGGGATATGGCAAGGAGTATGGCGTTATTCCGAGAATTTGTCAGTCGATGTTCGAGCGCATTACTGCCATCCAACAGGATAAGAATCTAGGATGTACGGTGGAAGTGTCGTATCTGGAAATTTACAACGAAAGAGTTCGCGATCTGCTGAACCCCTCGAATAAAGGCAACCTGAAAGTCCGCGAGCACCCGTCGACCGGTCCTTACGTCGAGGACTTGGCCAAGCTGGTGGTGCGCTCCTTCGACGAGATCGAGAACCTGATGGACGAAGGAAACAAGGCCAGAACTGTCGCCGCGACCAACATGAACGAGACGTCCAGTCGATCTCATGCGGTCTTCACCCTAACACTCACGCAGAAGCGCCATGATGCGGAAACCTCCATGGACTCGGAGAAGGTCTCGCGAATCAGTCTGGTCGATCTTGCAGGATCAGAAAGAGCGAATTCCACTGGTGCGACCGGTGCTCGGCTGAAAGAAGGAGCGGAAATTAACCGTTCGCTCTCGACGCTTGGTCGTGTCATTGCTGCTCTGGCGGATGTGGCTGCGGGCAAGAAGAAAAATGCCTCGATGGTTCCATACCGTGACTCAATTCTGACGTGGTTGCTTAAGGACTCCCTGGGAGGTAATTCGATGACGGCAATGATTGCTGCGATCTCGCCCGCAGATATCAACTTCGAAGAAACCCTGAGTACTCTGCGATATGCCGACTCCGCGAAACGCATTAAGAACCACGCAGTCGTGAACGAAGATCCAAATGCACGAATGATTAGAGAACTTAAGGAAGAGCTAGCACAACTGAGGTCTAAGCTTGGACCGGCAGTGGGTGCGGTAGGCGCTGGCGGAGCGGTGGCAGCAGCAGGCGGAGTAGCTGTTGTCGAGGAGTATCCCCCAGACACTCCCTTGGAAAAGCAGATGGTTTCCATTCAACAAGACGATGGCACCGTTACCAAGGTCAGCAAGGCCGAGATCGTGGAACAGCTCAACCAGAGTGAGAAACTCTACAAAGACTTGAACCAAACCTGGGAAGAAAAGCTGGTGAAAACGGAGCAGATTCACAAAGAGCGAGAGGCCGCTCTGGAAGAACTGGGAATCAGTATCGAAAAGGGCTTCATTGGACTCAGCACGCCGAAGAAGATGCCGCATTTGGTCAATCTGAGTGACGACCCGCTGCTCGCCGAGTGCCTCGTTTACAACATCAAACCAGGAACGACTATGGTTGGAAACCTGGAACAGGGAAGCCACGTGGAAATACGCTTGAACGGCTCCAAGATCCTTGCTAACCATTGTACGTTTGAGAATGTGGATAATGTCGTCACTGTTGTGCCCAGCGAGGGCGCGGCCGTCATGGTCAACGGGTTACGCATAGACAAGCCAAAGCGCCTCAAAAGTGGCTTTCGAATAATCCTGGGCGATTTTCACATCTTCCGATTCAACCACCCCCAAGAAGCTCGGGCCGAGCGAGTAGAGCAAAGTTTGCTGCGCCATTCGGTTACTACGAACCAACTAGGATCGCCAGCCCCAAACAAAACGCACGATCGCAGCTTGAGCAAGACCGGCTCGGAGATCGATGGGGACTCCAGCAGGGCCGATTCGCCAATGCCTTCGCAGCCTGGCCGCGAGTCTGATTGGTTTAATGCTCGCCGAGAAGCCGTCAGTGCTGTGCTGGGGCCTGATCACATCTCCCATATGCCTGACGATGAGTTGGATGCCCTGTTCGAAGACGTCCAAAAAGTTAGAAACAATCGCCGGGGCCTGACGGAGAACGAGGAGGACTCCGATTCGCTCAGCTCGTTTCCCGTCCGAGACAAGTACATGTCCAACGGTACCATCGACAACTTTTCGTTGGACACGGCGATCACCATGCCGGGGACTCCTCGCCAACATGACGACGAGGAAGGCCAGAATGGAGGTGATACGACTCTGCAGTCTGTACGCCAGGATATGCAGCGCCAGCTGGACCGGCAGAAAGAGGAGTATCAGGATAAATTAAGAAACGCAGAGGTCTCGTCCAGCCAAGGCACCGACGACATCCGCTCTGAAAAGACTCGTATGGAAGCGGCTTTGCGCACGGCCAAAGAGGAATTCGAGGAACAACTGAGAAAACAAAAGGAGGAGTTCGAGTCCCATATGAAAGACATGGGCCAACCGGTCCCTAAAATATACGAGAACGGCTTTGAAAAACTGGACGCGAGGGAGATAGAGATCGCGAACTCCGTCTTCCGCCACTGGACGCAACAGAACTACGTCCGTATGGCAGAGAACGTACTCCAGCATGCGTCGCTGTTGAAGGAGGCTCAGGTGATGAGCCAAATAATGGACAAGAACGTTGTTTTCCAATTTGCAGTCGTCGACCATGGTCACAACATGGCGTCCTCGTACGATTTGGTTTTGAACGGCATCTCTGGTGATGAAGATGTCGTGCTTGATGAGACCAAAAAACCCTGCATTGCAGTGCGCGTAATCGATTTTAAGCAGTGTGTCATTCACCTTTGGTCTATCGAGAAACTCCAACGCCGACTTCAATCTATGCGTCAACTGCACCAGTACATTGACCGACCAGATTATATTCAACACTTCAAACTCGAGAACCCTTTCTCGGAGCCCTGCTCTCCCCAGTATTCCCTGGTGGGTGATGCTGATATCCCACTGACAGCTGTGTTCGAGACGCGAGTTCAAGACTTCTCCGTTGAAATCATTTCGCCCTACACACAGAACGTGATTGGCATTATCAGACTGTCCTTGGAGCCCTCCTCAGCTCAGGCACCCTCGTCCACACTCAAATTCAACGTTGTCATGCGTGATATGGTTGGCTTTGCCGAGTGGGAGGGTACGGAGGTCCACGCCCAACTATTCGTGCCAGGGATATCCGAGGAGGGAGGTGCTACTACCACCCAGATGATCAGTGGGTTTGACGAATCTCCGGTCCGCTTTGAAAGCGTTCACAGCATGAGCCTGCCTCTCTCCAGCCCGCGGAGTGCGGCTCTGAAGGTTTGTGTGTACGCGCGCGTGACACCAATGCACATGGATAAGCTTCTCAGCTGGGACGACATGCGCGATTCGGCAGAACCCGTACCTCAGAAGCGTAAAACTGCTAGGATCGCGGAGTCCGAATTCTTCTCGGAAGAACGACACGATGTTTTCGCGCGCATGCAGATCCTGGAGCTGGCGGAAACAGGAGAATATCTTCCTGTCGAGGTGGTTCAGAACAGCAGTCTGGATGCAGGCACGTATCAACTCCACCAGGGACTTCAACGTCGCGTCCTGGTAAACCTGACATACAGCTCCACCGAGAGCCTTCCTTGGGACAACCTGACTCATATCCGGGCGGGCTCAGTTCGGATGCTAGATCCGTGGGGCAAGATTCCGGACCAGGACCTTCAGACGCCGGATGTCCCTTTGAAGTTCGTCCAGGAACCCATGGTGAAGGACAATGCGGACGGAACATCTAATGTCACCTTGATCGCCCAATGGGACTCCAGCTTGCATGGCTCTCTCCTCCTGGACCGAGTCACTGCCGACAAGTATCGCGTGCAAGTAACGGTTCGGTGGGACCTCATTTCATCCCGCCTACAGGACCCTGTGACTTTTGATGTAGATTTGACCCTCCAAATCCAGAGCCGAACCTACGTGCGCCCCCAGTCCATGTTCAAACAATTTTTCAATTCCACTCGAATTGTACATTCTACGGTTCGCATGTTCTCAGTGGCTGTTCGACCAGTGTCTGCCAAACGCGCTGCAGATCTTTGGCGCATGAACACGCAAAATGACTACGTTAAGGGCGAGGAACTGCTGACGACGTGGTCGCCGCGCAAGGTCTCTCTTGTGCGTGATTATATTGCAGCTCGCAAACGACGCCGACGGGTTGCCGAATTGAATGCCGCCAAGGGCGCCCTCAGCGCAAGTAGCCTGGTGGCATCCCCTCCACGGAGCGGCCGATCAACCCCCCTTCGCAGCCAGGAGAACTCGGAGCGCAAAGCCAAGCTGCTTCGGAAGTACATTGAACTTTGGACTACGAAGACCGATCCGATCGAGACGATCCTTGTCCGAAGCAACACGGAGCCGCCTGACGGGGGTGCAGCGTTTGCGTCGCGGACACAGCCATCCTCGGGCGACGATTCGAGCTCTGTCTCTGACGAGGCATCGCTAAAGCCGCGTTTCATTGCAACCATCCAAACTCTTCCGAAGAATGCATCTTCCTCGAAGAATGGATATCTCTTAACACCCGACGATACCAACAGTCACTGGGTACGACGCTTTGTGGAACTTCGTCGACCGTACCTTCACGTTCACTCTGTCCCTGAAGGTGACGAGATCAATGCCATCAATCTGCGACACTCCCGCGTGGACCACGCCCCTGATTTCGCGCGCCTTCTTGATGGCCCAGGGACACGCGGCGATAATGGCTCGTCGCCCAAGGGACGGCCAAATGTGTTTGCAGTGTACGGAGCTCAGAACACCTTCCTCTTTGCGGCTCGCACCGAAGCCCAGAAGGTGGAGTGGATCCTGAAGATCGACGAAAGCTACTTTAGCAGCAACGGGGGTAAGGCACCGATCAATGGGTCTGGATGATGCAGGCTACACGCCATTTTTATTTTCTCGAAATCTGCAGTGATCGATGAAGACTGGAACGACTTTTTGCCGACGTTACGCAAGCGACGCCTTGAACATACGATACTATTCTTTCTCGCTTTTATTAGTTGCATTGGAGTGCCCCAGCCTTTACACTTGCTTATTCTTTACCCCGACTCGCATGGTCATGGGCAGGCAAAGGTCCACCTTCCACCTTACGTTCTCTCTCGTTTCATCAGATCGTATTATTGCGCCTCACACCCAGGCCTGGAGTCTGTCTATCTTTTGTTGATCACCGTTTCCCTTCGTTTTGATATATATTTGTGATTGATTTGGTTTAGAGATACCCCCTGAATATACCTGCCCCTTAGTACACATGCGATCTCCCTGTATATAGTTGAAGTTTCCCCTCCCCTATCTGCAAGACATAGACGCGATCGGTCGGCAAGCGATGATATATGAGGCTCTCTGTGTCCGCAGGCGGCGGTGGCCATTGTTTGTTGATTTTTCTTTTTTAAAGTAAAGCTGAATATAATCTGAGTGAACCATAAGATATTATTATCGTTAGTATTATAGAAATAATGGATGAAGCTGAAATCATGATAACCATCCTGTTCTGTAGTTGTTCGAGACTGATCGAGATCTCATTGCACCCATGCACGCCCGTTGCCATGGGAACCCGCTACGCCCTCAAGGCTATCATGCCCAACTGGATCGTCTCCAACTGACATACCACATTGTCATTCTTATCTTGAACATTCCTACCAATATTCTTACCGATAAGATTCTATTCGATATGACAATTGAACGGTGAATGACCAAAACCCACTTCGAAAACCCACCAGCACTCAACAGAGTATATACATAACCAACGAGACCCCGGGGGAAAACCAAATCAACAACAACATACCCGACAATTTCCCCAGCGAAAATCAGTGTATACCTATATATAAAGCCCACCTCGACTCCAAATGCGCTGGACGCAAACCCAAAAGACCCAAACGACATGGCTCCGCTTCCTAGGGATCGGCGCCATCCTATCCTTACTGATCGTCGCATTCCTACTCTTCCATGACCGTCTCTCGACGTCCGCTGCGACATATATTCTGAAACCGACCAGCAAGCCACCCCTGGAGTGTCCGTCGACGCTGCAAAATACTACAGACTGGGAGTTCCTGGCGAAGAGAGATGCGAATGACCACGGTCTCTCGGGTGAGCAGTGTCGCAAGGCGTTTCCAAAGCTGTTCGTGGAGTTGGATAAGGCTGCGGAAGGGAGGAAGGGAAGGAAGATTACGTTCAAGGAGGTGAATGAGGTACAGGTGGAGGACGGGATGGTGAGGGCGGCGGTGCAGGATGGGGAGGTAAGTTCTGAATTGTAGATTCATCTCATCTGAAGTCATGACAGTCGCTAATGCAGATTGCGATTATAGCTATACATCATCGACTTCGGCGCCATGCCGGCTACGTTCTCTCGTGGCAAAGCGACTTTAAACTCGCTACATCGCGCGTTGGCCTCGTTCCCCGATAGTCGCAACCTGCCTAATATCGAATTCGTCCTGACGACAGAGGACTACAGCACCGGGGAGGGTCCTATCTGGTCATATTCCAAGAAAGACGAGGACACGAATGTGTGGCTGATGCCCGACTTCGGATACTGGTCGTGGCCGGAGGTCAAGATCGGCTCGTACAAGGACATCCGGGCGCGCATTGCTTCCGTAGATGACGGCGACGGCGACTCATCACACAGCCCGCACGGCCTCTCGTTTCAGAGTAAGAAGAAGCAACTCGTCTGGCGCGGCAGCGTCGCCACAAACCCGCAGCTGCGCGGGAAACTGCTCAAAGCAGCCCAGGGCAAGAGCTGGGCCAGCATCCGCGTGATCGACTGGGACGACGAGAACGATCTCCGCTACAACCTGCTCCCCATGGAAGAGCATTGCCGGTACATGTTCCTCGCGCATGCGGAGGGCCGCAGCTTCTCAGGCCGCGGCAAGTACCTGCTCAACTGCCGGTCGGTGACGATCACGCATCAGCTGGCGTGGAAGGAGGCGCATCATGCGGCGCTGATAGCGTCGGGTCCGGAGGCGAACTATGTGCAGGTGCAGAATGACTTCTCGGACCTGGAGAGGAAGGTGGAGTTTCTGATTGATAATCCCGAGACTGCGGAGAGGATCGCGGAGAATGCGGTACGCACTTTTCGTGATCGGTATTTGACTCCTGCGGCGGAGTCGTGTTACTGGAGGGAGTTGATTAGACGGTATGCGGACTCTTGTGAGTTCGAGCCGGTGCTGTTTGGGATGATGGAGAGTGGGAGGAAGGAAGCTAGAGGCATGCCGTTTGAGACGTGGGTTTTGACGGGCTAAGGGTTTGCATGTTGGGTGTATAGGTGTTGGGAGTCTACATGATATGGTTATGGTTATGGTTATGATTATGCTGTCTACTTTGTACATGAAATGACTCTATGAATATCAGATGGTTACATATCGTTAGGGCTTTGGAAGTCACTCTTTCCTGTGGAATCCCCAGGCATCCATGCAACGTGATCATCTCCTCCACTGCACATCTCCGCCTCTTTCTTCTTCCCTCTCCCACGTTCAGCTTCTGCAATCATCTCATTGACATCACCGTACATTTTCCTCCCCCCCATCATCCTTTCACATGGAATGTATCGTGATCATAGACGCCATCTCCCCCTTACTTGAACCGGCAGGAGTCCCAACGGGCGCCGCACTTCGACCCTACCTAATGCCGGCGTCTCCGGACGAGTTCTCGAAGCCCAGAAAGCCGGACCCGCCTCTAGCCGCCTTCAACCAAGTCATTCCAGCCGCAAGACTATAATCCGACTGCATTATACGACTGCCGATCCCTACAGGGCAGGTCATGCTGCCTAAAGAATGGCAGTCCAACGACCCGTGGTTCGGGCTCCTTCGGCCCCGGATCCAATGGCAATTGAATTAAAGTGCGCACGAGACCAACTTTGCCCTTCACATCGTGCCTTGCTGCTGGAAATGCACCCCGCCTCTCGCCTTTATGAAGAACTAACACTGAAATTTCAGTCCACGGGCCTCGGCATGTCATCACTGGAACCATGGACGAGTTCTGCGGGGTAGACAACAAATGAAAAAAGTCTGGGGTACTTCGGAGCCGGGACTCGGGAGACTCACACGACCATTTCTTGTCGCATGAGTAAATCGCGCATCTGATGGAGAAGTATTGTCGCTTCGGTTCGGTTCGTCTGTCTGTGCCCTGTGGAAAAACCGGAAAACTGTTGCTTCCACTCCACTTACCTTTTGTCCAGAAGGCGGAACGGCTTCTATTCGTGACAGTTTTTGTGTCTCGGCCCAAAACACAATCTTTCTCCAGATCTCAGACTAGGCATCTGATTTATTAGATTATATTCCGCGGTTGGACGGCGAGGCACCAAAGCCCCATGGAGCCCGATCCACTACATGCAAGGGGCGCAGGTCTAAAAAAATGGAAAAGCGCGATCTGCGCCGCGGGATTGACAGGAGATGGGCGAAAGTGGAGAGTTCCAGAGTTCTGAACCCTGTCGGTGGTGGCTCCGTCTCCGTCTCCATCCATACTGCGAGGTTTGTCGAGTCAACACCGGCGCCCGGTGTACTTGTGCGTCGCTGACACTTGTTACAGACAGTACTCCGTAAGTAAAAGGGGTGGAGGTCGACCTCACGATCTACGATTGGGCCAGAATGGCAACAGCTGAAGACACAATGTGACATCACCAAGTGACCCCCAAGTGTTAGGACTGCTGGGGGAACCTGACCCCGAACTTGGGTCCGAACCTGGCCCCGAGCCAAGGAAACACGGCATTTGAAGCGACCACCTTCCTGCCATGTGTCCTGCGCCTTACGGATCGTCTGGTACTGTGTAATTGCCGCTCATTGATTGGCATTCTACCGTAGAAATAAGAGTTGTGCACTGGCCTCTATAACTGTGCACTGTACAGCCTCTGCGACTATTGCCCGAAAAGGGGAATATGTGGAGACAACAGAGTGGAGATCGAATGGAAAAAAAATAGAAATCGAGGCTAAAAAGACTCGACGATCACAAGCTTTGCATTCCTGCCAAGAGGAGCCAGTCTACCTTCTAACCTCACGGCTTCCGAAGACGTCGGACTAGGCTTCGCTGGCTCATGTCAGATTTCAGGCTAATCTTTAGCAATTGTATAGAGTATTATGGAAGCTTGGAACGTTGTATATGTGCAATATTCACAATAGACACTCCAAGCTTCCTTTTATCTAGGTTAAACAACCACCTGAAAAGCCGTCCTTAATCAGATCCTGCTATTTGCGCCGTTTAAGTCTTGGATACGGACAGCCTGGGTGGCCGTATTTCTGCCCACAAAATGGTGATCCAGCACAATCGTGGGGGCCTGAGGCCAGGCGGTCAAGTATCCGGTTTACCGCCTTGGCACGACGGCGCTTGTGGCTGTCCGCCTCCCAACATCCTCTGTGCTCTGACAACAACTCGGGGATGAAGTCACAGATCACAAGTCGCGCATTCCTGCCAAGAGGAGCCAGTCTGCCTTCCGACCTCATGGCTTCCGAAGCCGTCTGACTAGTCTCCGTTGGCGCCCAAGTCAGATGTCTCAAGAATTTTAGTTCAGACGTGTATCACTGACTCGGTCTTGTTGTGGCTCCTGCTCGTGAGGGGGATTTTGCGGGCCTCCCCCTATCAGCAGACAGGAAGCTCCCCCTTGGTACAAGAACAGGGGCAGAAAAAAAAAGCAACATACATCCAGGGCAAGGGCACAGCATATGCTGTGTGAGAGACCTTGGAACATCTCTCAGGGGGGGAGATCTGGTTTGGAGCGGTCTGTTGCCCTTGCGTCGCTTATTCGTCCTGATGCTCTTGATCCACCAGTTTCGCCATCGAGGATCCAAGGCTCGGTTTAGGCACCTTTTCGTGGTGCCCACAGGATCGACGCCCAACTCACACTAATTGGACCCTTGTCAAATCAGAAGGCTCTACCCGCTTTCGGAAATATTCAAACATCCTGAATTTTGGGTAGCCCGGTCCCATTGAGTCGCTCACCCAGATTTCAAATCTCCTGCAGCCATGGCCCGGTGACCGAGTGCAGTGCCGGTGTCAAGCGGCGCCTGTCAATCGTTCCGGAACAATGGACGTATGGACAGCCTTTCGGGACTTGCATGCAGGAAGGTCACTCAAAGCATCCTGGTTCCGCCACGCCAGTCAAGATCTCCTCCCAGTATCAGGAACCATTTGCCCCAATTTGATCCACTAAGCCCCGAAACTATGTCAAATGGCCCTCTGCAACTGATCCCCCACTTTCCTGCTGGATACTCCTCCCAAGAACTTGGCGATTTGTCCCCATACTCGGTCCAGCAGACCCAGTCGCCATTCGGACGCCTGCCTATCAAATGACTGATGATTTCGTCTACCGAACGAAACCTTCTCAGGTACCCTATTCCATACTGGGGTCAAATGCGGTTGTTAGGCAATGGTACGGGGGCCGATCACTTCCCTCCTTCCTCCGAGAGGAGGGGGCGTTGTCGAGTATTAAAAGGTTTGACGCATCCTGAAGATTTACATACCTTGTTGTAGACATTCCTTTAAACGTTCTCGGTCATTGGCTGCGTGCTTCCCAGCATCCTTCCCTCATCTGCTGACATTCTTCCACTCTCCTTTGACATTCCTGTTGTGTTTCGAGGACGTCTAGCTTAAATAACCATGTGGTCTTCTCGACTATGCTCATGGACTACGGCCCTGGCCCTGGTGACAGGGGCCTTGGCTTCTCCCTTTGAGAAACGAGCGGCAGGAGCGCGGCTGGTTATTGATTCTGATTTCCCCGATCCCGGCTTTGTGGGAACCCCCGAGGGGACTTGGTACGCCTTTGGCACCAACGGAAACGGGAAGCGCGTACAGGTCGCTACTTCGCCGGATTTTAAATCCTGGACACTCACGGACAAAGAAGCGTTGCCCACCCTTGCTGGATGGGAAACGGAGATTGATCATTGGGCCCCTGATGTGGTCCAAAGGGTATGTTTGGCCCCGCGTACTCTAGAAATTTGTTCGACATTAACACATCGTGCAGAAAGATGGAAAGTACGTGCTGTACTACTCTGGTGAAGCCAAAGAAATGGTCAGACATCACTGCGTCGGGGTAGCCGTCTCCGAAGGCACGGATCCGGCGGGGCCCTACATCCCAAACCCCAAACCTCTGTCCTGCCGTCTCGATCAAGGTGGCTCGATTGACCCTGCCGGCTTCCTTGACAAGGACGGTAGCCGGTACGTCGTCTTCAAGGTGGACGGCAACAGCATCGGCAACGGCGGCGACTGCAACAATGGCATCGAACCCTTGAAACCCACACCCATCTTGCTGCAGAAAGTCAAGGACGACGGGTTCACCCCGGATGGTGAAGCTGTGCAGATCTTGGACCGCGACGCCAGCGACGGGCCGTTGGTCGAAGCGCCTAACCTCATCTTACACGGTGACACGTACTTCCTCTTCTACTCTACCCACTGTTACACCGATCCTAAGTACGATGTGCGCTATGCGACCTCGAAATCCATCACGGGGCCCTATGTCAAGAACGGCCACAAGCTGTTCAAAACGGGCGATTATGGCCTGACTTCCCCCGGGGGAGGCACAGTCTGTGGCTGCGGAGACCGCATGTTGTTCCATGGCTTCTGTGGCAAGGATAGGTGTACATACGCTGCGGACATTTCGATCCAGGGAGACCGGGTTACAGTTCTATGATTGAAATTCTGACCAGAGGTCTTGTGTGAATCTTTATTGGCATATGACATGATTTCATTAGCGAGTGCTACATTTTGTGGACTTTTTACATTTACATTCTTTTGGTTGGCTGGACTTAGTCACTCATTATATATGCAAGGATTTTTGTTTATACATCATATCATCTCTGGAGATACTTTGATTCAATATACCGCTTATACCAATCAAAGCTGCTGTCACTTAAAAGCCTGACAGACCGTTTACGACTCGAAAACAATCAGGGATAAATTCATAGTAAGTGAGATTGATGCTTTCTACATAGAGGAGAGAAGGGTATCTAGTTCTAATCTGTGTCTCTCTTTTTCTCTAGGAAAGCGCTAGACACCTGATGAAGCCAGCGGGTTTTCCTTCTCCTTGCGCTTCGATCGGGTGCGTTCCACCCATTCCTCGGCACCCTTGATGGCACTCTCGGGATCGTCCTTGTGATTCAGCAGATATCCCTGAATCTCAGCAGCAGTGAACTCGGAGGGCGGCACACGCAATGCAAATTCCGAGGCTAACTCCTGGACCTTCTCGCGCGAGATGCGATGCCATGGGGCCTCGACGATGTTGCCGTTTTCCTTTTGCTTCTCCTTCTCCAACGCCATGGCTCTTCCCTTGGGCAACCGCACGTCACCCTCGAGGGACGAGTAGATGGCTGCGAAGAGTTCCCTGATGTCCTCGGTCTCGGCATAGCCGAACTCAACGGACATATCCACACGTCCAGGACGCAGCAGCGCCGCATCCAGCTTGTCAGGGTGATTAGTCGTCATCACGAGAATCCGACCTTCGCTTGCTGCTACGCCATCGATGACGTTCAGCAGCCCAGACAGCGACACCCCCTGCTTCTCCGTAGTAGGTGGTTCTGCCGGACCCGTCTTCTCCTTCTGCTCGCCTCCCTTCTGCCCATCCTCCAACGTCCTCTCCTTCGCCATTCCGGCACAATCCACATCCTCCAGGAGGACTATGCACCGCCTGGGAAGCTCATGAAACAGGCCCATTAAGTCATCCTCGCTGAAGCTCTTCGAGCTCAGATTAAGCAGATACAGGGACAGGCCCAGCAATCCGGACGCCGCAAAACACAGACTCGTCTTGCCCGTACCAGGCGGCCCGTGCAACAGATACCCCCGACGATACGGGATACCTCGATTCGAATACCAACGTCTCGTGCGCGGGTGCAGATACTCCTTGATATCATCGATGAACGCCTCCTTGCGCTCAGCCGCCAACACCACCGTCGACAGCGGCCTCGGTGCGCGAGACATACATCTGGTCCAGTCGACATACTCGCCGGGAGATTTCTGCGCACGGTAGATCACGGTCGTATTCAAGTCCCTGGCCACATAAGCCCTCTGGGCCTCAACCAGCAACTCCTTCAAGATGGTCGGATCGCGGCCCAAACACGCCAAATAGAGTTTCTCGGGCTCGAGGCGCGAATAAAACATCGCCTTGTTATTGTTGTCCTCCTTGACACGCATGAACGCCAACAAGCGCCGCCGGAACCAGAAATAATGCGTCCCCTCCGCGGGCGTGAACCGCAGTCGCTTGTACTTGTCGCGGTTCTTCGCCTTCGCCCAGTACGCGTCGAACGAGACCAGCACGTTGCCGTCGCCGTCGTACTCGTCGTCTTCGGAGTCGGAGTCCTCCGAGTCGGAATCGTAGTGCGATCGCCCGCCAGCGCGCGTGCCCGCCACGAAATGCGTCGTGCGGTTCGTGAACGGCTGCTGCGCCAGCCAGAACATCAGGTACCCGTAGATTTCATCGTCGAGGCGGATCTCGGCCTTCGAGACGCAGTGGGTTTCGATGAGGTAGCGGATTCGCGACGAGGTGTACTTCAGGGAGGCGAGTAGAACGACGAACGCGAGCAGGTAGGGGAGATACCGCGTCGGGTCAATGTGCAGGTAGTTGATCAGGATGCGCGAGATGAACGAGTAGCCTGGGATGAATGCCTCAAGGATGGCGGTGTCGGAGGGAGTCAGGATGGTGGAGTTGGCAGTAGGAAGAGGATTGGGGGAGGGATTCGCCATTGTCGTGATAGATGGATGGATGGATAAGGTGAGTATGACAGTATGATATGTAGAAAGGAAAAACGATAAGAGCGAGTTAACCAAAACGCACTCAATATCAGGACCCAAGACCCAAGACGCAAGACAATCTGAAAGACGAAATCCCCCTACACCCTCTAACTATACCCAAGAGTTAGAGTTGGAAGAGAGAGGTAGAGATACAAAGCAGCAGCGAACTACCACCTCTTTATATGTCCATCCCAGCCAGCAAACAAGACATCAAGGCAAAGCTTATTGCCACAGACAGCTCATTCACTTCCGAAGTACAGTACTTCCATCACACACCAGCCTCAGGATAGGCCAGGCAAGACAAGGCAGAAACGCCGCCCCGGTTCCACAACTAGGCACTAACAGCATCCCCAGGATTCAATCCGACCCAATCAATCTGGAGTGAATCATCCATCATGACTAACGGTCTACATTCCAAGCCACAGTCATACTGAGACCCGGAAATGCTCGACAGGCGCGCAAGGCTGGCGCTGCGGGTGGGTCGGCGTTTGGCCCGTTGACTCACGCTCGGCGTCACGATCGGCGTCCCGATTCGGATATGATCGTGATGGAGCTGGAAGGTGCGGTTGGAATTTTGCGAGTTTTTCAGGCTTGTTTTCACTTTTCAGCTGGGTTGGTTCTGTTGCAGGATTGCAGACGTCAACTGCCCGGTCGATCGTGAAGTCATGGGTCAGTGGGTGCCTGAGGAAGGGTTGCTGACTTGCTGCCTGGGGAGTGCCTGCATATTGTGCCTGAGGCTCACAGTGGTGCCTTGTTCTACCCTTGCAAGGGAATTGAGAATAAGCTGCACGATATGCATACTCAATTCCAGTGGATGATAAAAGAACAGTCTATATATCACTACATCCAGTACCAGCACTCCTATGCAAGCCGGCCCTTACGGTGCTGACCTTTGCATCTCCACTTATGACGTATCGGAGTAATCTCACCAAAGCACGCATAGCCTCAAGCCAATCTTCCTTTAGGCATATTTCATAGCCTCTCGTAAATTTTAGTTCGAAGACTTCATTCTCTGAAAATCCCCCTGACTGTACCCTCGAAATCTGATTGGTGGTGAAAAGTCCACGGGCGGCAATATAGATATAAGGTCCATGGAAACCGATAACAAAAACTTCCTGGTCCTGGAAGCTCACACGGATATTCTGAGCAAGGTGGCCTAGCATTACACTAAGGATTTCTCCTAGAAATTCACCCCAGGTTTGGCCCTCAGACCACTAAGAAAGTGTTAGGAAACTGACACATAGAATAGAAATGGGTACTTGCATATACATACACCAGCATAAGAGAGTACTGGCAAGGGTTGTTCTTGCGAGCCGATCATTGTTGCGCCCTCTGGCCTAGTGGCATATCGTTTGCCACCAATCACATACTTCTGCTTAGATACAAAGATAGGAAAGCTTTTAAGATTTATTAATATTGGTATAATAAGAGGAAATAAAGAGTAATTCAACTCACTGAAGTTCAAGTCTTTGCTCCGTGAAATCTTCAAGGTTCAGACAGATAGTCTGCATCAGCATCCTTAACATCATACCCCGTGTTTTTATAAACAGTGTAAAGTACGCTCTCATAGATACTTTCCAGTTTTTCCTGGGTACCGTAATTGCCTCACTTGCTCGCAAGGCACTTTCGAGCTGCAAGTCACTAGACTCCTCCAGCTCGGCACGGTGGGAATTGAGAAGATAGAAGAAATCCTCGCATTCACCCTGTTCTCTTGGCCAGCGAGTTGTGCAATTGTCTTTTGCAATGCAAGCGTGCTGGAAAACCCAAGGGGTTAGTCTTTCTATATCCTGTTCTTCAAGAAGATCAGTCACTAGTCCAGTGAAACAATTAGTTTTCCTTACCTTCGCGTTCATGATCTGTGGTTCTAGGTACTAATCCATCAAGGTCGACAATCTCAGAGTACACAGTCACCGACATGTTGGAGAAGCGATAGATCGATATGCTTCAGCCAGGGATGAAAAGAATAAGGGATAAGGGTAGCCAGCACGCTGAACGACATCTGCGGTAGGAGACTGCAGCACGATATGTTCGGAAATCAACGTGGCCGGAGATTTGTGCATCTTAGCAGGAGTTACACCATCCAAGTGTTTGAAGATGGGTTGAGTGTCAACCAAGAAGCCGGAATTAAAAGCATTTCGGCGTTAGTCAAACATTATTGCGGTGCTTGCCTAATATCGTTATCGGCGTATAAATGCTTGGCATCCAAGGAGCATTTCATATGTAAACATTGCTTGACCGAACGCAGCACGAAAAGAATGAAAAATGAAAGTAAACGAAAAAGAAAGATCAATCAACGATGTATTCCTAACAATCCAGTGTACTACCAATCGCCAAACAGAATGGGTATCTATAAATTATCGCCGGCCAATTGGCCTCATATCAACAATGCATAGGCGCAAGAAAACGGGCCGAGAAAGTGAGAGTAAACAGGTGTAAAATAGATGACAACCCAAATAATTAATCAGAGGTCCAAAAATTGTCTTTGATGGTGTCGTAGGTATCGACCGCCCAATCCTTCGCGTCCTCGAGTTTGCTCCAGAGTGTCCCCCACCAAGTAGGGCCTTTCTCATCATCACTCTCCGGATTGGATTCCGGTTCTGGTTGCGGTTCGGGTTCTCTGCTCGGTGCAGGCTGCTCAGAGAGGGCGGTAGCTGGGGATTTCGTGGGGGTTGCAATGGCAGTAGGGCTGCTAGAAGGAGGGTCTTGAGGGTCGTCAAGAGGAGGCGTGTTTTCATCGGAATGGGAACCAACTGGCTTCAAAGGGAGGCGCAGAGTTCCGTTGTTCGCAAGAGGAGTGATGCCCAAGGTGTCGCAGATGATGTTGTATACGTTGACGTTTTCTGCACGAGTTAGAATATCCATTCCAAATTATAACACAGGGGTACTTACGAAAAGGCTCTAGCCGGCTATTGCGTTCATGAGGGAATGAAGGCCCCCTGGCGATAAAGATAGCTCGCATAAGAGGGTGTTCGTGGTCATAACCATGAATTCCTTTTGGATGGTAGACTTCCCCCTTCTCCAGAGCCTGTTTGGCATCAAAGTCAGGACGCTCAACAATCGCCCATCCGGTTTTCGGGATGACCCAAAGAGGAGCTATGCGGTCGTTATTTTTGAAGTGGTAACGTTCTGGCATGGTCTCGCGAGTATAAATCTCCACGGCATGAGAGTAGTTTGCAGCGATGGCCTCTAGCTGCTCCTGGAGAGTTCCCAGATCTTCTTCCCGTTTAGGGCGTATTCCCCGCAGTGGCCAGCCATCGATACGGTCGACAAGATCCATGTCTATCAAGTCGTCTAGCTGAACAAGTCGCTCGGTAGAGGTCGAAGCCATGCCATGGTCAGACACAATCACAACATTCACGATATCCGTGAGGTTTCGGTCTTGGAGACCAGAGAAAAGGCTTCCAAGCATGGTATCAACAGCGGAAATCGTGCCACGGATCTCCGTGCTGTTTGGACCGTATTTGTGGCCATGCGAATCTACATTAGGTACGTAGAACGCGATGAACTGAGGCCGTTCCGGGGTGTCTAAAGATTCATCCTCGGAGCCCGGCATGTCAAGGAACTCCAGCACCCTGCTGATTTTTCGCGGTAGGGCTTCGGAGCCATTAAATTCATCCAAAGAACTAGGTTCCACGCCGCCAATATGCGCCTCCGAGCCGGGCCACATGTGGATAGCAGTTCTCAGTCCCTGATTCTCGGCGGTCATCCACAGGGGTTCGGCATTCCACCACTTGGGTTGCATGCTGACGGACTTGTGGGTGTAATAGAACTCCTCCTGTAACGTCGGATCCCAAAAAGTGTTTCCCACGATCCCATGGCTTTCCGGGTACAAGCCTGTAACGAGAGTGAAATGGTTCGGAAACGTGACGCTAGGAAAGCTGGGTAGCATATACTGCGGAGAAACGCCGTCGGCGATGAACGAGTCTAGCGTCGGGGTTAAACCGCGGTTGAGGAAGTCGGCTCTAAAACCATCGAGTGAGACCAGGATAGTGGTGGGTGCGAAGAGGGCGGAGCCGTTTGAGAGAAGGGGAGGTGGCCGCGAATGCGACGCGCGGAATTTTGTCGATGCTTTATAGGCGCCCAATAGACAGATAAGGAACAGAACGAATATAGCGGAGAAGAGTAGAGCGAGCTTGCGCCAGGAGACAGGGCGCGTCTGCAGATGAGACAAAACACATTAGCTAGATCAATAGTCGACGATGACAATGCACATACCTCTTCATAGGTATGTTTTTCTTTTGCAGTTTGTCCCAAGTCAGAAGAAGAGGAGGAGCTAAGCAGCGAGCTCTCGTCATCCCGGTGGCCTTCTTCCATTTCATACGTGAGCTCTCCCGATTCCGACATTTTCTGGCGTTCCTTGCGAGCATCTCTGCGAGCTTTCCTGCGCTGCTGTCGACGTTCACGCTTTCCGATCTTGACCCCGCTGCTGCTAGGACTGAATATGCGGCGAAGGCCATGAGCGGGACCTGTTCGCGTCAAAAGCTTCTCGGTTTCTTCCTCGTCGTCCAAGACGGTGCGATCATGTTCTGTTAGTTCCAACGTGGAGCGAGAGCGGCGGAGAAATTCATCATCTTCGGAGTCCGAGTCCTGCTCGGAGGGAGACCGTAACGATTCGGCGTCTTCATCGTAGTCGCCGGGGGATAGAAGGGAGTGACTGTGGCGCTGACGCTGCGAAGACATGAGGGACTGAAGGCAGAGGAGCTCATGGAGTCAATGCAATTAAAGATAGGGGGCGATCCTTGTTGCTCCGTGTTCCTCACGGGGAGATCCCGGGCGGAGACGGCTGACTCAGCGAGGAAAATCCTTTCTCCGCTCAATCGATCTACAAACCTAAGTCTTACATCCTCCCTATCTTTATGACACACAGCACTGGAGATAGAAATGTCGGAGATTCATTGTTGATGGACAATCCCTATGCCAACAGTCAAACGCACTGATGGTTCTCTAAGCAGCTGGGAGAGGTAGTGTATTGGACTATGCTTAAGCCAGGCTGCCAGTGTGCCATAGAAACAAGTGCCTCGCTAAACAATGGCATCAGACTTGAACTTAGAACTCGAGGACGTAAGTCACAGCCCCTAGTTGGCTATGAAAGGCAACGCTCGGCAATGAGCATACCGACCACACGTGGTTCAGGGAGTGGACAAGACTCCAGCGAATTTACATAACTTCTTAGTGCTCTCTGGCTCATTCTATTCGGCCTCTCGACATTCCTGATGCAATGCTTATTCTGAAGCTTGAAGTCTGAACACCACCGAAACTCACAGCGGTAGTGCCGCATACCACGAAGAATGATCGAAATTCCTCGTGATGCATTGAGGCGCCCGTCGAGCTTCCAACGCTACTAGGTAACGCATGAAGACGGCCTTCTTTCTCAAGAGTCCAGAACTCCAACGGACGTGGTCTATTTCCGTGTCTGGATCCGTGGATGCTTTCGTCCTTTCACCGGTTCCGTTCAATGCCCATTGTGTTCTCGGGCCGTAATCCCAGTGTTCGTTGGTAGGGTGCCAACGCGAGGAATGGATCGACATGCCTCCCTGTTTCCGGCCGTTTTGGATATCTAGGGCTGAAGACGTCTGTCACGTGATATGGCATTCCTTTTGCGTTCGTCTCGTTCAGCAGTCCAACTCCGACAGTCTACGGCCACCTTCGCAGATGAAAGACTCTTTTGCCTTCAACATAGAGCATCCGGATTCAGATCTATCCCGGAGACGGCACGCTCCCATCTGACTCTCTGGCCGATTCCGGGAGAGGTTACTTTGTGAATATGAGGGCAAGTTCGCAATCCGGACAAGGAGTTGATGCCGGATTGGTATCATCATGAACAATATAAAATGCCTCTGCCCAACCTGGTGGCTGGTCATTCTCGTTCATCATTCTTCCTTGCATAACTTGTCAAAAGCCACCACTGCCTACTCCCCGGCACGCTACGCACCAGCCATCAAAGACGATTTCAAAGTCATTGACTTCATACTATCTTCACAATGCACTTCTCTACCCCCGTTGTGACTGCCTTAGCCATTGCGGCTGGCACTGCTAGCGCCGCCGATCTCCAGGAGAGGGGAGGTGCCATTACGACAACCATCTGTCAAACTGTATGTGCTCACATCATGCCTCTTCTAACTAATTTGATCTAACCTTGCACAGAGTGTGATCCCTGCTCCTCAGGCGACCTCCCCGGCTGGTCCTGCTGCCCCTGCCGGCCAACCTGGCGCTCCTGCTGGTCAGCCCGCTGCTCCTGCTGGTGAACCTGGTGCCCCGGCTGCCCCTGCTGCTCCTGCTGGTGAACCTGGTGCCCCGGCTGCCCCTGCTGCTCCTGCTGGTCAGCCCGCTGCTCCTGCCGGCCAACCTGGCGCTCCTGCTGGTCAGCCCGCTGCCCCTGCTGGTCAACCTGGTGCCCCGGCTGCCCCTGCTGCTCCTGCTGGCGAACCTGGTGCCCCTGCCGCCCCTGCCGCCCCTGCTGGCCAGCCTGCTGCTCCGGCAGGCAAGCCGGAGATCCCCCACCAAGGCCAGCCAGAGGCCCCTGCCGCTAACCCAGTGGCACCTGCTGGCCAGCCTGCCCAGGCGACCGGTGCCGGGGCCCAGCCCAGCGCGCCCATCATCCACGCCAGCCCGCCTGTCTCCCAGGCTCCCAACGCCACGCCGATCATCTCCGTGCCCAAGTTCCAGAACTCCACCACCCCCAAGTTCCACAACTCGACCACGGCCAGGCCCACCTCCTCCTCGACCCGCGGCGGTGGCGGTAACGGCGGTGGTGGTGGCGGCGAAGTCCCCAAGCCCACTTCCACCGGCTTCACTCCTTCCAACCCGGGCTCTAAGATCATTGTCCCCGGCCTTACAGTTGCGGGCTGCGTTGCTCTGGGTCTGTTCCTTGTGGCCTAAGCATAGCATGATTCTTCCTTCCTTCCTTCCTTCCTTTCTTTCTGATCACGTGTTTTTTTCATCACGTTGGTCTTGAACTAGGCAGCCGAGAATCATCAACTATCGTTAAGTAAAACTCGGTGATGTGGTCTTTCTTTTCATGACTATGCTTTTTTTTTATTACCTTCCTTTCCCTTTTCTTTGTATAATGGGTACTGGAGTTACCGCTTCATCCATTCATTCATTCTTTTGAATGGATCAATGGATCTAAAAAAAAACCTGACAGAACAAGGCGTTGGTGTTATTAATGTTGGTTTTTCTGGTGTGATATATGATTATTATTTTTTTCTTATGGTGTTGTTATTAAAGTTCAAAGCACTTAATAATTCTAATATAATAGATTCATTTATTTTATCTTTTACTTCATTGCTCTATGAAGATATACCGACCTTTATATAGATAGAACTACCTACCTAGGCAAGGCCCCTGTAGGATATTCACGAAGAGAAAACGTAAGCACTTCTAGGAGTCCAGTTAAACAAGACAAGTAAAAAAAAGAACTTCAATCAATTAAACAGCAATCATCTATTTTTGAATACTTCATTAATTATGAAAAAAAATCAAAACATCAACTCCGAAAATGCAGCCAGCCCCATTACTCACTCACTCCACATAATCTCATCCATACCTACCCACAACAACTGCATCAATTCATCATTACATTCCATAATCAACACAAGAAATCCTTACCACCACCACCCCCACTACTACCACAGCTAACTTTTAGAAACCCAATTCGCCCACCGACAAACACAGCCTCCCGTCCCGCCATCATAACCACCGAGATCCTTATCACTCTCACTCCCACTCCCACTCTCATTCTTCGAAGGAGGAGAAGAAGAAGAAGAAGAAGAAGAAGAAGAAGAAGAAGAAGAAGAAGAAGAACTTGTATTAAAAATCCCCGGTGCCGGATTAACAAGCAGCCCCGCAAAGCTCCGATCCTCGAGCTGCAGCTTTTTCTCAGTAGCGTGGATATGCAGATCCGTCTCCATGCCGTAGCAATAGACCATTTTCTTCTTTGCGTCTCCGCCGTGTCGATCTAGAGTTATGGTAATCGGATAAGGGAATGAGCCTGGGCGAGAGAAGTCAAGGGCGGATAAGCTGGTGTGCGTAGCGTGGGCTGTGGGTGTCGGGGATGGGCTGGCGGATGCAGATGCGGATGCGGAACCATTGCTGCTTAAGAGGGTCTTGCCGGAGCGGTTTCCTTGGGTCCAGATCTGGACTAAGAAACGGGTTTGGGCCCAGGTGCATCGAGTGCGAGCTTTGGTTTTGCTGGAACCGCCGTTGTTGTCATCGCTTTTGCTGTCTGATTTGTGGCCGCTGAGAGGGGTGAGTGAGGAGGAGAAGATGGAGCGGTCGAAGTACGTGTAGAAGCCGTAATGTTCACTATCTTGACCTCGATTGTAGAGCCGCACGGGCTGTGATTTGGGGAGAGGATAAAGATTCGCGGCGGCGGCCGTTCCGTCCGGGTCCACGTCTGGGGATGGAATGCGTGATTCCAGATCGGGGAACGGGTCGTCGGATCTGCGCACGTGTCGAATTGCGGACAGAGGGACGGGGGATAGAATGGTCATGTAGAAAGGGGTTTCTTCGCCGGCGTAGGGGGCGGTGTTGTTGTCTGTAGTGTTTCCGAGGAAGGCCTGTTCCTTCATATCTGGCGGAGACGGAGATGCATCAAACAAGCCAGGGGACCTTTTGCTCTTTTTGCTTCGGTCTGACGCCACAGTGGTGCTGTTTGGATATGTGCCGTTGAGGAACTGGATCTCCACCCGAAAATTAGGCTGGTTGGCAGGATAGGGCTTATTGTCATCCTGTTGCTCTCTTGGCAGAGCACAGCTCCAAAGAGAGGCAGGAGTAATACATCCCGAGTTCTGCACTTGCGGCTCAGGGGCGGCAACAGTGGCTATGCCAGTAGGCATGGGAGGATACCCGGTCAGGTTCAGCCACTGTGATTGGACTGGGGTTGCGTCTCCTTTCCTTGTGAGTACAATGGCGAGAACGATGGCAACGATGACAACTGCGAGGAAAAAAGCAGCAATTGCCATGTACCAGCGACGCTTCAGTCGGCCTTCGCGTCCGGATCTGCCAAAGCAGCCTTTGTTGCTGATACATCCTCGACCGCGCCATAGTCCGCCGACTTTCTTTCCGATGGCTTCTTCCTTTTCATGCCTCCTTCGTTGAGACTCGATTCTTTCCCTCTCTGCAAATGGATTTGTCGTTACCTCTCGCGTTATCGGAGCGGGCTCGATGCGTGGTGGAAGAACATCAGCGTCGCCGCAAGAGGTGTGCGCAGGTTCAGGGCCGTTATCCATATCTGACAAAGGAATAGACCCAGATCCCTCCGTTGCTCGTTGAAACCCCGGCGATATGGGATCAGGGCGTTGTGGCTGCGGCGCCTGCGTTTCGTGCTGAGGGGGAGGTATCATTATGTATTGAGGAATAGTTCTTTCTGTTGTGACGATGGGGGCAGGTGCCTGAATCGGAGCCGGTGCCTGCTGAATATACACATGCGTGACTGGCGGCGGGGCGGGAGCAGCTGGTGCCTGTTGGACGAAAGGGTTGAACGACTGCCGTCTATCGTATTCACTCTCTGGTGGCGGTCCTCTTTCCATTCCTCCCCTGGGATGAAGTTCGGGTGCAGGAGAACTATGACGAGAAGGTTCTGGTGAGCTTTGGATCGGAGTATGCTCATCATCTGCCGCATCTGGCACAATCCCCCTAGCCGTCGGCTCAGGAGAACAAGGCTTTGGAGTTTCTGATGTACTCTCCTTAAGAGAGCCATCTTGTTTCGGGCTGCGATTCGGGGCTTCAGATCCGTCATGTGCCAATGATGCACCACAGGAGCAAGTTTTAGAAACCGACGTGGGCGCCAAAGAGCTTCTATTATCGTGCGGTTCGGATCGAGGCACATCGTCCACGTCTATTAAAAGACCCTTTTCGTTCATGCTAGCATCCGTAGCGGCGTCCGGCTCTGAAACCGGGATCATATCCTTTGGTGTAATGGAACAGACATGGTCAACACATTCAAAATAAGGTCGACCGCTGAAAAGTTCGTGAGCACATGCTTGATAATACTCGGCCGCGGAGCCTTGGATAGCTCGCCCGGGAAACATGAATGATGATGCATTCCGCTCCCCCAAAGGTTCAGCCTGAGGGTCCGTTATTGAGTTAAAATCAGCGAATGGATTCGTGTCGCGGTTTTGCCAGCCGGTTATCTCCCCTCGCGTGACCCCCGCTGTCTCCGGAGTTTCTGGCGAGAAGCATGAGACTTCTTTTTCCCACCATTCATCGCTGGATTCCGACAGGTTTGTTTTGATGGCCGGAACTGGAGGCCGGTCTGCATCGGTAGCAGCTGGCCTGCTGGAAATCGTGCTGGAACGGCCTAGTAATGGCGAAAGCAGATATGTCCACCACCCTTGTGACTGATGGCGGTCGTGTTCCGTATTAACGCTCAGCCTGTTGATCCCATCAATGCCGCTCAGGCGATCGAATGCCCGTTTGACGCTGCTACTAGAGTATGACCGAGAACGAATGCGGTGTCGCGATACCTCATCTTCTTCGAATACCGTACTTGCAGAAAACGACCGGTGCTTCCTGGTCGATGCTAGAGACTGTCTGAGGGGAGATTTAGGGCTGATGATTTCGTTCTTGGCCGCTGCGTGCTGTGCGGGAATCGCAGGAACGGGGGGCACTGGGGTTTCGCTGTCCTCCAGACAAGGAGTCGGTTGGGAGTAGATGCTGGATGTTGCTCTGGGGCGGTGATAGTCGGGAGTCAGTCCACTCCAGAACCCATCTTCCTTTGCCGGCGTGACCACGATGGAAGGTGTGAGAGGTGTGCGCTGACTGTCGCCAATGTCGAGCTCTCGTGTTTTCTCAGCCTGCGAGTCTGGAGATCTGTCAAATGGCATGCTGAACCCAATCATTATGGGCCGATCGGACGGTGATAGCTCGTCCTTGTATTTCTTTTTCGGCGAGACTCTAGGAGCCATATCAACCCAGACAGACCGCCGCCTTGTCGGGGTTGGCGAGTCTTCCAGATGACGAAACAAATCCCGGTTCCTCGTTTTCTTCAAGATCCCCTTGATCTTCTGTGTCGTTCTCTCCTTCTCTCGCTCCTCCGAAAGTATCTTCAGATCATTCAGATCCACCAACGGCGGCTCAGCCGTCGTTCCTTGGGTCTTAGGATGTGACGAGAAATCAGTCACCAGGTTCAACCCCACTGGCTTTCCACTATCGTTCTTCGTCGCAAGCGACCTGGTGCCAGGCTCGTTGTCGTGGTGCCCATTCTGGAGATTGCGCGCGTTGGCCTCCAGCTGATTGGTTTCCGAATTGCCCTCGTACTCAGCTTTGCGAACAAAAGGGTTCCGGCTGTTTACTTTCGATAAATATTCAAACGGCCGGCGTTTTTCAAATCCCCGCTCATCGGAAGAAGAAGAAGAAGTCGGGCTCGCAATTTCCTCTGTGATGGGCGATGATAGAGGAAAGTTTGGGACCATAGGGATCCGCAGCTCGGCGTGGGGATCTTGTCGTCTGAAAACCATTTCTTTTGCTGCAATGGGGCACTATATTGCCGAAGAAAGAACTACTGATTGTTAGCGATCAATGATGAAATCCACAGCGTAGACCATGTGCCGTACTGTATCTTGTCAGGTTCCTCAAAGAGCAGCGTTCACATCCGAGCCAGCGGGTAGTGGGCGAGTGTATATGTGAGGGATGAACAACAATGGACAATGGAAAACAAAAGCAGCGCATTGAATCAGTGAATGAAGCACATGAATGGGATTCTATTGATGTGAACAATGGCTGACAATGACAAACGCCAGTGAATTAGTAGAAACAAAGACAAAGATCGCTGAAAGCAAACGGAACGGCACATGCGGTTGTCATCCACTCGTTATGCAATGGCATGGAAAAGCGTCAGAAAAGCAAAGAGAAGTGGAAGCAAGAGGGGAAGAAACAGTCAGCTTTTCATGTCGACAAGTAATATCGAGACCAGATCAAAGAAAATAAACGAAACAACAACCGCGAGGTACATGGGCCGACCAGTAACGCCAGGATTCGACGAGAGTCGAGGTTCAAAAGGAAAACACGCCAGGTGAGACAAGAGAACATCCCCTCTGCAGGCCAGAGCTCCTCTCGCACGTCCGATATAATTAGCTCAGGAGCTCATGCATCAACAACACCCGCTGTAGACGATTAATTGGGCACTGCTGTCGATTCTCCCGTGCTGCAGAATCCTAAATCTCCGGCTGCCATGACTCCGACGGGATTCCACCATGTTCCTCACGAGCATTATTGGACACCGTCGTGTGATCGGCTCTGCAGAACACAGTCTGAGACGCAGGCCCCTTCACCAGGCATTGGCTGGAAAGAAGAGCACCGGCAGATGCGTAGCCGCCGTTCTGGATCCGGCGCGTAGAGAAACGGCCTTGCGGGGTCCAATCAGCGACACAATGTTCGCCACGACAAAAATAGTAGGCAAACACGACGATTTGCTTTCTTCTCCGTCTTCTACAAGGAGAGCAAAACAACGCATGCAGGCTGCTGTAATCAAGTGAACTGAACGGTCTCAGTAGTCGCTACCTCGAGGCCCGAGAGCGCCGCTACACCGAAAGTCGGTGGACGCCCCGATCTTTGTCGATCTAAAAGAATTAGAAAGGTCGCGAGATTTCTGCCAACCTTAGGAAGGGACAGAGGCAAGGATACAAGTTGGTTGTTTCCCTCAAAAATGAGACCAAAAAAAGCAAAACATCCGATGTTCCACGAATGTGATAAATAGACGAGGATATCAATCGCACACCACACGCACTCCTGATCCAAGTGCTTCAGCTAGAGTTTTGTTTTAGTACAAAAAATGCACTGTAAAGTTCCCAAGGACCCACGTGCAATGATAAAAAAGAAAAGCAAGGTAATAATACTGCACACACTTTCCATACCCAATCCCAATCCAAGATATCCCATTTCCGATGCAAAAGATGTAAAGAAAAGCGCATCTGAATGCAGCGCAGTCAAAGCAGGAATAGAAAAAAGAAAAGCCTCCAGTCGTACGTCGGACGTCACATCACATGGCACAAAATTCAAGACCCCAACTGCAAAGGTTGAAGGTGATGGTGAAAGCAATGGTGACAAAGTTTCTCGCTCCAAAAAAAAAAAAATAAAAATAAAAAATAAAATAAAGAACAAGACAAGACCAACCCAAATCAAATCTACAAGCAAGGTAAAAGAAAAGCCATTGGGGTGTCTAGGGGGTAACGTGCACAGAGTGTTAGAATATAAGAAACAAAAGAGACCGGGAACGAGCGAGCGCAGATTTTGAATTGGAGTATAATTAGGTCCAGAACAGACGAGATGACCCAAAATTCCGACCCACATGTCCGGCAAAAATCACCGTCGTTCGTCTGTATATTGTACGCCTTGCATTGGGGCGACTGATCCGTTCATGAGAGGGGGCAGCGTTCGCGGTTGTTCCTGAACCATCCCCGGCCCGGGAGCGTAGCTGGTGAAGATCGGGCCATGCGTTTGCCCATTCGGCTGCGGGGCCATTTGGTGGTGCTCGAAAATCGAAGTCGGTCGAGATTGTCCATTGGATTGCTGCTGATTGAGTTGGCTACGCATCTCTTCAATTTCGGATCGTAGCAAATCGTTGTCGCGACGAGCACTACCGATCATCTTCTCCAATTGCGAGATATATTCGATCGCTGCCAAGACGTTAGTGGTTTCATCATAAAACATGACGGCGGGGATAACTAAATGACTTACCTCGAGTGAGAGTCTCCCATTTGCTGGACTTATTATTTTGGCTCTGCGGGAGTCGCACCCGCAAAGCCTCAAAACAATCCTTCATCTCACTGCGACGTTTGCGCTCCGCTAGTTTATGGGTCACCCGTAATTCAGGCGTCCTGCTGTAAGGGGTACTGCCATTCTGGAGATCGGGATCTCCGATTAGACCGCGTACTTGCTTGTGCTGGAGCGAATGGTGGTGAACACTCTGGGGAAGTTCTGTCACAATGGTCAGTACAAAAAATTTGGGCGCAAAACATGAGACAAAAAGCGACGCACCATGCTGGCCTCGAGGTAGACGGGATTCGGAGTACAGGCTACTAGTTATAGACTCGGCGGTGCTTCCCTTTCGGGAAAACTGGATATTCGGCTTGTCGTTTGTAGAAGAAACCGAGTTTGATCGAGCGACATCCGGATCCGGAAACGCATAGGCAAGACCAGCGGTCGGGGCCTCGGCGTTGTAAATCTCGGAGCGAGGGTTCGATGAGATCGCAGGGGCAGTGCGGCCAGCCGCAAAGCTGCGATGCTCGCCAGGTCGCGGACCCAGCGGAGACAAAGGTTGGCCCCCAGAGTAACGAGGTCCCCGGTAGGAAGGGTTCATATTCACGTCCATATTAATACCTCGTTCCCTCTGTAGTCCCGATACTATCGACGTTTGCGAGGCATTCGTGCTGTGATAAGGCGAAGCGGGATTATTGATAGCAAGTGAGCTTATTCCCTGGTTCATCCTACTATCTATGCTGCTGCGGCGCGATTCCGGCGGCTCAGCAATGCTGCCCCTTTGAGAAGGAGCTTCATAGTTTTGATTGATCGACGGAAGCGTTGAACTGGGCTGGGTTGATCCAAAATGAGGAGACGGTTGCGCTCCGGCGGAGGAGGGGGTATTGGTATTGGAATGATCATTGGGGTAAGGGGACCGATCGGACACGGCAGAGATGCGATTTGGAGACGGATGTGTAGAGGTGAGGAAGGATAACGTGGGGTAATTGCCGGTACCGTTCGTTGCGGTGGAATAGGTCGACGATCCTACGATGCACGTCAGCATACAAACAAGAATGGGAGAAACGAAAAGCGGACTCACTTGCGCTTTGAGCAATAGACCAGTTTCCCGAGTCTCGCTCGATCGTATTCAAAGAGGTATTGCCCGGGGACTTTTCCGCCGGTGGAGGCGCGGTGCTTGTCATGCTCGCAGTAAGGGTTGATATCGACGGGAGTGTCTGCGTTGTTGAAGAGACCGAAGGAGTGTGCGGCCCCGTGGAGACCGGCTCCCATCGTCGGTGGGCAAGTGTTGGTTCCATGGCGGAACAAAAAAAAAAAAAAAAAAGGAGGGAGAGAGAGAGAGAGAGAAAGGAGAAAAGATTCAGTCAATAGACGGAGATGGCTTTGAGGCAGGAAATCAAGGGGCGTTCCTGGTATGAAACGAAAAGGATTATGTCGAATATATCACGCTTCGCACTATCTCATGTTCCACGAATCGGCAGACAAGTTGAATTATGGGATGGAAATCGGCAAGTCGCTCGGTGAGATAGAATCTCCGTTCACCAGTGAAAAAATAACAGTCCGTGTAACTCGAGAGTAGCTTTTGGGATGGTTCGTGATATGCAGGATCGATATGCCCAACGTTGACTCGGATTCTCTTTTGTACGGCGCTTGTTCGACTCGGCGACGCGACTGTGCAGAAGATTCGGTTGGTCTCGATCTCAGTCCACACGAGCAGTACGTTGTAATTTAAACAAGATCGGCTCTGCGGGAATCGAGCGCCGGACGAGGATAACAATGCGATTTTCAGTCGGGGCGGTGGTTAGGGAGGACGAGGCGGGCGAAAATCCAGGGAAAGAAGGAAGGCGAAGAAATCCCGATGATAGCGTAGGTGGTAATGACCGAAGTTAAGTGTATTGTCGAGACCCAGCAGCAGCTAGGTCGTTTGGGGGGGGTGGGAGGAGTGAAGGGAGGACAGAGAAAAAAAAAAGGAAAAAGGAAAAAAAGGCGGTAAATCTTTCTGGTACTGGAAACCGGTAATTCGTATCAGCTTGACGACAAGAAAAATAAGAGAGAAGGAAAAAGACAGGAATTTAATGACGGTTGGAATCTGAGCCAATGGGTCCAGAGTATGGTTCGCAGACGAGGGATCGCACAGGAGCTTGCTTACCTTAGGCGAAGGCGCAAACGCTCGGGAGGTGCAGTAGAACGTGGCACGAAAATGAGAGAACGAACAATTGGGCAGGAAGAAGTTAAAAAGAGAAGAGGGTCCGACCGACGGAGGTTCCAGCAGAAACCACGCTGCCGCAGGTGGGGGGGGAGGAAAAGATGGAAAAGACAGAATAGAAAGATAACCAGGGGAAACGGCTCGGAAGGACGGGAAGAGGGGGGAAGAGGAGGATGAAGAGGAGGGGGGGGGGCAAGAGTGACGGAGTTGAAGAAGGTAAATTTTTTTTTAAATAAAAAAAAAAAGAGAGAAAACGAGGACGAAGGGAGAGTTGGTCTAGAAAAGAGGGAGAAGTTGTTGGCAGCAGAAAATCCGTCACGGAGCGCAGAGCCAGTGGTTTTCGCAGGTTAGCCTGGTTTCCCAGGCGGAACTGCGAAGTCTGGGACCAGATCCAGTGGGAGAGGCTAGCTTAGTAGCGGGAGCTATCGATGATGTTCACACTAAACTTGGGGCGGAGTCGAGGGGAGGTGTCCGAAAATAAAAATAAAATAAAATAAAACAAGAAATATTGCGCATTTGCTGCCAAATGGTTCTTTTCTTTTTCTGCCCTTAATCTTGTCTGGTTAAGGAAGGGGGAAGACTAGATAGATGCTGATGGGGGGGTGGAAGGACCCTAAAGAGCTAAGAGGCGTCGTCGTGACTGGTGCCAGGGAGGACGGGCAAATCAATTGCGTAGTTGGCGAGAAGACAAACGGCGGATGGGAAAATATGCCTGGCTCTTGGGGGATCACTGGAAGGGGCAGGCAAAAAGAAAAGGAAAAGTGCGGACAGGACCCTGTACTTACTCCGTAGGTAGTTGTAGTAGTTACTTACTCCAAGTGGGAAGCCGATGGAACGCAGCGCTTAACAGGAGAATATAATTAGCACTTAGCAGTGGTCTACATAGCCATCATCGTTATTATACTATTCCCAGGATATGTTCGAGTAAGATTAAATAAAAATCATGGTTCACTATACACTAATTGCGATTACGGAGTGCGATAAGAAGATAATGATTCTTCAAGGTAGGGGCGAAGTTGTATGTACATACAACATACAGTAAGTACCAGATGGAGACTCCAGGGCCCAAGGATCAGGTACATTAAGCAAGGGAAAGGTTGACAGACTGCATTTTGCATGGTAACCACCGGTAAGAAACAAAAATTACTCCTGCTCTGATTTTTCAAGCTTTTATTTGCAAGACTTACGGTGGGCCAAATGCTAAATTCCAGAATTCTTGAACGAAATTTACCAGTGACGATACGTTGCCTCCTTTTCTCCAACGTCGGTTTAAGTATAGGGCAGCTGAGCCTATATTTTCCCTTTTATTTTTTTTGAGGCAATTACAGGGTAAGATTTACGAACTGACTCCTCATCGCTGAAGAATGTATACTAATAGTTAACACGCCTAAGTAAATTAAAGCTACCTTGAAAACCCCTCCTTTCACATACTAGGCATATAAGCACAGAGTATCTAAGAGAAGAGAAAAAAAAGATCAAAAAGGGACCAAAAAAGAAAAGAAAAGACAGAAATAATAAGCAAAGGGAGTAAGCACTTGATGCTATGTGACCTGAAATTACACTGCGTAGGGAAGCAGAACACGACGGAAGAGAGAGAGCATAAGTCTCGTTGCTTGGCATTGCGTGTCCGAATCCATCGTAGGGAACATGTCACCAATAATTTAAGTGGGCACCAAAAGAACCTGCAGGATTACCAAATACTGAACGGAGTAAGTATTCCGTACCGGAAGGAAGAAAGCTCAGTCCGCAAGGTGGAAAAAAGAAAAATGAAAAAAAAAAAAAATGAAAAAATGATCTGTACTCCGTAAGTAGTAAAGTACTCTGCTGCCATATGACAGCCACCGGGACAAACTGCTGTCGAAGAACCAACCAAAAAAAGAAAAGCATTCGGGACCACAAGGGGGGGGGCGTCATTGGCTAAGCACCGGACAAATGTACGCTACTGCGCGCAAAAATGGAACGAAGAAAGAAAAAGAAAAACAATAGCTCGCGGCCACGAGGCCTCGGGGAGGAGAATGTCAGAGTGAGAATCATCAATCAAAGGCCGCCCGGACGAGCTTCCCACGGTTACTCCCGATCGTAATGGAATTGGGCATAACAATAATAACAACAATAATACAACAATAAAAAAAATGCTATTGACTTTGGAAACTGGCCTCCGGGGTCCGGATTTTACTTTAGTAGAAATGCCAGGTACCAAACTCCCAGTCGCTTAGTCCTCCACTTGGCCGGAATTATTCTCTCCGCCATTTCGATTGGCAGTCCTTACTTCGATCTGGAAGGGATATCACTCGAGTCCCATGCTACGGTAAAGTTAGTTTGGGCCTTGAATGATGTATTGAAGAATGCCAGGGAGTTAATGATATTGTTAGAATATCACCTGTCCCTGTCTTGCGCGAAGACGGAAATACTCCGTACAGCAATCCCAATCCACGCCGGGTCTACCCCGAGTAAGTACTTACACAGTATATGCTGACTGCAGGGTTGAATTATTTGCTACGGACAGCATCACCGGGCAGTGGCAGGACCTGGACGGTGCCGATCTGGCATTCAGGTTATTTCCCTTTTTTTCCCCTTCTGGCTGCGAGGCGAACCGGGGACCGGGCAGACAGGATCTCGTTATTTGGGGCGAGTCTAGCCTGGAGGCTTAACTTAAACCGGGTAGCCTTGTCTGTCGACTTGACGGCCGCAGTCTTCCCCACCTGCAAAGCTAATTTAGCAGCGCAACGCTAGCTCGGATCGATACCCTAACCCCATCCAAACGGGAAAAAGTTATGTCAGCCTTGTTGGCAACGCAGCTGAAGGAGAGGAGAATAATGGAGAGGGGGGGATGAGAGGTGCAGTTTCTGACTGGAATCATGACCTATTTTTGTGCCGATACCCCTTGAGGAACGGCCAGTCCACTTCCTGGAGGCATTGTATTCTGTACTCAGAGTCCCGCCGGGGGAAGCGACCGAGAGAGAAAAAACGCCGCTTGGACCAGCCGGGAAGTGGGGCCCAGAAGGTGGGCGTCGATCTGGCGTTCGCTGGCAAATCAGAGGCCCCGAGACGGTCCATGGCAAATGCTCCAAAATGTCCCGTGGCCTGAAGAATTTCGGCACTCGCCCTAGGCAGAATGGGCAATACCCTGTATAAATTATAAATTATAAAGAACAATAAATAAAAGTAAAAATAAAAATAAAAATAAAAATACATACAGCAGGATATTGTTGAAAGGGCTTCCTTGGACCTTGCTCAGAGTCCCAGAAAGGCAGACACGCAAGGGGCACAAGAGATGGATACCCTTGCGTATCCTCTCGTCCAGATTGCATCATGTCCTAGAGTGTCTGCATCATCGGTATGGGATCTGGTGTATGTATCTCTGCCATACTCTACAGAGTACGCCATGAGGCCGTTGAGATGCCGAGGCGGTTGGGATTTCAGACTCAGAGATATGGCAAAAGAGTGGATGCTTAGGCACCCTCTGATTACAACCGCAACCGTCGAAGGATTTGGGGTAGCGTGGTCGTAATGCCTCGCGTAGGGAGGTAATACTGTATACAGAGGTATACGCATACAGAGTACAGTTCAACCTCCGTCTTCGCAAACCAGCCAGGCTAACTAACTCCTTTCAGAGCCCTATCGGTCCAAAAGAAGACCTTGGCGACTTTTAATGTTCCTCATGTATGACCGGGGATCGACAAAGCAGATAAATTTGCCAACGGGGCAGTCTACCGGGCGAGCGAGGCGTACTGGTTGGTACTGGTTGATACCAACTGGTACCAGCTGGTATCGCGTGATACGGTCTGGTACGGGCATACGGGGAAGCCGGGCCTGTCGCGTGGTCGAAGGCGGCAAGGCACGACGCCAGTCAGAAAAGGCCTCGGCCGGCAACGATCTCGATACAGGCTGCCTTTCACGTGGCCGCACTGAAGCGATCGTCCTCAGGGGTCCCACGGGCTGCGAACTGCCGTAAGCGGTGTGATCAGGTATGGTAAAATAGGTATGGTATGGTATGGTATGGTATATGGTATTCAGTCTGTACGATTGTCTCTCCTCTCTCCCCCCTTGCAGGAATGTATGGAATTCCCAGACCTTCTTTTAATTTTTATCTGATTCCCCATATTTATTTCTTCTTCTCTTTTGTATTTTAGGCATCTCTATTTTAAACGATGTGTGGCATTCTTGGGAAACTTTATTCGGTTGCTGCGACCATTGCGAGAGTCATGGAAGTCAGTTCACAACTACGTTGGGGAAGCCTCCTAACTTCGCGCCTACAGAGTAACTTGACAGGAATCATGAGGCGTCGAGAGTATGACAGTTCCGCAGCCGAGCGCTGCACTAGCGACCGGGGCACTCGGTCGGGGATTTACTCAATAATAAT